>PVLA01003558.1:0-208044 GCA_004027455.1 Hydrochoerus hydrochaeris | reverse complement strand
CTCTTCACATGTACCCAACCAGGCCTTACCCGTCATGGGCCTGCAGGACAGCAATTGGTCCTGTGCCTGTCTTAGGTGGCCGGTGGCGTAACATATGGGTCCTAGTTGCCCGTCTCTGGCTGCCTGTCCAGTGTCTCAGGGTAGTTGTCTCACAGGAATTTTGTAAATCCTCCTCCATGAGCTCTTTCACTTCTCTCACTTTATTCACAGAAGGCAAAACCCCACAACCAGTCCTCACAAAGGGGTTATCTAGAGGGCCTCCAGCAACCCCCCTGGAGTCTCCACCCTCGACTCCATATTGAGCATTACATAAAAACATACACATATGAACTACACAAATTACAATTATCAGTACAAAACATTTCAAGATCCCCGCGCCCAATTCCCACATGCGGCGTCCTTTTCCTGGAGAAGCGATTGTCACAAGGCGTGGATGGACTAGGACGTGGCATGGACAGAAAAGGGCGCCGCAATTCTTTCTTAATTTCTTTCTTTCTTTCTTTCTTTCTTTCTTTCTTTCTTTCTTTCTTTCTTTCTTTCTTCTTTCTTTCTTTTTTCTTTCTTTCTTTCTTTCTTTCTTTCTTTCTTTCTTTCTTTCTTTCTTTCTTCTTTCTTTCTTTCCTTCTTTCTGCAGTATTTGGGATTTAACTCTGAACTTTAGCATTGAGTCATATTTCTATGCCTTTTCTAAATATTTTTTATTTTGAGACAAATTCTCACTAAGTTGCTAAATTACCCAAACTGGAATCCTCCTACCTCATCCCCACAAAGTGCTGTAACAACAGGTGTGTGACACCATGCCTTAGTACTTTATTCCTTTTTATATCCAAATAACATTCATATATATATATATATATATATATATATATATATATATATATATACAAAACATTCTCAAATTCATGTATCAGTTGATGGACGTTTGGATGATTTCCATTTTTTGGCTATCACAAACAATGCTGTTACAGACATTTAGGTATCAGTTATTGTGCCGACATATATTTTCATTTTTCTTGGACATGCTTTAAGGAGTGGGATTGTTGGGTCATATGGTGTATTGGGCAGTTTTCCCATCCCGGGGACAAAATAGCTGATACCCTCAGTTTAAAGGAGGAGAGGCTTCATTTGGCTTCTGGACTCAGCAGAGATATCGCAGTGGGAAGCTGCCCACTTGTGGGAGCTGGGCAGCAGAGCAGGAAATAAACCCAGCAAAGAAGAGGCTAGGGATCAGCTATACAAAGGGTGATCAAAACATACAGTAGATACTTAAATTTTTTAAAAAGTCATTAAAGGCGCATTGACATTAAGTCTCCTCAAAACACTCCTCTTGATTTAAACACATTTATTCCATTATTCTAGCTGTTTCTTTAAGCAGTTCTGGAAATTCTCTTTCATGGATGTCCTTACAAAATGTGATTAAAAAAATACAGAAATGACATTGCTGAGGCTCATTCCCACAGAAAGGCAGGCTCGCAGAAACATTATGTGTCCTCATTTACCTTATTCATGGATGTGGCTGTGCACCTTCTGTCTCTTTTTCAAAGTCAAAGTTACCATGAAAGGTAAATGTTCTGAATAATTCTGGACATTGAGGCAGCCCAGACAGTGCAATCTTAGATCCCCGGATTGTGTCTCTGTGACCCCATCAGACATCCAGAAGTGTGCTTTACCAATGCCCTAGGCAGTCTACCTGGTAACTCTAAATTTAATCATGTGAGGAGCTGCTTGACTGTTTTCCAAAGGAGCTGCACCATTTTATACTCCCACTAGGAGTGTTTGAGGGTTACAATTTTTCCACATCTTCAACTCTTCTTATTGCCTGACATTTTGATTCTAGCTATTTTGTTGGCTTCTGAAACACTTCATCTCAGAGAAGGTGACATCTCTCTTACCTAGACTTTGGATCTTTAGGGCCACCCTAAGGCCCATGTGCTAAGGTTTTGATCTCCAGGGTGGTGCCACTGCAAGGTTGCATACTTGACAGGTGAAGGCAGGTGAGAGGTCACCGAGTCGGGGAGACAGGCTCTTGAAGGGGATAGTGGAGCCCTTTCTCCTTCCTCTTCCTCGTCTGACTCCTGGTCATGCGGTGAGTGGCCTCACTCTACCACAAGCTCTGCCCTGATATGATGTCACAGCTTCAAAGCAACAGAACCAAACCAGTCATGGGCTGAAACTTTGAAAATTTGGAGCCAAAATAAACATTTTGTATTCTTTAACTAATTCTCTAAAAGATATATTAGGTATAAACCATGCTAAGCAGTGGGCTGGGAACCATAATCACAGTGGTGAATAGGACAGCCCACATCTTTACTTTGATGAAGTAAGCAGTCCAGTGGATAAGACAGGCTTTGAACAAACAATCACATGTTTGAAGGGTCATCGGATTTTGCAGTGCTCTGGGTTAGGGATGACATTCTGGCACTGGGACAGGAGGATGGTTTAGAGGGCCTGAGGAGAGAGAATATTAGAGAGATGTTTTGGAGACAAAACTGATAAAACATGGCAACTGCTTCAACATAAGGACTGACAAGAGGAAGGAAATATGGCTATTTCCCAGCTGTCTGGTTTGAGCAACTCCTGGTAGTGGAGCTGCC
Source organism: Hydrochoerus hydrochaeris (assembly GCA_004027455.1). Lineage (NCBI taxonomy): Eukaryota > Metazoa > Chordata > Mammalia > Rodentia > Hydrochaeridae > Hydrochoerus > Hydrochoerus hydrochaeris. The sequence goes on along the minus strand of PVLA01003558.1, from coordinate 205,450 downwards.
ATTCCCCAAGACAGGGGACTCTTAAGGAACAGCAGATATTACAGTGTGAGAGGTTGGAGAAAAATGAATTCAGTTGAGGTGAAGGAGCCTGTGAAATAGTAAAGATATCAAGGAATAAGGAGGTGCATGGGTGGGAGTTGCAGACACCCATGTAGAACTTACCAGCATGCCTGTTATTTGGACATATGGCATGGGACAGTATCACTCAGAGACCACAGAGTCAGAAGAGAGTTGGGCCATGACCGAGCCCTGAGCTACTCCTATACTGAATGTCTGATTAGAAGGGAAGGTCAAGCATAAGTATCTGAAAAGATGGGCAGAAGAAAGATTCAGGGACCAAGGACAGAGGCATCAGTTACAGACATGAAACAGAAGAGAGTAGTCCACTGTGATGAATGTGGTAGAGATATCCCGTAAGATGAGAACCTTAGATTGAGCCACACTGATAGGACAGTGATCCAAGAAGGAGCAGTTTCCAGAGCTGGAATTTCAGCTGGGCTTACCTGCCGAGTGACAGGCAGGAAACCAGATACAAAAGCACACGCTGTGGAGAAGACAGTTGGATGGATCAGCACAGGGGGTCAAGAAACTACTGTTTTCAAAGTACAGGTTTACTCTAAAGAGCATGATTAAATAGGAGGAAAAAATGATACAGCAGAGGAGAAGAAAGAGAGTGGGAGCATAAAGGAATGAGATTAAGGGATAGTGCAAGATTTCCAAGAAAATGTGAGAATAATAAGATTCAGCATCAGCGGATGACCTGACCTCAGGTCAGAAACACATGTTATTTGTTATATCCAGAGGGAAGAGGAAGAGACGAGTTTGGGGACAAAGGGGTCTTGTATGAAAGTTGAAGTGGTTCTCAGCTACGGACTTGACTTTCTCTGTGAAGTGAGAAGGGAGTGGGAAAGAGGGAGCTTATAAGTGAGGGCAGTGAAAAGTGTGTGAAAAGTTTCCATGCATAGTGAAAAAGCAAAACATCAGAGGCTGAAGATCCATCCTAGACTAATGAGGAATTTAAAGTGTCAGGGACATGCTCAGCCTTGGAACCTTCTCCCGCAGCTCTGGGCAGATGTGGAAAAGGATGGTGCTATGGTTGGGTACCCTCATAGGACAGGGCACAACAGAGTGGTCGAGAGGGTGTGGGCTGTGAAAGAAACATTCCAAAATATTATGGCAGGTTTATTTTTGTTTTTTTAATACTTCTATCAATTTACTTTTACGCAGATCAATTCAAGAAAAAGAGAAGTTTGCAGCAGGTATTTGTTGCCTGATTACTCCAAACCCATTCCTCTTCCTCCAGAAGTATTTGCAGATTTTTATTTGGAAATCTTCTCTCAATTGCTCTCAGTTCCTATGGGTGAGACTGGAGTCCAGGAACAGGAGGAGGAGAAAAAGGCAGAGCAGAGACTGTGGAATGCAATTTATCCTAGCCAATCAAATTACTCCATTTCCTGGCCACGTTAACAAGTTCTGGTATTGACTGATGTCCCAAGTGGGTCCAAGTAGAGTAAAAGTCCTTTGAAGAGGCGAGCGAAAGAATGCCCCTGGAAAGAGATGAGGCTGCCATTGGCACAGTCATCTTGTAACCATGAGGAAGAGCCCCTAAGAACTGACCAGAAAAGCAAGTATTGTTGAGGGGAGGTAGAGATGACACAGACAGATAGGGTTGGGGGGAGTTGGGTGATGTTGTGTCCCAAACTACCAATGCTCTAATAATGACCTGGACCTTGTTCCTGAAGTGTGGTGGATTAACTAATGGTAGCTTGGAACACCCAGCTGAACTGAGTCAGCACGGTTCTGGGTGTGGAAGGCCCACCTGAGGATTGTTGCCCACAACATTAAAAAAAAGAACTGGAGGGGAAGATGCGTGTTGTTGATTCTCCTGGAGAAGCTTGTCACACTGGCTTTCTTGATATTAAATCAGCTGTTTTTGTCATCAGAGGAGTTTGGTACCTCGCTATTTGCTGAGGATGGTTGTAATGCTTTTCAGGGAGATCTTGGGTCCTTAGCTTGAGTCTCTCTTCCTGGTTCCAGTGCAGATCCCTCAGCCTGCTGGCACAGATCCATCATCCTGCTGGCGCAGACTTTCTAGCTTCTGCCACTGAACTTTGGGCCTTCCCAGTGCAGGTTCTTGATACAGACTTGCATGAGACATTGTGGTGGGCTCTAGGCCTCCAGTCAGACTCACGGAGGACATTGCCATGAGCTCTAAGTCTTTAGTGGGACTTGTACAGGACATTGCTGTGGGATCCAGGCCCTCAGCTGGATTCTGTGGGTCTCTAGTGTGTGGACAGATCTCCTGCACTTTTCTGCATTTGACTTTTTGGGTGAATATTATAAAACAAACCCATACATTATGTATCTTATATTAAGTCCATCCCATTGCAAACCCTGACTACAACACCAAGCCATTATGTTTTCCTTTTATCTGAACTAGTTTGAATTGAGTTTTCAGAGTTTTTATGAAATATAATTGTCAAAAAGACTCCCTCTAGCTGCTTTTCCTTAGAGATGGCTTGCTGTCCATATACTAAAAGTTAATGCAGATGGTCATATCTCCTTGCTGAGCTTTGAAAGGAAGTTAGAGAAATGTTATGAAGCTAGTAGAACAGTTGAGAAAAATTGCTTTTGTAATAGTACTAAGCAAAAGAGCAGAATTTAAATTGTATATAAAGTTTTAATGCTATTTTTGTAAAAGGTGAAGTAAATACAATAAAGCCTTCCAAAGACTGTTTGAGTTATGAAATTATGGTTGGTTTCTCCACCCTCACATTCACTGCTATTCTCTGCATTTTCCTTAATATACATGCATCCCTAGGATGCATTTATGTACTTATTTAATTTTCAACTACTTTATGTGTTATATTTTTACAAATGTAATGTACACTTATAGTTTTAAAAAGTTGAACATTACTAAACAAAGACATAATAAAAAGTAGTAGTCTTCTACCAGATCTTCTTCCATCAATTTCTAATTGTGATTAAGCTATTTCTTTTTGTTGTATTTGCATATTTCTAAACATTACACACAAATAATTACTTTCGATTTGTTAATTTTTGAAGGTGAATTTTGAAAATTGGTTCATCAAAATGAGAAATCTTTATTTTTTTTTTTAGACAGGGTCTTGTTATTAGTTTAGGCTGGCCTTGAACTTACTATGTGTCTTGGGCTGACCTCAAACTCCCAAGTGATGGGATTACAGTTGTGTGCCACCGCACCCAGAAAACTGGTTTTTTTTTAACCACCTCATTTAATGTCTTTCTTCACATTCTCCTAAGATGTTTATGCCACAATTTAAGTTAAATTCATAATGATGTATGCACACATTGTTCATTACTAAACCAACAATATAGTTACAAATGTGTTTCTGTTCTTGGATAACTCTTCCTCTTCTTGGAATTATCAATTATTTAATTTTTTTCATTTATTTTGAAAAATCTCTTGCCATTTTCCTTGTTTTCATTAGATTTTATTGGTACATTTTAGTTCTACGTAGTGATCACATTCATCATAGAGAATTTGTTCCTGTGTATGATATAGTATAACTTGTTTCTTTTTTTCCTCTCATTTCTCTACCCTCTCTTCAACCCTTCCTCCCCTCCCCATTTCAAAGTTCTGTTTCCATCTTGTACTTTTCTTAAAGGGTGCAATGGAGCCGTCATACCTGGAGCCAGAAAGTGTGGCAAAGGGCAGCACATGACGGACAGTCCTTCCACGGCCCTCAGTGCTCCCGCGCTGGCTTCGGCTGAGTCTGCCTCCAGCCTCTTCCTGGAGAGGGGAGTCTGTTGTTTCCTGAGCCTCCCAGATGTCAACTTTCTTTGGAGGATGAAGAAGGGCATCTCTCATTGGTTTCCTAAGAGAGAACACCCTGAAATTAAGTTTTTTAGTCCCTGCATATCTGAAGGTCTCAAACACTGTTAATTGTGCTGGCTGCAGAATCTAGGTTGCAAATAATTTTCACCAAGAATTTTGAAAGAATTGCAGTATGTTAGCTAGGTTCTAGCAATGTGTGAAGTCTGACACCATTCAGATTTCTATATATTTTTTTCTCCCTGGAAACTTTTTTTTAAAAAAATTTTTTGTACTTTTTTTAATTTAAAGAGAAAAAAAAACAGAAAAAGGGTAGCGATATTACAGAATTGGAAAAAAAGATAAACAGTAAGAAATCGCTAGTTGATAAATTACATATTGTCCTTTAAGAAATAGTTGTTCAACTTACAAAATTAAAGCATACAAAGTGGACATTCAAGCAGTGAGACTGCAAACAGATCTGTTCAACAAGCAAACAAGAACTGAGAAATATGGTTATCAATCCTACACACTTAAATATACATGCAGTTATATCTTTTATAGCACATACTATTTCCTCTATTTGTTACAATAGCACTTACACATTTTTAAAATTTCATTTAAAGAGAAAAAAAAGCAAAACAAGAAAAGGGTAACAATAATACAGAATTCTAAAAGAAAAAAGAAAAAAACACTAAGAAATCACTAGTTGATAAATTACATATTGTCATCTTGGATACAGTTGTTCAAGTTACAAAATTAAAGGGAAGTCAAACAGTGAGACTACAAACAGTTCTGCTCAAAGATCCAACAAAGATTCAGCAATGTGGTCATCTATTTTACACACTCAAGCATACATGCAGTTATATCCCTTAGAGCACTTTCTTTTCCTCTTTTTTACAATACCAATTACACATTTGGGGTTTTGTTACTCTTATAGTTCATACTAGTTTTTACACTGGAGACACAATGTGACATTTATAAATATGATTCTTATTTATTTCACTAATGAGGATAGTCTCCACTTGTCTCCATTTACCTATGAAGGCCTCAAGATCATCCTTTTTTATAGCTGAGTAAAATTTCATTGTATAAAAATACCACATCTTTTTCATCCACTCTGCAGTTGATGGGCATCTTGGTTGTTTCCAAGATTTAGCTATTACAAATTATGCTGTTATGAACATGGGTGCACATATATCACTGTGATATGAATTTGTCAGTTCTTCTGGGAAAAATACTCAGGAGGGGAATAGCTGAACTGAATGGAGCTTCCAATTCTAGTGTTCTGAGAATTCTCCATATGAATTTCCATAATGGTTGCACCAGTCTACATTCCCACCAACAGTGAAGCAGTGTTCCTTTTTCCCCGCAGCCTCACCAACATTTGTTATAGTTGATTTCTTGATGTCAGCTATTCTTTCTGGAGTGAGGTGAAATCTCAGTGTTGTTTTGATTTACATTTCTCAAACAATGAGTGATGGTGAACATTTCTTCATGTATTTATTTGCCATTTGTATATCTTTCTCTGAGAACTGTGTGGTCATCTCAGATGCCCATTTTTGGAGAGGGTCTTTGAATTTAGGAAGCTTGATATTTTTCAATTCTTTATATGTTCCAGATATAAGTCCTTTGTGTAAGGGGTTGCTGGCTAAAATTCTTTCCCACTCTGTGGGTTTTCTTTCACTCTGTTGGTGATTTCTTTTGAAGTGCATAAACTTTTCAATAATATGAAATCGTTGATTCTTTGAAGTGTTTCCCGTGCAGTTTGCATTTTGTTCATGAATTCTCTGCCTACCCCTATGTCTCCAAGACTTCTACCTACCTTGTCTTCCAGTAGATTTAGTGTTTCTGTTTTAGTATTTAGGTCTTTGATCCATTTAGACTTTAGTTTTGTGCATGGTGGTAGGTATGGCTCTAGTTTCAGTCTTCAGCATGTGGAGAGTCAATTTTTCCAACACCATTTATTAAAGAGACTATCCTTCTTCCAGTGGATGTATTTAGCCCCTTTGTTAAATATCAGGTGGCTGAGTGTCTTTGTAGTTGTGCTTGCATCTCCTAATCTGTTCCATTGATCCTCAGGTCTTTTTCTTTGCCAGTACCATGCTGATTTTACCACTGTGGCTTTATGTATAGATTCAAGTCAGGAATTGAGATAGCTCCTGCTTTGCCTTTGTTGCCCAGAATTGCCTTTGCTATTCTAGGTTTCTTCTGTTTCCAAATGAATTTTATTAGCATTTTTCTCTAGATCTATGAGGTATGTCAATGGTATTTTGATTGGGATTGCGTTAAATCTGTATAACAGTTTTGGGAGTATGGCCATTTTCACAATGTTGGTTCTTCCTAACTAAGAGCAAGGAATATCCTTCATTTTCTATATCTTCTTCAATCTCCTTTTTCAGTGTAGTATAATTTTCAGCATATAGGTCTTTTACATTTTTAGTTAGGTTGATTCCTATGTATTTCATTTTTTTAGATATTATTATAAAGGGCGATATTTCCATAATTTCTCTCTCAGTGAATTTTTTGTTTGTGTACAGGAATGCTATTGATTTCTGAGCACTGACTTTGTATCCAGCTACACTGCTGAACTTGTTTATTACCTCTAGTGGTCTTTTAATAGTGTTTTGGGTCTTCTATATAGGGTATCATGTCATCAGCAAATACTGTTAATTTAACTTCTTCCTTTCCTATCTTTACTCCTTTTATTTCTCTCTCTTGTCTGATTGCCCTGGCTAGTGTTTCCAGAACTATATTGAAAAGGAGTGGCAATAGTGGACATCCTTGTCTTGTTCCTGATTTTAAAGTTAATGAAAGCTTTCAGTTTTTGTCCATTTAGTATAATGTTGGCTGTTGATTTGTCGTAGATGGCCTTTATAAGGTTGAGGTAAACATCGTGTATTCCAAGTTTCTAAAGGGTTTTTATCATGAACATGTGTTGGACTTTATCGAAAGCTTTTTCTACATCTATTGAGATGACCCTGTGGTTTTTGTTTTTGGCTCTGTTGATGTGATATATTACATTTATTGATTTGCATATGTTAAACCATTCCTGCATTCCTGGAATGAACCCCACTTGGTCATGATGACTTGCTGCATTCTATTTGCCAATATTTTATTGAGAATTTTTGCATCAATATTCATTAGTGAGACCGGACTATAGTTCTCCTTTTTGGTTGGGTCTTTCTCTGGTTTTGGTATAAGAGTGATACTTGCCTTTAAAAATGATTTAGGGAGGATCTCTTTCTTCTCAATTTCATTGAAGAGTTTAAGAAGTATTGGAATCAGATTTTCTCAATTTCTTGTAGAATTCAGCTGTGAATCCATTAGGACCTGGGCTTTTCTTTGTTGGTAAGTTTTTAATTACGTTTTCAATTTCAATAGCTGATATTGGCTTGTTCAAAATTGCTATATCTTCTTGGTTGAGCTTTGGTAGTTCATATGTTTCTAGAAATCTGTCCATTTCCTCTGTTTTCCACTCTATGTGAGTAGAGATTTTCAAAGTAGGTATTCATGATCTTTTGAATTTCCATGGGATCTGTAGTAATTTCCCCCTTTTCAGTTCTTATTGCATGAAATTGGGTTTTTTTTCTTTCATTCTCTTGATAAGGTTAGCTACAGATTTGTCAATTCTGTTTATTCTCTCAAAAATCAGCTTTTTGATTCATTTATTCTTTGTATTTTTTTAGTTTCAATTGCATTGATTTCTGCTCTAATCTTTACAATTTCCTCTCTTCTATGAGGTTTGGGTTTAGCTTGCTCTTCTTTTTCTAGAAGCTTGAGATGGAGCATTAGGTTGTTTATTTGTGCTCATTCTGTTTTCTTGATATGACAATTTATTTCTGTATATTTCCCTCTTAAGACCACTTTCATTGCATCCCACAGATTACAGTATGTTGTTTCTGTATTTTCATTAAATTGTAGGTGTTGCTTTATTTCTTCTTTAATTTCATCTGTAGCCCACTGGTTGTTCAAAAGGTTGTTATTTAATTTCCATGTTTTTATGCCGGTTTTGCAATTTCTTTTGCCATTAATTTCCAATTTCAGTGCACTGTGGTCAGATATTATGCATGGTATGATTTCAATACCTTTGCATTTACTTAAGAATGTTTTATGGGATAATATATGGTCTATTTTGGAGAATGCCCCATGTGCAGCTGAGAAGAATGTCTATTCTGATGTGGTTGGGTGGAACACTCTGTAAACGTCTACTAAGTCCAATTGCTCACAGGTATGATTCAGTTCTGTTATTTCTTTGCTGACTTTTTGTCTAGTTGATCTCTCTTTGTGACAATGGGCTGTTAAGATCTCCTGTTATAATTGTGTTCTTGTGTACTTGGTTTTTCATGTCCATTAGTATCTGTCTTATATAGTTGGGTGCTCCTATATTTGGTGCATATATATTTATAATTATTAGTTCTTCCTCTTGAATCCACCAATGAGTGTAGTGACCTTCTTTATCTCTTTTAATCATTTTAAGTTTGAAGTTCACATTGTCTGCAAATAGAATTGTTACTCCTGCTTTTTTCCGGTTCCTGTTGCATTGAATACTGTTTTCCATCCTTTGACTTTTAATTTATTAGTTTCCTTTTGGGTCAGATGTGTTTCTTGTATACAGCATATTGTAGGCTCCTGTTTCTTGATCCATTCTGTCAATATATTTCTTTTTATAGGTGAATTGAGGCAGTTTATATTTATGGATATCACTGATATGTACTGGCTTGACTTTGCCATGTTATGTTCCAGTTGTTTGCTTTCTGCTTTTCCCCTTGTTTAATTGCTTGTCCTAGCTGGTGGTTTCTTTCTGTTGTTATTCTGGGGATTGTGATCATTTTTATCTTTGTCTAGTATGTCTTTCAGTACTCTTTTAGGTTTGGTTTGGTGAACGTGAATTTCTTCAGTTGTTCTTCATCATGAAAGTATCTTGTTTCTCCATTAAATTTGAATGAAAGTTTTGCTGGGTACATCAGTCTGGGTTGAAAGTTGTTTTTTTTTCAGGGCTTGAAATACCTCACTCCAAGCTCTTCTTGACTTGAGAGTTTGTGCTGAAAAGTCTGCTGTGATTCTAATGGGCTTTCCTTGATAGGTGAGTTGTGTCTTTTCTCTAACTGCTTTTAGTATTCTGTTTTTATGCTGTATGTCTGAGATCTTAATTATTATGTGTCTGGGTGTGGGTTTATGTTGATTGTGACTGTTTGGCATTCTATATGCCTCACTTATCTGCATATCACCTTTTCCCCTCATGTTTGGGAAATTTTTCTGGTATTACTTCTTGAATATTTGTCATTTGAGTCATTTGCATTGACTCCTGCCTCTTCACTGATGCCTATTAATCTTATATTGTTGCTCTTGGCATCATCTTGAAGCTGTTGGATTGTCACTTCATGCTGCTTTATTATTTTTAAAAGTTCTATCCTTTCATGATCACTAATTGCCATCCTGTCCTAAGGTCTGAAATCCTATCCTCAGCTTCATTTAAATGGTTTTGCATGCTTTGAATAGAATTTTTTGTTTCTTGGATGCTGTTTGAATTTGTTTCATGAATTCTGCATGTTTTCTATATTGTTCATTCAAGTTTTCAATTTCCCATGATACTGTACTTTTTTCTCTCTTTCTTCTTTAGCTGTGTTCAGCAACTCCTTTACTAAGGTTGTTATTTCTGTCATTATGTGGGAGAGTACTTCTAATTTGATTTCCTCTATAGCCTCATGGAGTTGTTTTTTATTTCACTTGCTATCTTTTCAGAGATTTCCAGTGTGTTACTTTTGGTGTCCTCTATTTCAATGTCTCCTGTACTTGCTCCTGGTGGACTAGATGTTTGAGACTGCATTTTGCTTTTGTTTTGTCATTTTCACTCTGCCTGGTGTTTTCTGTGTTTAGGAGGGGGTCACCCACACTGATTTCAGAATCACCAAGGTCTTATAGTTAGTTGGAGGGAGATTTCCTACTGGCCTTTTTTATCCACTGTACACCTCTATTTTAGGGGCATACTCACCACACTGACACAGTTAATTCGCTGTAGTCCAAGGTTCGCTGCCTGGGAATGAAGTCCCAAGTTTTTTCCATGTGCTGGGATTCTGCCAGAGTGAGCGGTCAGGACTTAAAGCTGGATTCTGTGTCCTGCTCCCTGCTTGAAGTTTGCTGGGCATGGCCAGGTTAGGCTCCCGTTCCTGTGTGCACTTTGGTGTGATCTCTGACATAGGGTGTGGTCTTACTGCCTGGCAGAAGGCTCAAAGTCCCTTTCCGTGTGCCAGGATTCCGCCAGAGCGTGCAGTCAGGGCACGAGGCTGTCTTAGTTACTTTTCACACCAAGATACAATGACCAACACCACACTGACTGGAGCCTGCTGAGGTCTTCTTTTTGGGTGAGGGGCTCCTGAGTCTCTCATCCAGCCGAACAGCAATCCACTGTGGTCCAAGTTTCCAGTGTTCCCGGTGGAAGGCTGAGCCCAGCAGAAGCAGTCCGGGGCAGTTTAGGCCTGGGACGGGCTTCCGCGATATCCCTTGGAAACTTTTTAGGATGGTCTGATTTTGATCCTTTAAAATTCACAATAAAAGGCCTTGGTGACAGTTTTGAAGTTTTGGAGTTATTTTCCAATTAATTATGCTGGTCGTACAGTAAGCCTAACCTAGTACAGTCTGTGGAAGCTTATTTTGAATATAAAAATCCAAATATAGATTAAAGTAAAAGGAAAAAAGAGACATATCTTGAAAACACTAATCAAATGTTGGAGTGGTTATATGACTGTCATTCTGAGTAGGATTATAATGAGATAAAAAGATTTACCATACACAGTGACCCTTTCATGAAGAAGGCAAATCACTCTAGAATGTGTATAACATTGCAGCTTAAAGTACATTTAAAAATTCCAAATATAACTTCTACAATTTATTCTTACAGTTAGGGACTTCAATACCCTTTTCTCAATAATTATTGAAGAAAAAAATGAAAAATCAATATGAATCAACTAATTTCACCTGATTGCTATCTACAAGTTAGTCTGCTTAACAAAACAAAACAGAATATACATTCTTTCCAAATGCATATGGAAATTTCACCAACGTGGTCCATATTTGGGGCCATAAAATGAATCTTTACAAATTTAAGAATTGAGATCTTCCTCCACAAATAATGCAATTTTGAAAAATCAGGTAAAGGAACCTATTGAAAGCATATACGAATATCTGGAAATAATTATATAAATACAAGCTAGACTGATCAAGAAAAAAATTGATCACACAAATTACAAATATCTGGAATTAAAGAGGGACTAGCATCTTTATTATATAGACATTGAAAGAATAATGAAGAAGTATTAGGATCAAATTTGTGTCAATATAGTTGATAACGTGGTGGATTAAATAGATTATATATTTTTTGAGATAGGGTCTCACTTTGTAGTGCAGGCTGGCCTTGAATTTGCTATGTAGCTTAGGCGATCCTCCTTGCCTCAGCCTCCCAAGTGCTGGGATTGCAGGTATGTGTCACCATACCTGGCTAGAATAATTCTTTTTAAAAGAAATAAACTGGTGGACTTTTCTCATGAAAAGTCAGATGACATCAATATTTCAAAATTTAATAAGTCAATAAATTGTAATTTAAATTCTTCCCCATAAAGAAAATGCCAGATCCAAATGAATTCACTTATGAATTCTCCTAAATATTTTTATTAGTATATGTTTGCTACATAATAAATATATTCGTTGTGGAAAATTGGTATATATACATATCATATCTTCATCCTTTTTCTTCTCCTTTTCCGCTTCTTCCCTCCTCCCCACAAATATTTAAGAAAGAAATAATATAAATTATATTTTAAAAATCCCTCAAGAAAATGCAAGAGAAAAGAACCCTTTCCAACTTACTTTATGAGGCCAGTATTACCAGGAAATTCAAACCAGAGAAAGACATTGCAGGTGACAGATGTAGATAGTTGGAAAATACTGAGAGAACTGCACTTACAAAGATGTCGGAGTTGGCTTGCTACTCATAAATTGCATCATGCCTTCAGAATGATAAAGAGCAACTGGAAGCTGTTGCTAAGCACTTACCTGCCGAATGTGAGAAGGAGAGAGATTTCCATAGCAGCTTATAAAGGTGCGCATCCTCACAGACTCATCAGATGTAGCAGAGGGACAGCTGCCACTGATGTACTGAACAGTAGGACAAAGACCTATTTAGGAGAACTGCAGACCTCAGTTGAATGCTCAGCCTGAACAAGTCTGATACATGATGATCAGAACCCTGGTAGGGAAAAACTACTACCCTAAAAAGTGAGCCGAGGACAGCCTGCCTTGTGGGACCTCTTGGAAGTACATGGGAGCCCGCCTTGCTCTCTAAAGGGCTGCTACTTTCACAGTGTTGGAATATGTAAGTGGAATCTGCTGCCACAGGGCAGCAGAGACTCCCTTCAAGAGCTGCTCCTGTCTCTTCCCTTGGCCAAGCCAATAAAGTCTCAGAATAACTCAGCTGGGAATGTGTTGCTCTTGGTAAGAGAGAAAAAAGTCTTTGTATGTAAAGAATTAAGAATTAGCTTGTTAATAGAGTGCTCCTGGGATTACAGTTTGAGACTGCCTGATCAAGGGGGCTGGAATCTAAAGCTGAATATGCCAACATTTATTGATTTGGGGACACTGCCTCAAAACACTGGCATTAACATCCTAGGAAGAACTTCCAGTGTGGCTCTTAGAAGGCTATAAAAAAAGATGGCCAAAGCGAGACATGGTGGCACATGTCTTTAATCCCAGAACTCTAGGAGCCTGAGGCAGGAGAAGTGTAAGTTTGACCCCAGCCTGAGTGGTCAGCTTTTTCATTAGACCCCATATCTAACACCCTGCACATAGGTTTGGTCAGATGTCTTGAGGACCTCTGATGCAGAGGTACTTTGTTGGTAGGTTGCTTCCTGTGATTGACAAGGTGCTTCTTTTGCAAGATCATGTGAGGATGGGCTACCAAAAAAGGTATTAACATATTGATTTGGGGTGATTCATACAAGGTACACAGTGTAAATTCAGCTTTCTGATCTACCATTATTGTACCATTAGGCAGTTGTCCAAGTGAATGGGACTGCGTGTCAACATTTGGATTCATACTGCAGCTGCCTGCAGTACCACAGAGCTGGACTCGGGGCAGGGGTGGTGACAGGCATCTTTCAGCTGTAGACAGGCAGGGCACTCAGCTATCGCTGTCTCCAGACTCTGTGTCGTGTGTCAGGTGGTCTGCCATTCATGGTTGCCTCTGTGTCCTCAGAAGGCTTTTGAAAGTGCTGCTGAGCCATACCACCAGGTCTTCTAGGGATCACTGCGGCATTTTTATAAGCAGGAGTATTTTGTTTCTTTCCTGTGTAACACTGGTTTTCCACTTTAGAATCTTGTGGGGAGTTTAAAAAATACCAATGCTTTAGCCCCACCCCAAGCCAATTTCAACAAAATCTCTGTACAGGACTTGAACATCATTATTTGGGAAACACAGGAGGTTTTCTAGCTTGCAGCCAGGGCTGAGAACCACTGTTCTAGTTCTGGCAAACTGGGCTCATGGCCTATGTGCGACAACTGAATTCTGCTTTTAATGAATTTCAATCTCAGACCATCAACAAACATATTAAATATGGTGTCTTAGATGACAGCATCCATTTAACTAGTGTTTGTTTTTTCAACTGAATATATAAATGCATGATTTAAATTAGAGACCTAGAATTTGTAAGTGTGAGATCTGAAAGGCATTTTTAATTCTTCCACAGGTTCCTGCAGGAGTGAGTTGGTCTGACTTGAATACTAGAGTTTTTCTCCCTATATTGCTACAGAGCATTACATTCAATTGCCTGGCATGGTGGTGGCACACATCTGTAATCCCAGGGCTTGGAGGATGAGGGAGGAAGATTCCTGGAAGTTCAAGCCTGTACTATACAGGGAGACTCTGTCTCAAAAAGGAAAAAAAAAGTATTATATTCAGTCGTTTCCTTGCAAGAATATGTCACAATAACCAGTCTCTCAATAAAGTATATTCTCAGTAGCTACAGACCCAACTATGGTCAACTTACTTTAAACTTTAATAATAGAAAATAAGCACTGGAGGTTGTAAAGCAAGTCAGGTGAGCTTGCAGGTAAAGAAACTCCTTATAGTAGAGCGGGGTGTGGGTGGAATAACGGGTGTTGGGGCGCGGGGTTATCTTGTGGCTGTGAAGCAGAGAGCACCTCTGCTGCTTAACTGTCAGTGTTCTAATGGAAAGTATGTAGTCCCCAAAATGAAGAGCCAAACGCTTACTCACAGCTTATCAAAAAAATGTATCCAGTGCACAAAACAAAATACATGTGTAGAAACACTGTAATACCTGACTCGTACAGCCATTCAGTCTCCCTATACCTTTCTTTCTGCCTACCAAGTCACTTGGGTTCACAAACAAGTCTTTCCCCAGTTCTGGTTGCAAACCAAATTGGATGAGAACCAAATCGAATTCAAAGGTTAGAATCAATGTTGACTTTATGAGGAAATTTGATTGAGATCTCACTCGATTTGGTTTGCGATCGGAATCATGGAATGAATTAAATTCATGAACCAAAGTACAATTCACAATCCATCCTCTGCCACCACTGATGAGAATCTGAGTAAACATTGGGTGAGGATTTTTGTGCTCTTCAAATATGTGAGTTGTGTCCAATCCCATAGACACATTTTTCTCCTTTCCACTAATTTTGTTATTTACTGTCACCATAACATTATATTTCTCTTCACCATTCTCTGCTATTACCACAACCCCACAGTACTATAAAGTATTGGGTATAATACTTTTATCCAAATACATGGTCTTTGAAAAAATATTATATTAGTTATTCTGAGGTTCACTCTTCTGAACAACTTTCTGTAAATTTCCTCTGGGTTGGTCAGAAGACAACTTATTTGTTTCTTTTTCATAGGATTGTAAGCAATTAGTTCTGGAGGCTAGAAATGTTAGGTCACAGGGCCAGCAGATTTAGTTCTTGATGAGGGCCCTCTTCCTGGATCGTGGACAGTTATCTCAGATCTCAGTTATCTCATAAGGGCAAGAGGGAGCAAAAGAGGAAGAAGGGGAGAGCAATGGGGGAAGAGAGGAGGGAGAACACTGGCCACTGTCTTGTCTCCTTCTCCTCCGTTCCTTCTTCTTCCTCCTTCTTCCCTCCTTCCTTCCTTCTTCTTATGACTAATCCCATCACTAAGACTCGACTCACATGACCTCGTCTAAGCCTAATTACTTCTGTGGGGGTTAGGACATTAACGTGAATTTGTAGAGTGTGGGAGTGAGTCAGTTAGTCTCTAAAGATTATCTGTCACTGACACTTTATCGTATTACTCTCACTTTAGGAGTGTGCTCTCTGGTTGCTTGCAATTGGTGAGGGAAATCATTTCTTATAATGAAAGTGACTGGAAATGGCAGGGGCCTCTCATCTCCCCTTCATCCAATACCAGCTACAGTACCCAGAAAATGAAATGAGTGTCAAAACGAAGAGCAAGGGTGAGGGCCAGCAGACTTGTTGGAACTCACTGTGATGATCCAAAACAATGACGATGGATGCTGGGACCACTGGGCTAGCCGTAGAGTTTCCCAGAGTCACATTTGAAAGTTTATTTCCTAGAGTAATTTCTGGTAAAATCACTGTGCCAGGTCCCAAGAGAAAAGGAATGGCACAGTCATGGTTTAACCGGAGGAGATTAATAAAGAGGGATTTCCTGGAAACATGGACAGTATTAAGGGTACAAATAAGGAATCATTACCTAAGCAGGGACTAATAACAATGAGAAATCATTACTACACTTAAACCACAAGGAACAAGATGCTACGGTGTCTCCTGTTGGCCAAATTCAACTGGAGTCAAAGGTCGTGAGAGCCTGGCTGGTACTATTAGTAGAGCTCAATCCCTCAAGGCCAAAAAGGACAGGACAAAGATTTGTTTAAGTGGTGGGGAGCTAAGAATAAATATCTGACAATGCCAATCTCTTTTCCAAAACACTGCTGCAGGGGGCAAAAGAGTCCTTTGTGAGACCTCCATTGACTGTAGACTTTGCCACCGTGAATTTATCTTTGGTCCTGGATGGGATACCCCCAGAATATAGGAATAAGACAGTTTTTTATTACTATTAATCTTGATTTGAAATGCTCAGCTCATGAAAAAGTCAAAGAATAATTTTTAAAATGAAAGAATAATAAAACCAGGAAGAGAAATTAGATTATCCTACTCTTGGCCTGTTTTTCAGTTCTTTACCTGAACTCCAGGACTGTACCTGCTTTGGTTCTGTGTAATGATCTTGATTTATGCAAATGCTCAAGTCTCACTTGATACTGACCAAGGGTCTCCTGGCTTCTGGGCTGTGTGAGTAAGATGGCCATCACAGAGCAGTGCTCAGGAAAACTCTAGCCTCCTCAAAGCTCCGTAAATGGGTTTGAGTTACAGCAACTTTAGAGAGGGTACTGAAGAACTAGAGATGTAGTTGGCATGTCTGACCTTTCTTGGGTAAACTGCACTGATTTCCTATGGTTCCTAACTGCAACAAATTATAGTAGCTGCACACAGTATTTCCTGTGCATCCCTAGATAAAAATACTATCTGACACTGCACCATTTTCCCTGAGGTTTAGCTGTGTGGTGGTTTCCTCTTTCTAAGTACTTTTTCAAATTTGGAGGCAACAATGAGTAGTAAATTGCTTTTCTCAAGTGTGACAGAGACTGCTAATTGTTTTCCAATGTTTATTTTTTCCTATTTTTTTTCTAGTAGAAATCTCCCACAGAATTGTAACTTTTCTTTACAACTAGATATGGCTATATGATTTCCTTACCACTGAAATGCAAGCAAAATTGACCTCACTTTTTTAAAAGAAACACTTTCCCACTTTCTCTCCTTTTCCTTATGGGATCAGATTGTGGCTGGTGTTTAGCATTCAAACAAGGACCACTTTCTGGAGACTGATCATCAAAGAGACCTGTCTGGGAACTTCCACTTGCCTCTTGCTCACTATATGAAAAAAATTTACTTCTGTCTTGTTTGAATCATTGTTTCTTGGGGTCCTTTTCTATAGCACCTTAGCCTAAACCTAACACATCTTCACTCATTTGGCAGTTATGTTCAGGATTGCTTCCTGCAAATTTGTCTGTGATAGTCTTCTGTAATCTTTAATTCCCCATCTAAATTAACAAGTGGCTAAACAAAACAACTTATTGAAAATCAGATTTTTATTTGATTTTTATACAGTTAAACGAATAACTCAGAAACGAATGAACACGTGTTTCAGAATAGGTTTTTAGAGTTGTTGCCAAAAGTGGTTTGCTTCATCGTGTTTTTATTTCTCTTTTTTTAAATGAATGTTTTTCATATTTGTGGTTCCATCAGCAGATTGTGTTCATGATTCTACAGAGAAAAAAAAAAACACACTTGTGACTTTACTCTTTTTTTTTTTATGGTTTGATCTCAATTGTAGGTGAACTGCCAAAGTTGACACGGGTTTCCAACTTTAGAAAAGAGGTGATTTATGCAGAACTTATCTTCATTTTAAATACATGAATCTAGTGAGAGTGACTAAAATATAATATGCAATGCAGCAGAGTGAGAGAAATAAAAAGTCCTTGAGGACGAATCATTTGAATCCCATTATTCATTTCATAAATGGAGTTCTCTGGCTGTGAGAGTGCCATATGTTTGCCCGACTCTCCAGCTGCTGTTTCTGTGCCAAATGCCTTATGGAAAAGCAGAGAAAGTATGTGTCTAACACAAAACTTGAAATGGTAGGGCGGGACTTCTGTAAAAGAGCATCTCGCGAGAGCTCCTAGTGCCTCTTTCCCCCACTCATTACTAAAATACCTAACCAGTTTAGCAAAGGATAAAAATGGCACCATCAAAAATTAGCAGTAAGAACTAACCATTGATAGAATTGGGAGGAGTTTCTAGTTATTACTGGATCCATACAGTGAGAAACAGAAAATCTGCCCACCTGGGAGCAAGTATGAATTACCCCAGCTCCACACCAAACAACCAGTACGTAGACCAGAAATGGAATTGTTCTACCTAGAGACTGAGAGGCAATCAAGCATCTCCTCCTTGCCATATAACTGTACAAAAGGGAAAATGTGTTTGGTTTTTACACCATAGC
This sequence comes from Hydrochoerus hydrochaeris, assembly GCA_004027455.1. Classification (NCBI taxonomy): domain Eukaryota; kingdom Metazoa; phylum Chordata; class Mammalia; order Rodentia; family Hydrochaeridae; genus Hydrochoerus; species Hydrochoerus hydrochaeris. Next base: position 187,541 of record PVLA01003558.1, on the reverse strand, counting down.
AAGAACCATACCCAGGCTTTGTACTAAGAAAGACAGTTGACCAGGTAAATGGAAAATGGGATCAATAATTCTACCCACCTGTAAGGCTGCACTTTATACAATTCCCTGTCATCTACTGCAGTTCCGCAAGGCTGAAATGAAGTCTCCAGCCTCTGTCTCCATATCTCCAGCACTGCTCTTCTGGTTTCCTAATGCCAAACATTAAGGAAAACCACAGTGTCCCAAAGCCTTTGCTGAGTTCTGTTTCTGCACCTTCTCCCTACTTAAAACCTTTTATTTGCAGAGATAATATCATCTCATATACAGTCTGTCATTCTCTGAGTATTTGTCCTCAGTTACCTAGGAGTTGTAATAATTTATTGGAGAAGAAAGGAAAGCTGAGGGAACAGAGATGAGATTTGCAAGCAAGAGTATTATGATGGCACCAAACAGCAGCACTTGTACAGCAGCTGTTATACTCCAAGAGTCAGAGAGAAAAACACTCTAAGCTAAAGACAAAGTACGCTCTGTAAAGAAGACAGACATCCTAAGGAATAGGATGTTTCTAATAAAAGGAGAAAATAATTGAAGTATCAATAATTAAAAACATAAGCCTAAAAACATTTGTTTGTTTATTTTAAAGCAAAAAAGCTAAAATCAATGATGCAGAATTTCAAAACAAAATAATAGGATATTAACAATGGATAATATATTGCATTTTGTTATCTTCAAAGTAGATATCAACACAATCTAGAATAGGTACCTGTTCATGGGTTGCTGGGTTACAAAACGGGGGGTGAGTGGTAGATGAGCCAGCGAAGCTTCATCTGTATCAACAGCCACTTTTCATTACTCACATTAGTGCTGGCCCCCATCATATGAGTGCATTCCCATAGGAGCAAGAACCCTATAAAGAACTGCATGTGCCTGGGGTCTAGTCTGCACATTCCTTATGAGAATTTGATGCCTGATGATCTGAGGTGGAGCTGAGGTGGTGATGCTAGCACTAGAAAGCAGCTGCCAATACAGATTAACATTAGGAGAGAGGTTTGACTGCACAGAAACCTTAATAAACCAATTGCCTGTAGACTCATATCAAAACCCTATTAGTAAGTTGTGAGTGACAATTAAGCTGCACCTGGTGGCAGATTTTATAGTGGCAAGGGAGTTGCTATGCTTAAATTGTACCATTGCATCTGGTGGCAAGCGGTAAATTAGAATTACACTTATTTTAGCTTTGTGTGGCCCATCTATTATTTTATTCACCACTTCCATTTGCAACTCTTTTGTGCACTATGGACTTGTCTCAATCCCAGCTTTGGTAAGCCCACAAGCCTACATTAGCCAAAAATGTGTAAAAACCAGACACCACTGGAAAGGTCTGAAAACAGAGATGACTCAAGGATGAGACAGCAGGAAAAGCCCAGATTGCCAACAAAATAAAGTTGTATTTAACTGCTTAACAGCTTACTCTGAGCATTACTTGGAAGTGCATTTGCTCATGTACTGACTCATTTCAACTAGTTGATTCTTGTTTGAATAAAATATACTCATATGTCTGTGTCTTTGTTTTATATTGACTATTTTTTGCATAGTTTTTATTTAGGACATTGTATTCATCTTTGATGTTTATTTATAGTAAAATCTAATAATTTTTTGATTATTTTCTTTGACTAATTTGTGTTTATTTTATTTGTGAAAAATAATCTATAATTTTATAATTTATAAAAATTCTTATTGTAAGTACATTAGATATAATTTTTTGTACTTATCCAGTACTTAGTAATGGTCTTTTACAATACAAAATGGACACATCTGAGACACTGAGACTGAACAGGAAGAATGCATCAAAAGATATGCAAAAGGAAAAAACTGAAATGGAAAAATGTTAGCATATCAGGAAGGAAAATTCTGTGTTAAGAAATGGAAAGTGAAAAAAGATGTTTCCTTATTGTCAACTATTTGTAATAAAGAAATGCTAGAATTTGAAAGAAAAAATGAAACTAAAAAGATTCCAATAGTGGTAAATGATTATAACAATTCTATGGGTGGTGTTGACAGAGTTGACCAACATCTAACAAGTGATCCTATAATAATCACAAAGTGAGGAAAAGTGTTTTTAAGAATATTATGATGTGTGGGATTGATGACCATATTTCTAGGTTCTTGTTGGATTTTTGAACAGATCTGTTTGCACTCTTACTGCTTTAGTGTCCATTTTGTGTGCTTTAATTCTGTAACTTGAATAACTATTTCTAAAAGAACAATATGTAATGTATCAACTAGTGATTTCTTACTGTTTATCTTCTTTTCTGGAAATTCTGTAATATTTCTACCTTTTTCCTGTTTTTTTTTTCTCTTTAAATAAAAAAAATATGAAAAAAAAGAATATTATGCACCTTCTCAACCAAACAACAGGGAAACAAAGGGGTTTAAAAAGTAATTTATAATGTACATTTGGTCCAATAAACCAAATAATTGAAAAATACTGAATGGCTAAATGCCAACCAGAATGTCCATTATAGACATCTTCACCATCATGTTTAGTTGGAAAACATTTTATTGAAATTATGCCACCCACAGGAGAAAAAAAGGAAAGGCCAACAGGCCAGTGTAAAGTGTGTTGGTAACAGAAACACAATGATGCAAAAAGAATTCAGAAAGAGACCAGATAAGACTGTCCAGATTTTAATACTTCATTGTGTATCAAATGTTTCTTTTGATTTTAAAAAGCAAAACAGAAAAAGGGATAAAAATGATACAGAATTTCAAAAAGGAAAAAAAAGAGAACATAGAGAAAAATTATTGAATAAATTTGATAAAATTGTCAGTTTTATATTTCCTGTCATAGCATCACATAAAAACTAATGACAAAATATACAATTTTGATCTTCCTGTACTTAAATAATTGGACTGGTACATGGCTAAGAGAATATATCAAGAGTCTCATTTAAATTACAACCTCATTGCAGCAGGTAATTCATATCCTTCAATTCTGTTTTGTAGAATATGTGACCATCAGGTATCTAACAGTCATTTCATCACATGGAGAGCAAGTACCTTGCATTAAAAGACAAGCCTTGACATTTTTATTTTTTAAAGAAAGAAATGTGAATACCATGAAAAATGGCAATTTTTGGAAACCACCACCTCATCAAATATATCTGCACGGGAAGTATCATTCTTAGTGGCTAACTGCGTTGCCAAGGCTAAAAAGCCCTTTATTGTTTGCAAAGAGTTGATTCTCCTGGCTGCAGAGGACATTTTCATGAACTTTTAGGAGAGGCTGCAGATTGAAAGAGGGCACTTCTTCTTTCAGAGAGAAATAAAGCTAAATGAGTTGAAAAACATAGCAGAGGACACTGAGGTACAATTGTTAGAGAGGATTAAGGAGTCACCATGGTGTGAAATCCAGGTTAACAAGTCTACCAATGTTTACAAAAAAAGCAACATTGTTGTTTTTGTGCAATATATTTGGCAGGAAGATGTACATGAGGATAAGTTACCTGTACTTTTGTTGCCAACTAATACTACAGCACAAAGCTACTGTGCTCAGTGTTTGAATGCTTACACATCAGGAAAGCTGAGTTGCTCATCTCATGTCAGATGGAGAGGCTGCCAGGACAGGGTACTTTTCTGGTTTTACTACTTGAATCAAAGAGGTCACTTCTGGGTGTGAGTCTAGGCACTGCGTCATTCTTACAGAAATGCCACTTAGCCACAGACTGTCACCTGAATTTAAGCATGTTTTGCAAGAAGTGGTTAAAAGGATCAACCACATTAAAGCGCGAGACTTTACGTCATCCTCTTCATGGGGCTCGGTAAGGAGATGCATGCATAGCTTCTCTTATATACAGAGGTAAGGTGAGTTTCCAAAGGTCAGAAGTTTTGAGTTATGAGAGCCATTCCAGAGATGTCTTTTAGAAAAACAGTTACCATTTGCAGCACATTTCAATGGTGCAGAATGGGTTGAAAACTTGCTTACTTATGCGATTGTGTGACATATTCAATCTTGTCGTCAAACTCAATCTGTCACGTTAGGAGAAAATGACAACTCTGTTTAAGTTGGTAGATAAAGGGGCTGCACTGAAAGACAAACTGGAATTGTGGGTGCAATGAAAGCCATAAGTATTTTTTATATGGTTCAAACTTTAGCACAGATTTTGAAAGAGAAGAAGCCAGAGTTTCTCTCCTAGCTGGTGCATGATCAACTACCTCAACTTTTGGAAGCATTTGAGCATTATTTTCCAACCACAAAAGACCCCCAAACTTTTGGAAAGGAATGGATCCACTCCAATTTACAATAACCCAGGTAAGTTCACTTTGTGCTAGAAGAGGATCAACTTTTGAAAGATCACAAATGATGGTGGCGTTAAAAGTATGTTAGAGAAAACTTTCAATTGCCATAGAGTCTGGATTAAAGTCAAGGTGTGATATCCTGAGTTGCCACAAAAACACAGAAAAGCCTGGCTCTGATTTCAGCGTTCCATCTGTGTGAAGTAGGGCTTTCTGTAATGACAGCAACCACCAGAGATTACAAAGCAGACTGCACATAAGCAACACATTTTGGGCGTCACTGTCTCTCATCCCAGATAAGTCCAACTAGCTGCAGAAAACAACTTCAGAATCCTACATATTCTGCATCATAGTGAGTTGCATAATTCTTTTCTTATATATCTTAATGTAATAATAATAGAATTAAAGTGCATAATGAATGTAATGTGCTTGAATTATGCTGAAACCATTCCCTCACCCATACTGTCGGTGGAAAAAATCATCTTTTGCAGAGCCAGTAACTGGTGCTAAAAAAGCTGAGGACAGCTGAGCTGAAAGGTTGTTAATTTTTTGATCTTTTCCAAAAACCAACTTTTGGTTTCTTTGTTTTTCTCTATTGTTTTCTATTCTCTCCTTTCTATTTTGCTCATCTCTACCCAACTTTATTATTTTCTTTCTTCTACTAGGTTTGAATTTAATTACTTTTCTTTTTATAATTCCTTACTATGTGGTTATGCAATTGATCTAAGATCTTTCTTCTTTGTTGATGTAGGCATTTACAGCTATAAATTTCCCTCAGAGCACTGCTTTTTTGCTTTATCCCTCATATTTTGGCAGGCCTATTGTGTTTTTGTTTTCATTCAACTCTAAGAATTTTCTTATTTCCCTTGTGATTTCTTTTGGACCCATTGGTTGCTTAAGAGTATCTTGCTTATTTTTAAGGATTTATAAACTTTCCAGTTTTTCTTCTATTGTTAATTTCTAACTTCATCACATGGTGATTGAAGAGGGTGTTTTGAACAACATCTGTCTTTTAAAATTTACTGCAGCCTTTTTCTCCTGAGGTGCACTTGAGAAAACTGTGTATTCTGCTGTTGTCTTATGCATATGTTTGCTAAGTCTTGTAGGTTTATTGTGTTGTTCAATTCTTCCATTTCTTATTCACCAAAGTTCATTGATCTGTCCATTACTGTAAATGAGGCACTTAAATCCTAAATAGTATTGTAGAACTGTTTGTTTTTTCCTTTTAATTATTTCTATTTTTGTTCATATATTTTGATAAGATATATATACATAAATGTTTATAATTATGCTAACTTGTTTCTGTATTTAGCCTTTTATTAATATATGATATCTTGATCTTTTCTGATTAAAAGTCTATTTTTTAAATACTAGTGTTATGAACTCAGATCTCTTTTGGTTTCTATGTACATGGAGCACCTCTTCCCTTCTTTTATTTTCAACTTGTGTCTTTGGATCTAAAATTAGTCTTTTGTAGACCATGTATAGTGAGGTCTTTTTTTAAAAGACTATCCTGCCAGTAGTTTTGTTTTGATTGGAGAGTTTAATATGATCACATTTAATTAACTAGTAAAAAAGGAAGGACTTAGTTCTGTATACTCATTTTACATATACATTATAGGGATTTTTGAATGTTCTTTTCTTCTATTACTGTCTTATTTTGTGTTTGATATTTTTTATATAAAATATGTTGATTCCCTTCTCATTTCTTTATGTGACCAATTTATAGATATTTTCTTTGTGGTTATAATGGAGATTGCATATAAAATTTTAAAGTTATAATAATATAGTTCGAGTTTATACCAACTTAATTTCAAAGCATACAAAGACTGTATCTATGTAGCTTTCTTTTTACTAATGCCATTATAGCTTTATACTTCATGTGTCTCATAACATAAAATAATAATTTCTTTCTGCATTTGTCTTTTAAATCACTTAGAAAGTCAAAGTGGAGTCACAAACCAAACGTATAAATACAAGTTTTTATATTTGCTCACATGTATTTCTTTCCTGGTAGTTTGTACATTTTTTGAATTATTGTCTGGTATTCTTTGTAATCATAAATGCTCTACTTAGTATTACTTATAGGACAGATTTACTGGTAAGAAATTTGTGGACTTTTGTGAACATCTTAATTTTTCTCTTATTTTCAAAGGATATGTTTGCTGGATACAAAATTCTCAGTTGACAGAGTTTTTCTTTCATCAATTTGAAAATATGTCAATGCCTGTTTTTAGGCTGTTATGCTTCCGTTGAGAAATCATCTAACAGTTATACTGGGAACAATTCATATATGATGAATCCCATTGTCCTGGTGTGTCCAAGATTCTGTTTTTTGCTGTCCACAGCCTGATTATAATGTGTCTTGGTTTGGGTCTTCTTGAGTTTATCTCTCTTGGATTTTGTTGAACTTCTTAGATTTGTAGACTTAATATCTTACACCAAATTTTGGGGAGTTTTGACCATGTTGTCATCAGGGGTTGTAAGGAAAATAGTTATATATATGACACATAATTTACAGTATTATTTTCTAATGATCACCAAAGAATCAAATGCAAAAGAAAATGAGCAGGGAATCTGTCCACACACTAAGACCCAAAGAACTCAGCTAAGGGCCTGAATCCCATGACAACATCCTGCCTGAGTCCATCTGAAGACTGGAGCACATGACAATGCCCTTATCAGTCCAGCTGGACACCTAGAGCCCATGGCAATATCTCATGCAAGTCTGTTTCACAGATCTGTGCTGGAAAGGCCCAAACATCAGAGCCAGTGAGATGAAGGATCTGTACCAGTAGGTTGAGGGATCTGCACTCGAGCCAGGAAGCAACTCTGAAAGTAAGGACCAAGGCTCTCCTGAAAAGTACCACAGCCATCCTCAGGGACAATGAGGTCCTGAGCTCCTCTGACAATGAGTTTCCTCTTTCTTTTTCTTCTTCTTCTTTTTTTTTTTTTGTATCAGGAATTGAACTCAGAATCTTGCACTTGCCAGGGTGGCACTTATGCCATTAAGCTATAGCCCCTTCCTCTGACAACGAGAATAGCTAAGTTTGTATCAGGAAGCCAGCATGACAAGCTTCTCCTGGAGATTGAACAGTACATACTTCCCCTTGGGAGGAAGAGCCAGGAAGTGATGCTCTGAATAAGGACCAGAGCTCCCCCAAAGTGAACTGCAGCCATTCTCAGTGACAAAAGGTCTTGAGCTCCTCTGATGATGAGAACAGCCATGTTCATATCAGGAAAGAAGCCCAACAAGCTCCCCCAGGAGAACCAATGGCAACAGGAAAACCAACAACACCATGGAGAACCAGCTACACTCCTTCCTCTCCAGTTCTCCTTTTTATCTTTGCCACAATCCTCAGGAGGGCCATCCATACTTAGCGCTGCGCTGATTCAGGTCAGCTGGTATTACAAGTTGACCACAGTTATCAGTCTACCACAGACTACTATTTCTTTTTGTCCCCTTTTCTCTTCTGTTTCTAGACCTCCCACAGTATATATGTTATCTTTGTAATGGTGTCTTACAAGTTCTTTTAATTCTGTTCATTTTCTTTTTTTCCTCCTTTCTGTTTCTCAGACTACATGACCTCAACTGACCTGCCTTCAGTTTCACTGACTTGTGATAGGACCTGCTATTGAGCCATGTAGGGAATTTTTCATAGTTGCACTTTCAATTCTAGCTTTTTAAAAATGATAATTTGTTTCCTTATGATGTTATCTAATCAGATATCATAATTCCTTTAGTTCTTTAGACATATCATACTTAATTATTTTACATATTTTAAATTACAAATTTAAGGTTTTTATGTAGTTTTTGTCCAAAGTTTGAATTCCTCAGAGACGCTTTTTACTGACTGCTTTTTTTCTTGTATATATCATTTGTTGTTTATTGGCATACCTCCCAATTTCTTTGTTGAAAGTCTGACACTTTAAATAATAATGACAACTCTGAAAATATTTTTCTCTTCCCTTTTCAGTGTCTATCACTGCTGTTGTCATTATTTATTTGCTTTTTGTTTAGTGATTTTTCTGGATGTAACTCAGGAAAAATCAGTCTAGAACATGTGTCTTCATACTTACTCAGTTACGCTGTGGTGATCTAATGTCTAAGCAGAGATCTCCCCTCAATGCTTAGAACTCCTAAGTCTCTTAGTCTTAGAGAATGGGCCCCGTAGATGTGTTGAGGTACCCTCTCAACATTCAGCCACGCAGTTGACAACTCTGCCTTTGCCTTCACATTCAGCTTAAGTGGTGCTTCAAGATTAGCAAGGAAGCAAGAACATGGGACTTTCTCAGGTCTTTCCTGACCAAGTATCATAGCTCTGCACATATATGCATCATTCTAGAATTTCAGGAATATGTTAAAGCTTTTTAAAGGCTCTTATGGGTATCTTGTTTCTGAGTTTTTCTTTTCAAGCCCCAGTGTTGCTTGCCCCTGGCAGTTGCCCTGTTAAACATTTCCCTTTGCTTATTTCCAGTGAATAACCTGAGGCAAAGATATTCACACTGGTTGAACTCTGGGTTGGATTAAAGGAAGTCTTGCAAATGGGCTATTCCAAGTAATTATCAGATCAAATTATGACAAATTTTGAGAATGTAGTTTTGAAGTTGATCCAATATCTTTCTGTTTCTTCCAGTGGCTGTAGATTTTTCGGTGTGTTTTGTTTTGTTTTGTTTTTCTCTCATGTATTAAGGCTGTTAGTTTTTAAGGCTACTAATGGCTCTGGAAAGAGGGAGATGAGAAAAGAGAGAGCTAAAATCTCACTTAGCTTAATGCTTTTTACTAGAATTTGACTGTTTTTCTAACAAATGCTCCTTAAATTGCTGCAGGCCTTTGCTTAATTTCCAGATTTCTGGAATAGTTAATTCTGACAAATTTTCCAATGTTCACATTAATTATATGGAGGAAAGGATTTTCCATGGTGCCTTATTTTTGGATATTTGGTTTTTGACTCTTGGAAAATTTACAATATGGTGATTAAGATCTGAAAAGCTTTCTAGAGACCCACAGGGATTAGTTTCTTTACTATTGTTTTTTCAATTGAATTTATAGGTTTGATAAATTTGGCTTCATTATTTGAAGCACTCAGAGTTTCTCCTTTATGCTGCCTATGACATGTATCTAGATGTGCCCACAAAGCTCAAGCACTCATAAGTGGGGCTTTTTAGAGCTGGCTGGATCTAGGGCATGTGATATTGGGATTAAGAGTATGTGGTACTGAATTAGTTCACTGATTGAAATTAGCACAGTTCTGGGTGTGGATAATGAAATTGCCCATCCTGGGTGTGGATGATATCACCCAAAATGTTTGTAGCATGGATGAGTAAAAAAGGGAAAGAGAGCAGGCTTGCTGCCTGGTATAGCTACTTACTTGCTTGCTGCCTTCTGTTTGCCATGCCATGGACTGTTTCTGCTCTGTGATGCCCCTCTGCTGTGCCACCCTGCTTTGAAATCAGTTGGCTATGAACTGAGACCTCTACTGTAAGCTAAAATTAATGTTTTTGCCTTCGATTTTGGGTGTTGAGTATTTCATCTATATTCTGAGAAAAATAAAATAGAGTTTGGTACCCAGAGTAGGACCGTTGCTGTGATGCTACTTGATTGTGCAGTCTAGGAGACTTTAGAACTGGTTTGTAGGAAGGTTTGGAAAGGTTTGGGGATGCCAGGTGGAGAGACAGAACTAAAATGCTACAGGCTGAACTTGATGGGAGATTATGGTCAGGGCTCAGAAGATCAGAATGCTTACACAAATGTATCCAACAAAGACCAGGCTTAGGAGGTTTCAGTTAGGAACAAGGACTGCCATGGCTATTGGACTCACGGCCAAGCATGTTATGCTTTGGCAGAAAATTTTTCTGCCTCTTGTCCAGATACTGAAATTAAGGCCAGTTTACTAATTAATCTATAGGAAGAAATTTCAAGGCAGTCTAATGTTAAGACCATGAAATCCTATGGTTGATCAATTTAAATTGAGAATCAAGAGCAAAGAGAATAGCAGAATGATTCAAAATGTTGTCAGTTTGGCTAGCAAGGAAACTCCAGTAAACCTGCATCCTGAAAAGATAGAATGGGAGAGAATTTGGTTGCTGAAGAGATTAGTAATAAAAACCAAGCATTTTGGAAGAGGACAATAGAAAAGATGGCTTGATGACATAAGAAACAGCAGTACTTCACCCTTTGCTATGTCAAAATTGCAAATGTGAAAGACTTTGCTTTGAGAACTCCCATGGCATTATGTTCCACAATGGCTGTGTCCTAAAGAATGTGTTCCTTGGGACTGGGTCCATAGCACTCAGCAATCCAGGTACTGAACCCCTACAACCAAGGGAGAAGGAAACCTGACTACTGCTCCAGTTGGCAACAATGCTCAGTGTAAGTGGTGTGTTGTTGGTTTTAAATACATGAAGAATGCAAATGTTGTGGGGTCAGGAAGGCTTTCACCCAGATTTCAGAAGAAGAGCTGGGAGCCTAGGAAGTGAGCCCCTTTGGAAGGCAGTATGTGAAGTTGTGAGTATGAAACCAAAGATGTATTGGAGGCCCAAGAAGGTTGGAGAAGCCAGAAATGTGGATCGCCTGATGAAGCTATGTGGTGCGAGCAGAGCCAGCCCAAGAGAGAAGCCATGAGAGCCATAACCACTGGCACTACCATAGGGGCAGAGACAGCCAAGCCCTTTGAAGTTCAGTCTTGCCACTGATTATGCCAGATATTGGATGGACATAAACTTATGGAATTTAATGTTTGTTCTGCTGGATTTTGGACTTCATTTAGTTTGATTCCTTTCTAGTCCCTTATTTGTACCTTTTGGAATGGTAATATTTATCTTGTGCCATTGCATATTACAAGTGTTTAATGTTCTTTTCATTTGTATAGGGGCTCACAACTCAGAGTTTATTTTACATTTCAGAGGGGATTTTCAATGCTGAAACCATTAGGAACTCGGCAACTCTTAGAGATGAATTAAATGCCTTTTGTATAAATGGATGTGCATAAGTCTTTTAGGGGACAAGAGCAGAATATTATGAATATGTCTAGATGTCCCCCTGCCAAAGTCACAAGCACTCATAAGTGGGGCTTTTTGGAACTGGCTGGATTTAGGACATGTGATACTGGAATTAAGGTTGTGTTAAGTTAGTCCACTGATTGAAATTAGCACAGTTCTGGGTGTGGATAGTGAAAATGCCCATCCTGGGTGTGGGTGGTATCACTCAAAATGCTTGTAGCCTGGATGAGTGAAAAAAGGGAAAGAAGGCAGGCTTGCTGCCTGCTGATGCTACTTACTTGCTTGCTGCCTTCTGCTTGCCATGCCACGGAGGCTGTTTCTCCTCTGTGACGCCCCCTGCTGTGCCACCTTGCCTTGGAGCTAGCAAACTGTGAACTGGAATCTCAACAAACTGTAAGCTGAAATAAACCTTCCCTCCTTTAAATGTGGGCATTGAGTATTTTGTTTTAGCAATGAAAAAAGTAACTAAGACAGCATGCTCTATAGACATGATTCCCTTAACAGACTGTTCACTCAGGTGATGGAGTGTGACGCACTGTGCAAAGAGAGGTGCTTGGGAAGGTTACACATAGGATATCTCTCTGACTTGCAGTGTTTGCCTGTACTTTTTTTCTTGCTGCGTCATCTCTTTTGTTTTAGAATAAAAGTCTTTGTAGATAAATTCTGGTAAATCCTTTCAAATAACCCAAGTGGGGAAATCTTTGCAATGACAAATCCACATGATGTAATAGCAGCTGTACAAAATTATGTTGTCTGTATCCATGGAGAGATATGGAAAGATGGCCACGATCCAGTGTTAAATCAAGATGCAGGTGCACAACTGTAATGCAGTATACTAATTCTGAGGGAGAAGGAAAGGAATACAATGGTTTATATTTTCTTGATATGCATACTGAAAGCACACACAAAATGTTAAAGAGATACTATGTAAGAAAAGGAAGAATAGCGTATTCATCTCAGATGCCCATTTTTGGATTGGGTCTTTACTTTGGGGGGCCTGATTTTTTCAATTCTTTATGCATTCTAGATAAAAGTTCTTTGTCTGAGGGACAGTTGGGAAAAATCTTTTCCCAATCTGTTGGTTTTCTTTTCACTCAGTGATTTATTTTGATGTGCAAAAACTTTTTAATAAGATGAAGTCCCAGTTGTTGATTGTAATTCCAATGCAGTTTGTTTTTTGTTCATGAACTCTTGGCCTCACCCTATGTCCTTGTGGTTTCTACCTACTTTGTTTTTCAGTAAATTTAGTGTTTCTGTCTTATCATTTTGACCTTTGATCCATTTTGACTTTAGTGCATGGTGACAGGCATGGCTCTAGTTTAAGTCTTCATCATGTAGAAAGCCAGGTTTTCCAGAACCATTTATTAAAGAAGCTATCTTTCTTCCAGTGAACATGTTTGGCCCCTTTGTCAAAGATAAATTGGCTGAGTATGTTTGTAGTTGTGTCTGTATCTTCTATTTTGTTTCATTGATCCTCTCTGGTTTTTTTTTTTTTTTTTGGCCAGTATCTTGCTGATTTTAGTATAGCAGCTTTATAGTATAATTTCAAGTGTGGGGTCATTATGTCCCCTGCCTTGCCTTTGTTGCCTAGTACTGCCTTTGATATTCTAGGTTCCTTATGGTTTCATATGAATTTTAGGAATGTTTTCTCTAGATCTTTGAGATATTCTAATGGCATTTTGATGAGGATTCATTAAATCTGTATAAACAGTTTTGGTAGTATGACCATTTTCACAATGTTTGTTCTCAGTAAAGAAATACAAATGGTAAATAAATATATGAAAAATGTTCAACATCATTGGTCATTCGAGAAATGCAAATTAAAACTACACTGAGATATTATCTCACTCCAGAAAGAATGGCTAACATCAAGAAATTAACCAATAACAAATGCAGGTGTGGCTTGGGGTAAAGGGAACTCTTCTCCATTATTGGTAGGAGGGTCAGTTAGTTAATTTTTTTTCCCATTCTATGTGTTGTTTTTTCACTCTGTTCTCAACCTATACCTCAAGAGTTGAAATAAAGACTCCTTTAGAGTCTGACATAAATCAGACACACAAGGTTAAATATTACATACCTTTTTAAATGAGAATCCCAAAATATAAAAAAAATAAACTAAATGATAGATAATAGGAAGAAGGGAGATGTAGCTTTCTCAAATGGGAAGGGAATCAAGATATGGGGCAATGAAGAAAGACTTAAAGTGTGTTAAATAAGTATACCAACTTACCACAGAGAATGTAATAATTATGCTCTGTCAACATGTACATGAGTGTTTTAAATGTATGAATATATCACTGATACAAAAAAATGAAATTTTAAAAGTAAATAAAAAAGAAAAATTAAGGCATGTGACCCAAGAGGTACAATAAAGTATTATAAGGGTTCATACCAGTTACCAAAAAATAAAGGTGGAAAAAAATAGCCATGCCAAGGCATAACCTGAAGATGCACATCAAAGTAAATTGCAGCACAAAATGCAAAGCTTAAGTTTCACTGGGTACCATGTGAAAGAATTGAGTTATTGCTTTAAGTTTAGTGGTCATAATTTTTGATCAGCAGCACTAATGACATTTTGGGCAGTCTACTTTGTCATTGTAGGAGGCTGTTTCATGCATACTAGATGTTAGTCACACTTCCCTCCTGCCAGTCATGACAACTAAAACTGTCTCCAAACACTGCCAAATAGACAGGAGCACTGTGCTGGTTACTTTTCTCTCATTACTGAGACAAAATACTCAATACCCAAAATTGAGAAAAGAAAAGTTTATTTGGCTCACAGTTTGTGGTGGTTTCAGTCCATAATCTGCTGGGTCCAAGGCAGGGTGACACATGACAGAGAAACAATGGTTCATGGTGGCAGAGGACAGCAAAATCAACAAGAGCAAAAAGCGAAGAGCATGAGAAGACTCTTTCTGTTCCTTGTCTTGTATATAGGCCACACCCACTTGGGTGTAGCACTCATGTGCATAATCCCAACATTGGACCTTGATTCAGTCACAAACTCTAAGAAGCCTGCCTCCATGACTGCATGAGGCTTTGGGGGGGACATCCAGACTCAAACCATAACAAGTGCCAAAGTTGTCCTATGACTTTTAATTGAAAAGCATTGCTTTAACTGATCTGAGTAGGAAGCAGATTTTCTGAGTAGCTTATTAAAATTTTTCGAACATTTCTAGTGAATATTTTCCTGGCAAATGATCTATATTCCAGAACTACTTTGTCACTGAAATGGCAAATACTTTAAAAACTTTTCCAGTTCTAAAAGTTGTTATCATGATCCTGACTCAGCCAGATTGCTATTTTGCAACTTCTTTTGAGTGACATCGACCTATCAGAAACATTTCTCTTTTATTAATAGAATATTTAAACTACTGAACCAGCTGAGTGGCCTTATCACTTTCAAATATTTTTGGGTGGGAGCCAACCTCTATGTCTTGAATGATGTTGGAGAAATGGAATTAATACTGGTGTTCACATGTACATTTTTCATTAGAGTTTCTGACATATGACTGAGGGAAGGAACATATGTGTTGAAGTGATCCTGTTACTTCTTTGCTCTCTTTTTCTTTTAACTTTCCTTTGTGAGTCTGGAATCCTTCAAAGTCCAAGAAATTGTCGAGGAGGTGATAAGGCATTAGTTCCACATCTGTCACAATTTCCATCTGTTGATCTAAACCCAAGAAAGCCTGCTATTTGCAGTAGATCACAATTATGGCAGCACCACTCTGGTAAGTTTGTAAAATAGAGGGCTTTTCATCAGCTCTGTGCAGGATCTTCTCTGAGTCACGTGTGTAGTCATAATTATTTTTAAATATAATTGTCCGGGTGTTTTGTTGTTGTTGTTTTATTTTTTGACCAGGGATGGAACTCAGGACCTTATGCTTGCCAGGCAGGCGCTTGTGCAGCTGAGCCAAACCCTGGCCCAATTATCTGCTTTCTGAAGAAAGCAAACCCAGCCTGGAACCAGGAGACTGACCTCCCTGTCTTATTCCAGAGGGTTTTGTTAATTTCAGCTGCAGGAGCGGGAAGGTGTGCATTTCCCAGGACAAATCAGGATGGCTTCCCAGGTTTCTAAACTCAGGTGAAAGGGTTTCATCACTGCTAGACAGATCAAGAAAAGCAGGAAAACAACGCCCGTTTTAAAGCTGTATCAGTAAACAATATTTTCAGCCTGAAAAAAACAGTAGTCTAAAGACTAGATAGTCTGAAAGAAACTTTGCGCTTCCAACGGTATCTTAACGACCTTCTCCTTCCTGGGCACCTCCTGATCCTTTCACCTCCTCGCCTCCCTGCAGACTTGGGACTGCCGGGGACAAACCTGGGAACTCACCCTGGCGCAACAGCTAAATAGCAAACAGATGCTTGGCCTGCCAAAGACCTCACTGAGGAGGGCACCGCCTGGGAAACCAGTTCCAGCCCCGCGGTTTCCGGGTGGAAAGGCTGGCGGCTGGATTGTTGTATCTTCTTTGCTGAAATGAGTGGGTTTTGAAAGCTGGAGTTCCTTTTCCCCCCAGGCAGGGATGTGAAGAGCCAGACCAGGGTCCCACGGAAAATTATGGCCCTAAACGGAAGCTTCCTGCCGCCTCCCCGAGGTACCGCGGGGCCCCCTCCTGCCAGTGAGACACAGATGCGAGCTTCCCTGCTCGGTCGCCTTCTCTCCAGCCCGGCTTCTTGAGCCCCCTAAAGACTGCGGGACTCCTGACCTTGCTTCCAGGTTCTCCTTCCCTGCCTGGGCCGCACGCACCCCGGGCTCACTCAGGAGGCGACTTCGGAGCCACGATTTTGGCTTCAAATGCTTGGGGTGACAGCGCGGTGGCCCCTCGCAGTTATTTCGAACGCATCTCCGCGGGTCCTGGTCCTCCAAGTCCCGCCCCATCCTCTGGCGCACGCAGCCCTGGGGGGCGGCCGAGCGATCGTGTTGCTGGCAACTCAACACAGTGGTCCAGGAGACGAGGTGCTCGGTACCTGAGCCTTTCCCCATAGCACTTGGAACCGGGGCGCCTCTCCTCAAGCCTCGTTGACCCCAACAGCCACGTCGGGGAAGTCCAGGCTGGAGTTTGGTCCGGCCGCGCTGACCCGGCAGCCCAGCGCGCAGCTAGCTCCCTCCGGACCTCGGGGCGCGCGCCCTGGGGCGCTGGGTCCGCCTCTTCCCCGGCGCGGCGGGCGGGGGGTGGGTAAGACGGACCTGGATCTGATTAAGCAGAAGGAAGCTATGGAGCCCCTCTCTCCCGTCTCCGTCCTCCCAGACTGCTGAGCAGGAGGAGGGACAGTGTGGGAGAGAAGGGGCGCGGGGTTGGGGGTCCCCCGGGGGGTCGCGCCGCTGCCTCTCTCCGGGTCGACACCTGGCCATGGGGCCCCCGTCCAGCTCCGGCTTCTACGTGAGCCGCACCGTGGCCCTGCTGCTGGCCGCGCTGGCCGTCGCGCTGCTCCTGGCGCTCCTCATCCTCGCCGGCCTCTACGGCCACTGCCCGCGCGCCCGGCCAGCGGAGCCCTGCAGCCGCGGGGTCCCGGACGCCGCGCCCTCGCCTCCCCCGGGTGCAGAAGAGCCGGCGTCCACCCCGCGGTCCGGCCTTGCCCCGGAGCCGAAGGTGCCAACCCCCTCGCACGACCGGCGACCCCCTGGACCCTGGGACCAGCTGCGCCTGCCGCCCTGGCTCCAGCCGCTGCACTATGACCTGGAGCTGTGGCCGCGCCTGCGGCCGGACGCGCTCCCCGCGCGCAGGCTGCGCTTCACCGGCCGCGCGAACATCACCGTGCGCTGCGTGGCGGCCACCGCGCGCCTGCTGCTGCACAGCCAGTTCCTGCACCACGAGCTCCCCGCCGTGCGCGGGCCCCTGTCGCCCGGCGCTCGGGACGCCGCCGCGGGCCGCGTGCCGGTGGACGACGTGTGGTTCGCGGAGGACACGCAGTACATGGTGCTGGAGCTCGGGGAGGCCCTGCGGCCCGGTGGCCTCTACGAGCTGCAGCTCAGGTTCGCGGGTCCGGTGTTCGAGGAGGCCAGGGAGGGACTCTTCCTCAACGTCTACACGGACCAGGGAGAGCGCAGGTAAGCGCTGCGGCCGGCCAGACTTCCTCCGCTCCCCGGAGCGTCCGCAGGTCCCGCTGCCCGCGCTGCCCGCGCTCCCGCCCTTCCCCTTTCCACGCTTTCTTCCAGAGCCGCTTCCCTGTGCCTTTTCCCTCCAAAAACTTGGAATAAAGGCTTGGACACCTCGGTCCTCTCTCCCTTCGCTCCTTCCCCTGTTCTGGTTTGTCCAGTTTATCCCAATCGGGGCCTCTTCCAGGCTGCCGCTCCCTCACGAGTCCGTCGATTTGTTTAGAAAGTCCCCTTCTTTAGCCCCGAATTTCTGCACCCTTTCTACTCACAGCTTGGTGCTTTCACCCAGAGCCGTTGCTCTGCCTGGGCGCCGGCTGGGAAGGCGCGCTCGCTGCCGGGTCCCCTCACAGGGCAGAGTCCGCCTTAGAAGGCGAGGCCGTCGTGCGCCTGAGCCCCCCTGGCGCTGCTGTTCTTCGCCTCCAGCGCTTCCCGCACGCAGCCCCCTTCTCTGGTTTTGGGGAGCCCTCTCACGGCTGCTCCAGCAGCAAATATGCCCACGTCGGGGCCATCTGTTTCTGTGTCCATCGCGTTTGCCTAAGGCTCTCCAAAACTTCAGAGTCGCTTTAGCTCATTCTCTCACCCTGCGTTGTCAGGAGATCCACCTCTGAGTTTGCAAGTCCGGGTAATGTACCTGTGTTCTTTCCACACTTTTGAGGTATTGTCACCCGGGAGTATTTCCAGGCTATCCTTTTCTTCAAGCACTGGTGTGGTGGAGAATGCGGTCTACACAACTGCACAACTCCCATTATTATTAGAGAAAATATTCTCAGATGTTCTCCAAAGAGGGATGTTCCCCTAGGGTTTCAAGGTTTTAAAGTAGGTTTAGTGCACTGCTTTAAAAACTATGTGATCGGTAACTTTTGTTTTTCAGGGCCAAGTGCTCAGTTTTTTTCTCTTTCAAAATTGCATCAGTTCTTGAAATATAGTTTGAAATTTCTATTGGTATGTGTAACCCTATTTATGCACACTGAGATCTTTTCAAAGCAAAAAAATTGGGAACTCTTTGCATACGTATCTGACAGTTTTCTACTATTGGTCAGTAAATCTTACATTCATCCGTCCCTTTCTTCTTCTTACCTTAATGGGACTATGACCTAGACAAAGTAGCAAACATGGAAAAGGAAAGCTCCTTTGAATTTTTCTGTTGTACCAGCCAACGCTAACGCTGGTGAGAAATCATATTTCAGAACATTGAGACCAAGGTAAAACTGTGGCATTTGAGAAGGACCATTACTGGGAAGTTGTCCCTTGGGTCTCAGGTTCTGAAACCATAAGGAAAAGATGTCTGTTTGTGGTCAGATTTGAAGCCACGGTCGCAAAGAACTTGAACAAATGTGTCAGTGTCAATTTGAGAGGCCCAGCAGGCTGTGTGCATTGCCAGGGTCTTTGCTTTCTGAGTCAGTTGCCTCATTTGTGGAATAGCCAGGAGAACTGTCCACTGTTAGGGTGTTGTGAGAATGGCATGAGTGAGGAGGTGGGCTGACTGACACACAGCTTGTGCAGGGATGCCTGGTGCCACTAGGTCAGGTTATCACTGTGAGGAGTAGCTCCTACTTATTATCTGAATATGCAGCCTGCCAAATTCCCAAGCCATGAGTCAGTCTAAGGTTTCCAGGTGGGAAGAAGCCAGGAGCAGAGAGAGTTGTCACTGAATGAATATAGAAGTTTAGCTGTACAAGATGAGTTCTGGGCATTATTTGTGCAACAATGTGAGTGGAGTAACACTATTGAATTACACTCTTTGAAATGGTTAAGATAGTGAATTTATACTTTATCACAATTAAAAATTTAAAAAGCACAAAAGAATCTAGATTGGTATGTTTAGAAAAACGTACATTTTAATAGTTGAATACAGTTCTGATGCTCACAATCAGTGACTCACATTTTTTCTTATTTTGAAGTATTTATAGATTTACCAGAAGTGACAAAGGTGTTAGAGAAGTTTTATGTGTTCTACACAGTTTCCTCAAACATGTATAGTTTACATAAGGATAGTGCAATATTAAGAGCTAGAATTTGACATTAGTGGTACCAATGTATGAGGCTTTGTGTCATTTGTTACATGGGTAGATTTTTGTAACCATCACCAAAAGCAAGATATACATGATTTCCATTCAGAGATGGTCCCTAGCCATTTTTAACTCCTACTAACCACTTAAATCTGCTCTCCACCTCTTTAATTTTGTCATTTTGATAGCACTGTATAAATAAATCAGACTGAGTATAACCTTCAAATTGGCTTTTTAAATTCAGCATAATGTCTTAAGAACCCACTCAAGTTGTTTATATTGATAATTGAATCTTTGTTAAAAAAATCACTGAGAAATTTCATTGTATGGGTGTACCATACTTTTAATCATTCATCTGTGGAGAGCTATTTTGGTTACCAGTTTTTGGCTATTACAAATAAAGCTTCAAAAACAATTGAATGTTGTTTTTTGTGTGAATATAACTTTTTATTCCTCTGGGATAAATGCCTAGCAAGTGTAACTGGTGGTTTGAGTGATAGTGGCCTGTTTAGTTTTTATGAAACTGTCAAGTAGCCAAAGTGGCTGGCCTATTTTTCCACCCTGCTCAGTGACACCAGGATAATGGAGTTTCTCTGCATGCTGGCTACTACTTGGCACTGTTGCTATTTTTTATCTTAGTTGTCTTGACATAGTGATATCTCCTTGTGATTTTAATTTGCATTTCTCTAATGGTTAATGATATTGAACATCTTTTCATGTGCTTATTTACTATCTATGTATCATAATCAGTGAAATAGCTCCTTGTATCTTTTGTCAATTTTCTAATTAAATTGTTTCTTCACTTATGCAGAATTCTGGAAGTTCTTTATATATTCTAGATCTGAGTCTTCAGTAAGATACATATGGTTCACAAATAATGTCATCAGTCTGTAGCTTGTCTTTTCTTTTGCTTGGATCTTTCACAGAACAAGAGCCTGTAATTTAGATTAACTCCAGTTTATCTATTTTTTAATGGAGCATGCTTTTGGCATCACGACTTAAGAACTCTTCACCATGTACTACTTTCTGAAGATTTTCTATGTTATCTTCTTGCAGTTATACACACACACACACACACACACACATATATATATATATATATATACTTGCTCTTTGTATTTATTTTTCTGTGATTTATCTATTCATATTCTTTGAAATTTAATATTTTTTGCAGTTTTGTATTTTTATGATTTACATTTAAATCTATGATACATTTTGAGGTAATTTTTATGTATGGGATGGTTAGGTCAATTTCTTTCCTTTTTTGGGGGGTTATAGTTATACTATTCTATTGTTCCAACACCATTTGTTGAAAATACTGTTCTCCCCCAACTTCCATTGAGTTGCTTTAAAAAAAAAAAAACTTCTTAGAAAACACAGTTGTCTGTATTAAATGAAGCTAGTTTTGAGTTCTTTTGGATTCATCTTGAGTCTGCTGTATCTATCTGTCTATTTTTTGCAAATTCTTCATAGACTTAGTTATGAGATGTCTCAAAATTGTCTGCTTTTTCAGAATTGTTTTGACTATTTTAGATTTCTTTACTTTCCATAATATTTTACAATACTCTTGTCTATAGGTACTAAAAATCTTATTGAGATTTTGACACAAATTATAATAAACCTTGACAGCAGTTTAGGGAAAACTGACACCTTAGTATGCTGACTCAATCCATGAACATGGATTACCTATTTATTTAGATCTTTATTTCATGAGGATTTTTTAAAATCATCTTTAGCATATAAGTTCTGTGTATATTTTGTTAGAATTCAATTCAGGTATTTAACTTTGCATAATTATAAGTGGTACTGTGTTCTTAATTTTGTTTTTGATATGTATGTTGCTGCCATATAAATAGACTGTCTTGTATATTTGTCTTGTATCCCGTGGCCTTTCTCAATGCTCTAGTTCTAAAGTTATTTTGTTGATTCTTTAGAATTGTTTATATAGAGCATGTTATATGCAAGTAGAGACAGTCTTAATTTTATTCCAATTCATTTACCATTTAATTTCTTTCCTTTCCTACTCTTCTGCCTAAAATTCCTGCAGTGACGGCAAACCTTTTAGAGCTTGTAGCATGCCTGCTGTAGGTCCTTGCCACTGTTCTCGCAGGATGCCAAACAAGAATGATAAGAATAAACATTCTTGATTTTTTTCTCTTGATCATAGGGGGAAGTTTTTACCTTTTTACATTAACCATGATTTTAGGAGAAGGTTATTATGTATGTTCTTTGTTAAACTGAGGAAGTTCTATTCAATTCATACTTTTTTCTGACAACTTTTTTAAGGAGTGTGTTGAATTTTGTGAAATATTTTTTCTGCCTCAATTGATGTGATCATGTGATTTTTTTTTTTATCTTCTTTAGCCTGTTTGTATGGTGTGATGTATTGAACGATTTTAAAATATTGACCTAAGGTCCCCATCTGTTTTGGTAAGAGCAGTTGCTATATAGTTCGGAAGAACAAAGGGCCCTTCCAGCATAGGATAAAGGCTCAGAGGAGAGAGGATAAGACAGATGCAGAGAGCAGATGTCTTTACTTTGCACCATCCTCCTGACAGGGGAGGATTGTCAGACAAATTTTCCTATGAAGGTCATTTTTAGGAACAGTTCCTAGGAAAAACCAGCTGGAAAATGGGGAATATGAGAGGGAAGGGAAGGAGACCAGTCAAGGATATGTGGTTGCAGTCCCAAGGAGAAATATTCTGCAGAGTATGAGCCACAGAACTGTCCCTATCAGGAAGGAGGCAGCAAGAGTATTTATGTTGTCTCCGTTGATTAAGACTGGTCCTGAAGCCAAGAGAATTCCCAGGTACTCTATTTTTGGGAGATGCAGGCAAAGCAATTCCACAGGGAAACTTGCTTTTCCTTCCTCTTTTTTTCAGATGTAGGGCTCAACCCAGGACTTTGGCAATTAGCTACACCCCTATCCCATTTTTTAAAAAATTTTGAGACTGGGTCTTTCTGGGGCACTAAATAGCCCAGGGTTGGGCTCAAACTTGTAATTTTCCTGCTTCATCTCTCAGAGAGTTGGTTGCTCTTCTTTGATGATTAGCATTCCTCTGCAGTCACTGTGGCTTCTAATTCATAGACTAGAATGACTTAGACCAAAAAGACCTCAGTGGTACGCAGGGTCCATGGGATCCTTTTGAGGCCAAAGTGTATCTAGAATTTCTCCTATAGTTTGAGGATATTGGCTGGAGAGTGATAAGGAGGTGGCTATACTGAGGATCAGGTAACTGTTGTGGTAAACCTCACAGAAGTGATTATAAAATTTTTCTCCAGAGGAAGCTGTAGCCAGGCTCAGGTGGTTGGCTATGCAGGCAACATCTCAGGTGAGGGATTCATTATTAGTGGGACCACTGAATCTGTGATGAGGGAATGGCTCACTGATCTTCATACCCATTTAGAATTTGGAGTCACCAGTCTGGTAAATCCAAGAAATACATTCTTTCAAGAAATCTACTCTCTCCCTCCCCTTGTCAATCTGACAGTTGTGTGTAGAAAGAAACCTTTTTAGGTTGTATGTTCTAAGGAAATGCAAGTAATACAATATCCCTGGAAAGGAATTTGAGTTTCAAACTATTTCCCTAGTAAGGTTAATTTAAACCCAGTAATACCAAAGAACATTTAATTGTAAGCTCACATATTTTTTAATGTACCAGAAATCAAACATATCAGTGAAAATATAGGTTCCAGAATGTAAAGGAATTAGTTATAAGACCATTTGTTTTACACATTGAAGTTTGGGTAAGTAAATTTTGATGATACTCTGCAGTCTTTCCGAAGTAAAATACATGTATCACCCAAAAGTGACTGAAGTTATAACATTCTGATTCATTCCTGGCTTCTAAACAAGGATTCCATAATACACTGCATCATGAAACTGTATTTTGTACCAACTGTTCCTGACCTTTGGAGGCATTGAGGAAGATATTCCTGTGCTGAAGGCCAGTTACTCAGCTCCTTGAGGTTTGTTTAGGTATCTAATAGTAGATGCACTGAAAAGAAAACAAAATCACATTTTGTTCTTTTTCTGGTAATAAATGTTCAAGTCACTCAAATAGTCCCATAGTACAGCAGGGTCACAAGTTAACTTTGATCATTTTAAAGAGCCTTTTTCCAAAGTATTTCCTGAAGACAAAGCTCATACTAGTGCTGTGACTATTTGGGGACCAAAGGTGGTGTATATATGTATGTATGTATGTATTTTTGGTACTGGCAATCAAAAATTTTAGATGTCTTTCAACTACTTCTAGCAAGATTTTATAATTTTGACTATACATGCATTGCATGTTTTGTCAGATTTATCCCTAATTCCTTAATATTTTTGGAATCTATTATTAGATTAATAACAGGTTAAATATTAATATATTATCATTTAAAATAAATTATAATAATATATACTAATGGTGGATTTTTAAATTATATTTTAAAATTTTGAATTGGTTATTTTCATGTATTGATCTTGTGTGTTACAGTCTTATTAAGCTCATTTCTTAGTTTTGGTGTTTTTTTATTTTGATTGAAAAAGCTTTAAATTTTGATTACATCTTCTCACAGATAATCATACAGTTTGAATAGAGATGGTTTTCTTTCTTTTATTGTTTAGATGGCTTTTATGTTTTTTTTCTACCTTAATCCAATGTATATTACCTCTGGAATGATGATAATAGAAGAAATAAATGCAGACATTCTAGTTTCATCCCTTTAGAGGGAAAGCATTCAGTCTTATAATTTTCTCTGCAAATTTTTCTTCTCTTTTCTTTGTGGTAGTTACTTTTGATCACATTAAGAAGTCTCCTTTTGTTCATAATTTTATAAGTTTTTCAAGACATGAATGTTAGACTCAGTCAAATGTTTATTTTGCAAGTATTGTGATAAGCATATGGTTTTTTCCTTCTTTTGTTAATATGGTAAAGTACAGTACATTGATTTTCTAAAGGCAAATCAACCTTGCATTCCTGCATTTGGTTTTGATACTTTAGCCTTTCTATATGTTATGATTTGATTTGTTAAAATTTTATTTAGAATTTTTGCATCTGTGTTCATGAGAGATAATGCCTACTAGTTGTGGTTCTCTTACAGTGTCTTTCGTTCTCAAAGTAATACTGGCTTTAAAGAACGGGCTCAGCAGTGTCTCTTCTTTAACTTTCAGACAGAATTTGTATAATATTTGTCCTGTTTTTTCTTAAATGCCTGATTGAATTTTACCAAGAAAGCCACTTGGCCTGTGACTTCTTTATAGAATGGTTTTCAACTACAAGTTAAATTTATTCAAAAGAGATAGGATTATTTAGATTATATATTTCTTCATGGGTGAGCTTAAGAGGTTTCATCTTTTGTGGAATTTTTCCATTTAATTGGAGTTTTTGAATTTAAAAGAATGAAGTTATTTGAAACACTTCTGATTATTTCAATACCTAGAGAATCTGTAGTGATACCACTTTGCTGATTCCTTAGACTCATAGTCTGTGTCTTCTCTCTTTGGAAGTTGGAGCTCTGTCTGGTACCTTCCTACTACCTTTCTCATCAGTTGCAAAAACTTCCAGGGCCTAAGCTTTTCTATCTGCAAATTAAGAAGGTGAGACTTTTCAAGGTCTCTTGTACTTCTAATTTGATTAGTTTTGTTAGAGAGTTATCCACTTTATTGCATTTGTATATACAGGTTTTGGTTTCATTGATATCCTCTATTTTTAAAAAATTTGATTTATGTTTTGCTCTTTATTATTTCCTTTCTTCTTACTTTGGATTTCATTTTCTTTATACTTTCTGTAGTGTTAAGTTTTACACTGGCCATTTATTTAATACTGGCCTTTTAGTATAGTTATTTAATGTCATAAGTGTCCCACTGGTCATTGCATTCACAACTTGCCACAAGTGATGCTGTGTTCTCTCATTTCTATTCAGTTCAAAATACTTTGATTTCTTCTTGGCTCCATGGATTATTTAGAACCATGTTATCTTCACTGCCAATATTTGGGCACTTTCTCATTTTTTCATTGAGTGCTTGGCATTTCAATTTGTATTTTACTGACTGCTAGATTTTGTTAGATTGTCTTAAGAACGCTGGTCTCTTTCAGGTCACTACATGACTTAAATGACATGGTGATTGTCTTCATCCTAGTTTTCTCCTCTTGAGCCTTTTTGTTAAAGTTCTTCGAAAGCAATTCTCCCATGGCCATTACTACAGGGCGTCTTGACTCCCTATCCTCTGATCTCTGTTGAAAAATCCACATGTTCTAGGAATTTCTGCACCATGACTTTTGAGAAATAAAACAATTCCTAGAACTATGCGAGCTCTGCGAGTTTTTCAGCTTATTCATCCCTGGTGCCTGTTTTCTGCAGTGCTTTTTCTTTGCTCTGCCTCATCCAGTGCAGAGATAAGCAAACCCCATAATGCAGTAAAAGTGTTACCGTGTTTCTCCCACTGTCCTTCCATAGCTTAGTCTATGGCATCACCTTCCCTACTATGATATGGAGACTCCAGCAGCCCATGAGATTCCTGCTCATTGTTAAGTGATAGATAGTCTATCACTGAGTCACAAATACAGAGGCAAAAATGACAAAATTCAGGGACCGGTGACTTAAGATGAATCCCATGAAACTTCCTGGAAGTCTTTCTGTGCATACTTCTTGTCTACTTACTTTGCGAATTTTAGCTTTCTAAGCATCTCTGTACTCTAATCTCTGTCTCTTCAACTCAGTGAGACCACTGGATTCTGTTTCTGTTCCTCTTCCCTGTGCTGTGGTTTAGAAATTGCTTCCAAGTAGCCAGGGTTAATGTCAAGTTTACATGTCTTCTCTTGAGGATCCAGTCCTGTATTTCCTGTCATACAACGTTTGAAAACAGTTGTTTCATAAATGTTGTCAGGTTTTTTAGTTCTTTTCAGCAGAGAGCTAATTTTAGCTAGTTACTCTCTCCTGGTGGAAAGCAGAAGTCTCATCCTCTCTAGCCTCTCAAGCTCTAGAAATGCCATTAGTTGTAATCTTCAGTCATCTTCATAATATATTAGTTAGTTTTTACTGTGTATTAAATTATATACTTGAAAGCAAGCAGTGAAATAGAAAGGACCTTAGACTTGGGAGCTGGAACTCTGATTGTGAACCATCCCTGTTATTTACTAGTTGTCTAAGTTGTATAAACTCCCTGGAATTATGGCTCACACCTATGAATTGAGATGGTGAGACTCCCCACGTTCTCTTTCACTTTTTAAATTTAATGAGAGAATATATAGCCTTACTCTTGCATCTGTAGGAATACTTCCTGCATTTCTGATGCTAATATTCTCTTGATAAAAGATAAGAAATTATTGGTATTTAGAGAATGAAAAATGGAACCAGAGGAGAAAATATGAAGTAGTTGTAGAAAGTTAGGATAACTTGAGGTCAAATAAAGGGGAAAATAGCATGATCAAAAAAAGAGTGAACAGAGAATCTAAAACTACTTTCTTGTAGTTACTTTTAATGAGGAAATTTGGCACAGTCTTAGGGCATGAGACATAAAATAGAAAACTAAGCCTTATTAGCAAAGAATTTGGAAGTCTCAAAACAAGGTCAGTGAACTCAAGAGTGCAGCATGTGATGTTGGTATCAAAGAAGAAAATGATCATTTTCTTACACATTTAAAACCACATATTTGGATTGAACTCACTTATTTCATGTAACTAAGCAGTTTTCTCTGAGGAGCGGGTTTTTCAACCAAAAACCTAGACTCTGTATCCTTTGAAAATAAGTATAGTCAACATATTGAGAAAGCAAATGTGAAGTAAAAGTACAAGATTTTTTCCCCACCATCTTTTTACAGTTTCATCTATATTGAGTTTAGCTTCTTGCTCCTATGTAAAGATTCCAGCAGCCCATAATTTCCTGCTCGGGTGACACAGTATCTATCTTCCCCAAGTCACAAACACAATTAGAGGCAAAAATGAGGAAATCTGATGCTGTGTGATACTCACACTTTAAATTCAATTGGCTTTAACCCCAAACACACCCTGGCTCACCACTCTAGGCCTGGCTAAGGATGGAAGTCTGCAGTAAGGTAGAGTAGTTGTTCTTTTCCATTTCTCTGTTCTGTGCTTCTGTTCCTCCTCGCCCATCTTGATACTGCTGCTTTAATTCCACAAGGGTCCAATGGGGCAGGGCTCTAAAGGAAGAGGTGGAGCACAGGGCATTTTCTACTTTACCTAGGACTCCTTTCGCTAGGCATTATTGTGGCCTAGCAAGTGCCTTTTCCCCTTGAGATATTATTTTCTTAGGCTTTTTATATTTTGTGGTTTCTGTTTCTCCTGAAATTTCTTTGACTAACAGGATGCTGACCTGGTTTTTCTGTTCTGAGGGACACTGTGCCTCCTTCTTCAGCTGCTGGACATCAAAAGTGCATTTCCAAGTTCCCCCAGCCTCTTCCAGTGTCTATATTGGAGAAGACTGAAGGAATGCCCGTACTGGTCTACTCTTTGTCTCAAGCTCCAGGGCTTTGCAAGGAAAACTCATGCACTCCTTGTCTAGACTGTCACATGTGCCAAGGCAGCAACTGTCTTTGGACTCTACCTCCAAGTCAGTCAGTTTTTGTTTTGTTTTTTAGACATCTACCTTCCAGACTTAGACCACAGAGTCAATTTCACTTTTCTCAACAGAGAGAGTGTGTGTATATATATATATATATATATATCCTCAAGACCCACTCCTTTTTTTCAGTACTGGGAATTGAATCCAGGGCCTGACACATAAAGCAAGTTCTGTGCAACTGAGCTACATCCTTAACCCTTTCTGTCTTTTAATGTTTTATTTTGGTAGAGGTCTTCCAAAGTTGTCTAGGCTGGTCTGAGACTTCGAATCCTCTGCCTCAGCCTCCTGAGTACCTGGGTTTACAGGTGTGATAAACCACACCTGGCTCTAAAAAACACATCTACTGTTCTCTGAGGCTTTTCTTCCTCTTGTCAAGAGTTCAAGGATTGCACCTTCTCTCAGCTCCCTGACATTGTGGAAAGCTTTGAAAAATATCACCCACTGCTTGCCAAAAGATCTCTTCTTTGCTCTCTTCTGCCTTCATTCCTTGACCTTTCTTCTGTATCCTTCTGTGTTCAGCTGAGAAATCCAAGAATGACACCCAGATTCTCAAGAACATTCTTTGAAGGTCTTCATGACATGGTTTGGCACCTTTCTTTGGAATTTTACATCTATTATATTTTGCTGCTTGGTGGAAACTTCAGTTTTCAGATCTTATTACACAAGTAATAAACAAACATGATTCATGGGCCAATCCTTTAACCACAGGCCATTAGTGTAACATTTGGCTTTGTGAAAGATTTTCATTTCTGTGTGCATTGTGTAAAAAAATTTTAAGAGGTAGGCAATTCTTGAGTTTTATTTAATCTTTGACCAGCTCTGTATCTGTCACTTTTTAATTAGAGTCATAGGCATACAGAGTTTATAAAATAATTTGAAATAAAATTTCTTACCGAATGAATATACTGGGTATTTGTCTATAATAAAGTAGATTGATTCCCCAAGGGCGTTGTGTGGTTCTCGACCACTAAACTCTCTTCCAGGAGCAGAGAGCAGCAAGTCTATGATTCTCTGGCAGGACAAGAGGCAAATTCTCTCAAATTAATTCCTTCAGCAACTGACCAGTCTAAACATAGTCTTAATGGGAACCATAATAACATGTTTCAGTGAAATTAGAAGGGAGGAGAAAGTGACGGACGGCTCTGTTGCTGAGGGCTGCCTGACTCCATAGCAGAGAGCAGAGGGAAGGGAATGCCATGCCAAGGTCTCCAGATGTAGTATAACTAAATGATCTGTACTGCTGGTCATTCCTGAGCTCTGCAGTTAAGATCGAGAGCCAAAAATGCTGTGTGTTTTAGGAATCTTTCTTTAACTTCTTATTTATTTGTATAAAACTCAGGAGAGAAATAGTTGAATAAAATCCAAGAGAATTTCTTTCATTTCACTTCTCTGGAGACCTGAATCATGGAGTTGGAAGGCACTTGCTTGATGTCTGATTGCTAAAGTGATGACTCACAGAGCTGGTGTTTCTTAGCCTTTCTAAATACATAGTGTAAAATTTCCCACCTTTCTGAAAAGTCTGACTCTTGCCCTCACCTTGAAGCCTTGGGCTTTGTGATCTCATAGCAGTACAGAAAACACTGACAAGCTTTTTTTTTCCTTTCTATAGTGTATTTTACAAAAACAGGCATGCATAGGCTTTCAAAATACATAAGCATGTATTATATCTTTGGGTGTACTTTTGCACTTTATACTTTTTGCATGTTAATATATCACTACTTATACAAAATGTTCCCTATTTCAGAAGGCTACAGACTTCTGCAAGCTGTGCATGGATCCCAAACTGTTTCTTCCCATTCTAGATGGCTTAGCCAAGGCCACCTTACAAGTTCTCTTTCCCTCTCTTCTCAGAATCACAGTTTTAGAGGTGTAAGGGACTGGTCAGATCAACTGGTCCTATCTGCATTTCATAGCAATTGATATCTACAGATGCACAATTTGGTTTTCACTGCAGATCTCAAGCAAGAGCTCGGGTGGCTGAGTTAACATTTCAGTATTTTTCTGTTATATCGTCGCTTGTGTGACTCTTCTGGACTCTACCCCTCTCCCTTTATGTACAGCACCAAAACTATAAAGCAAACAAATACCAGTATAACAGACTCTGCCCAAGTACATCATGTTCTCTTGCATATACCAATATTAAGTTGTCTATATTTTGTTGTAGCTTAAAGGCTAAGAAAATACTTATTAGATCACCATGAACCCAATTTTCGTCAAGTCTTGTAAATGACAGAAACCAATAAACAAAAAAACATAACCCCTAACTTCTAGCAGTTTTGTACTGAGCAAGCATAATTTATACTCAGTTTAAGATTAGCTATAATCTTTGTGACATTTTTAATGCACTTGTGATTAGTGTTTTCAACATTCCACCCCTCCCTGTAATTTACAACTCTGGTTTCTTCTATATTTCATTTACATTAAGAATGATTTGTGAGAGGACTGGGTATATGGCTCAGTGACACAAGTGCCTGCCTGGCAAGTGCAAGGTACTGAGTTTGATTCCTGGTACTCCCCCCAAAAAAAAAATGATTTGTGAGATTGAGAGGATATAGAATTCCAAACTGATTTATTGGTAAATTTATTTTCTAATAACAGAAAAGCCCAAAAGGCAATGCAACATGTATAGTGTCACTTTTCCTAGGTGGAGAAACTGAGGCTCAGCAAGATTACGTGGGGTCTCCAGCATTGTTCAGTTGGTGATAGAAGGATCAGGGTCCTGAAGCCAGATTGTGCAGTGTTAGAACCCTCAAGCTTCCTTCCAATTCACGCAAACAAGAGTATGGTAAAATTGAAAACAGTGAATAGGGCAAAACGAGCTATTTATAAATCATAGTTCTGACCCACTGATGCGATAGACACCTTGTGAGTGTTTTCTGAGTGTGCTGACCACCCTGCGTGTCCTTGCTGAAGCTGTGTAAATCACCCTCAGTGGAGAGGTCTTATGGTGATGGAGGAGGGACTCACACAGCTAACGGAGAGACATAACCTCTTGAATTCATCTTGTATTTGTCTAAGAATTGGGCCTGAAGCAAGGAGAATTGTATCGAAGACAAAAAGCCTCAGGTCCTTAGTGGAGAAGAATTTCATTTTCATAGTCATCACCCAAAATCCTGGCAAATGATATCCAGACTGCAGTTCGCTAGGACCTGTGTTTTGTCAGACTCCGGCAGCGTTTGTGGAGGCTAACCTGACATCTTGTTTGCTAGGGACTAAGTCCCTAAGCTTTTTCCTATGAATTACCACTGCACTGTGGGATGTCACTCTTTGTAGGAGAACAATCAGTAGAGATTTGATGAATTGACCCATATACAATTGAAAGTTGGTTTGTTCAGTTAACATGTACCTATATTTTTTACTCTTAAGAATGTCCAAAACAAGCCTTTTGATAAGTTTCCAATTAGGACAAAGAAGGAACCTTGAGGAAAAGGAAGAGAAATGTAGGCATTCTTCAAACTGACGTGTATTTTGATGAAGGTGGAACACGATAGACCATTCCCAAATGATCCTAGTCTTTGAAAATCCTGTGTCTCAAAAGATTGGGATTGTGTATTTGCTATATTTGCTCTTATTTTGTTTATGAAAGCTCTTAAAGGTTCATGATGTAACAAAGCAAATTTTTGGTGGTAGAAAATTGAAGAGTTATTTATTTTTTTAATTTTAAGTCTTACAAGAATTCTTAGGTGCAGTGTGGAAGAACTTAGGTGCATGGTGGGGAAGACACTGAAGAAGATGCGGAAAAAACCATCTAGTTCCTTTCCACCCACACACCAGACTTAATTATAAGCCACAATCTTTTGATTCTTTTTTTTTTTTGCTTCCATTGGTTGAGACAAAAATAAAGATGTTTTTCCCCAAAAATGTATTTTAGAGCCCTGATAGCATCTCACATGGAACCGACATTTGCCAGGAATGTTTTCCCTTGTTTTGATGAGCCAGCTCTTAAGGCAACTTTTAACATTACAATTATTCATCATCCAAGTTTCGTGGCCCTTTCCAACATGCCACAGCTAGGTAAGTAATGTTCCCTGTTGCTCTATAAATATAAGCTTTGTAATAGCTTTTATGTCAATGGCTTTTCTAGGCAGCATGTCAGCAGTCGCCTGTTTCTTTTTAATAACTGGGGAGAGCAGTTGTACGTCACATGTATGTCAGTCCTTGCATCGTGCAAAGGATAAATCCTGATTTTCTCTGTATTTGAATCTGAGGATGCGATACTGTTTGTGTAGATTGGCTGGCTGCCTATCTTCCTGTTTAGCTTCAAGTATCAATCATTAGTGATAACAGGCTGGTGGACTCAATCTGAATCTGATGCATAGATGTGTTTTATTTGGGTTACACGGCTTTTTTTCTTTGGATTGAATTAATCTCTAACTTTAAAAAAGCCTGAGAGTTTTACATAGAATCCAGATTTTTATTTCTTTAAAACTTCGAAAGATCTAACCCCAGCCTTGCAACTTTGATGTGACATGAACCAGTGACAGATGAGAAGAAGGTGCCTCCTGCAGACTGAGCCATTGTCTCCACAGGTCCCTGTCAGTGTTCCAAGCCCACATCACAGCAATTGTCCAGTCCTTATAAACATTTGCATCTGGAATTTCTGCCTTAATCCCCCAGATTGCTGCTGCTGAAGACATGACTGAAACTGGAATATAGCAGATGACTCATTATTGACCTAACACAGAGCCAGCAGCTCTGGATGAAGTGCTCTGAGAAGTGGGCTGGAAAAGGAGACAGAAGGGGGTGGAAGAGAGAAAGGGCAGATTGGTACCAAGTTTGCAGTCCTCACGGACTTGAGCCCCAGTCAAGCCCACGGTACTCAGGATACCAATTCAGGCCTATAGCTGTGTTTAGATCTTCCCAATGTATTATTTATTTTAAAAACATTTACTGTCATATCAATTATACACACTTATGGGGTACAGTATAATGATGATACATGTATACAAAGAGTAAACATCAAATCAAGGCACTTAGCATATCCATCTCCTTAAACATCTTAAAAATATTTTTGATTGAGAATTTCACACATTTTTGAGGTATAGTGTGATATTCCAACACGTGTACTGATCAAATCAGGTTAATCAGGGTTTGGATCTCTCTACTGTTGCTTTGTGTTTGGATCCTGCGTGACCATTTTTCATGGATAACCGACTGCTGTTCTGATGGCTTAGGGTAGGTAGAGAAATTCAAACTGTGAGACTTTGGAGAGTAGCTGGGAAGGAATGGCTGGGTGACAACTGGCCTGACAAAGCCTTTCAGAGTTAGGTATGATTATCCAGTTTTACAGTGATTTGGACTAAGGTGATTTCTCTAGGTCAGTACGAAAGAACAGACAGAAATGGAAGCAACTGGACCGTCACTTCCTTCTACACCACACCCCCCATGCCAACTTACTTAGTTGCGCTGGCCATATGTGACTGTGACCAAGTCAACAGAACAGAAAGAGGCAAGGAGGTGAGTAGGAAAGCTCGTTCAGGTAAGGGACACTGGGCTGGCTATGGGCTGTCTATCTGTTCTGCCTACATTCAGGAATTATGCCTTACACTTCCTGTCGTCACCCCCTGGTTCTCTCTCCCAAGCCTTCTCCCAGTGCCCTCAGTGAAGTGCCAAGAATGAGACATAACATTTCCTGCTACCACTCTGTGGAGTGGTTTCCATGGAGAGACTGCACACTAAGCCACTCTTCTTGTGGATTTGGAGCACCCTTTGCCCATTTCTGCCTTTGCGGAGGACAGGAGAGAAGAGGGAGGGCTAGTACACTGGCACCTGAAGTACGGGTTTAGTATATGTTGTTTGCTTAGCTTAAAGTGTTCAGAGAGCCAGGAAGCCCAAAGTGTTTAGTATTGAGTGTGGCCCACACATCAACCAGTCAAAACAGATATCAGCCAGGAGCAACCACTTTGGCTGAAATGGCACATGCAGGCTACACATCACCCAGTCTAGGAGCTGGGCTGCCATGTTCCTCAACCATGGGCAAGAAGCACTTCCCTAGAGTTGAGTAAAGTGTGTATGTGTGGGTCCTCTGTCCTGTAATCCTAGTTTTTCTCCAGTTGTACCCTTATTACATTGTAAGATCTCAAGAAAATGTCAGTCTTTTCTATGCTGGTTCACTCCCTATCAGAGTATGGAGCTATGCAAGCTATGCAAAGTTGGCGCCTGAGGTCCTGTTCCTTCTAGTCATTATAACAGGGTTTCAGAAAGTGGAGAAAAATTGGGCCCTATAGCTGGCTGACTCATTCTCAGGTCTGAGATCTTCCAGGAACATCCCATTGAGATGTGGAGCAAGGAAGCTGTGGCGAGCCATGGCCGCTATGAGAAGAGATCCATTCCTCCTGCTCCTCCATCCTCCTAACCTAATGAATGAATACCTTATATTGCAAACAGCAGCCTATCTTTCTGAGCTATTGACTGTAGTCTGATTCCCATCAGAGAGTAATTAGAGATCCTGAACTTTTAGGTGTAACAATTGATCAAGTGAAAAATTCATGACATACATTGATGAGTCTGCTCAGGCATAATTTGGAAATGCATGCTTTGGGCTGGAAGAAGGAGTGATCTCCCTATTTTCCATAGCTAGTGAGAGACATATCATGGTCCTTCAGCATCCATATTTCAAGTGGCTTGCAGTAAGGGCTTGTATCTTGCCATCAATTGCTGTGCAGGGATAAAATCTGTTTCTTCTTGAAAAATCACCCAGTAAAGAATGCATAGAAAGCAGACGAAATGGAGCGTTTCTCGGAAGGAATATTCTTAGCCAGAAAACTTAATGTTCAGGATGAGTTTATCAGTGGAACGTTGCATTTGGCCATGACTCAACTCTACAAAGTGAGTAAGTTCATCATATGCTTTATAGGGAAACCAAAATGTGTGCTTGAAGTAGTGTTCAGCCTACCCAAAAGTTGCTAGTTAAGAGATAAAGATTTAGTGAAAATGAAAATATGATTCATGTGAAACATAAGAATAAACATGGGAAACAGATTAGTAAGGGTGAAAATCACATACTTTGCTTAAAATTTTGGTGCACATGGGCATTTGCAAAGATTGTCCTCTCTTAGATATCAAGCTCACTTGTGTCTAGTGAGAGCCCCCAGAACCCTCTGGTGAGCCAGCTGTGATTTTGAAAGACTTTTGATTTACAGAGTGGTCATTTATGGGAAGAGCTTTGTAAATAGAATATTAATTGCTAATTCTACTGTTTTCCAAAAGGCTGCAGTTATAATACAGTGGGAAGAGGTGACTACCGTTCTGCCCTGTAGAGTGGTTTTTGGTTGAGCAGGTTTCATTTTAGCTGAAAAGTGAGAACATGGGAAGCAGGAGTATAGCTTTGCTGTAAGGGCAGGGCAGAACCTTCGGAGCATCTGTCCCAACAGAAAGAGGCCTCTGCAGCACCAGGGAGATAGAAAGCAGCGTAGGGATTCAAGCGCGAGCTTCAGAAACAGGTGGTTGCACTTTGTGTAAGAGCATTCCTAAATCCTCACGTAACCGAAAGTTCACATAATTCAAGACCAATTTTCCCGCAGAAACGAAGGCACAGTGGGGTGGACGTGTGCTCGGAGCACGTACATCTGTGACTATTATTATGCTGCTGTCTATTTTTCTTAGCATGTCCTCCGCTATTCTGCACAGAGCTCCTTCATAAATGAGATTGCACTCACATCAGGCCAAACATTGTAATCTCAACTCTCATTCTGAGATTTTTTTAGTTGCATACATAGTTTTATTTGAAAATTTGAAAATAAGGTGGGAACTATGAATGCTGTAATTATTAAACCATTTGCATGATTCCAATTTGCTTAATAAGTACCATTGTGCATAAAC
The DNA here is from genome assembly GCA_004027455.1 of Hydrochoerus hydrochaeris. Classification (NCBI taxonomy): domain Eukaryota; kingdom Metazoa; phylum Chordata; class Mammalia; order Rodentia; family Hydrochaeridae; genus Hydrochoerus; species Hydrochoerus hydrochaeris. Next base: position 151,772 of record PVLA01003558.1, on the reverse strand, counting down.
ATCACTAACAGCACACTTCTGTTTTGAATCATTAGAAACATGTCCTGCGAAGAGGAGCAGTTGTCCAAGGTGCCCTTTGACAGAGAACTATCCCAAGAATTCTTTTATCATTATAGAATTATAGTTGGTGTGGTGGCTCATGGCTGTAATCCCAGCACTTGAGAGGCTGAAGCAGGGGGAATTGCAGTGAATTGGAGGCCAGCCTGGACTATGTAGTGAGGCCCGGTCTCAAAAAGAAAGAAAGAAAGAAAGAAACAAACAAACAAAAAAACTCAAACAACACTAACAAATTCCCAAACAGAACTATACATGTTATTATCAAAGTTTGACATAACATAACTTTCTAGGATAGTCACTGCCTCCTAGATTTTCTCATTACAATACATCATTTAAATATTTTAAATGTGTAGCTTCTTCTGAAAATGTAAGACTAGATTTTGAGTAAGAGTCATTTGGACCAAGCAGGCTACTCCTTTCTAAAGTCACTCTCATTTTTCTTAATTACCACTTAATTGTTTTGATTTAGATACGCATCTGGGCCCGGAAAGATGCCATTGCAAATGGCAATGCAGATTTTGCTTTGAACATCACAGGACCCATCTTCTCATTTCTAGAGGATTTGTTTAATATCAGTTACCCTCTTCCAAAAACAGGTGAGGCATCTTTTCTTCCCATGCAATTGTTTTCTTATTGTGGGACCCCTGAATTTCTGTCACAGGTGGGCCTTTAAAGAGTATTTTCGATTTAGCCTGCCAGCCTTCATCATTATGTTTTTCAACTTTCAAAACACATAAAGGCCCATCTGAAGTTGTGTCTCTGCATGGTGCTATATACTCAGCAGGTATTCAAGAGCTCTTGGGCTTTAGAGCTCTCCAGTGGCTGCCTTACCCCCCACCCCCCGAACCCTCATTTTCTCCTGAGTCCTGACCTTTTCTCTATGTTCTGGATCTTTTTAGCTAGTGGGCTTGCATGACTTATCCTAGTTTACTAAGTTTTTTTTTTTTTAAATATTCTTCAGCTGTGAGTCATTGGGTTCAGTCTTGGTGGTCCCATCTGTGATTTTTCAATGTATAAAATTGGAATCATGTGTGAATATAATAGGATCCTTGAGAAAATTGTGTAAATATTTCATCTCTCATACATCTGTGTGGCACATATATAATGTTTTATGAGCCATTCGGCTCAGAAAGTTGGTCGGTGATTTCTCTTGAGTTGAAAGCATAGTATAAATGGACCTTGTTCTTCTGATGTGTTAGTGGAAGAACTAGAAACAGCATGCTCTGCCTGCACTGGCAGATGGTGAAGAAGGTGGGGAATAAATATTTGGGGCATGAGGTTCTTGAATACCAGGAATCCAGAAGCTCTGCAGATCCAGGATTCTGTCGAAAGAGGAATGAGGTCTGGAACTGATTACAGCCCAGTCAGAGATTCTGGAGGTGACATCTGTCATTTTGGGGGTTGAAGTGTAGGCTTGCAGACCAAACTCCTAGCATGCTGTGCTGGAGGCTCACAAGGTGATCTTTGTGTAGGCAGGAAAAATTCCACTCACGTTCATTAGATCAGGAGAAGTCCAGAGTTATCCCTGTCCTTCTCAGGTACTCCTTCCACACAGTGTCCCCTCTGCCTTGTTTTCTTATCCCCACTCACTCACTCCTGTCCCAACCCCTAGTTGTTCCCAGTTTTCATCACCAACATCTCCATCACAGGAGTTCTCCTAGGGTTTCACCTCCTTCCCTTTTGCCTCTCCAACCCATTCTCCCATACAAAGTTGGGGGGATGCTTTCAGAGTAAAATCTGGTCATGGTACTGTTCTCATTAAAACCCCTCTGTAGTTCCTCATTGCCTGGGGATAAAGTCCTAACTCTGTGCTATGTTTTTAGAATAGTGTACCACCCTCCCCAGGCATTTGGGGCAGAAGCTTTAGTGTGTATCTCTGTGCTCCCTCCCACATCCCCATCTTCTCCTGTCTGCCAGGCTTTGCACCTGCAATCTGCTTATCCTGGAATGTCTCCTAGGCAACTACCTAACTCAGTCATTGTTTGTCAAATGAGTGCTCCCTGCCGGAGGATGCCTTTCTGGACTCCTGATGGCTTGTCTTGCCGGGTCAGGAGGAACCTAGGGTTAGCGTCTAGAGTATGTGCCTGCAGTGCCTGTGGTAGTGCTTGTCTCAGATGGTGACCAGCAAACGTTTGGGAGTGGGAGAAATAATATATGCAATTAGTTCATCCTGCACAGATGATAAATGCCTTGGTACCAGGATTATATGCAACACTTTAAAAAATACCTCTCATAGCATGTTAACTAGTGTTACCTTATGAACACTCGAAGGTAGCTATTCAAAGCTTCATTTTGGTTGATAGGTGATTAAAAGTTTCTCTACTGGTGGATTTTAAGATAAGGTAAAAAAATACATCTTAATTACTTTAACCTATGATTGAGTCACTAATAAAACAAATGCTTTCCCCATCAGCATTTCTCACATAGGCCTTTTTTTTGGGGGGGGGTCTTGGTGAGTCAGGTGAAAGCCATTGGCTAATTTCTCCCTTGTTCCTTTAGCTTATCTTGTAGCTGGCTCAAGGAATTCTGAGTTTAGAACCTAAGGTAATATAAGCCATATGTAGGTATCTATTATAAAGAACAGCATTTTTTTCTGACATTGTTATTTTAACTCACTCTATTTAATATCGAAAGTGCATTGAAATATTTAAGAGACTGATAGGGTTAAATGTTTGAGTTACAAATTAAGGACAAAGGCATTTAAGATTTACAGAATTGTAAATGGCAACTCCCCCTTTATGCTTTAATTATACTCAACATAATAATGGCATCTGTTATACACTCCTGAGTGGTATATATTTTAGAGAAATAAAAGTACAAGGTAAATCATAAAGCAGAGGCACAATGATGATGATTATGAGAATTTACTGGGCAAATTCTGGGACAAATAAGTTCCTAGGTGCTGGATGAATTCAAAAGCAGCAAGTGGCTGGGACTTTGTTCAAGTAACTGAGCTGGGGAGACAGCTACTCCCCGTGTAACAAATTATGTTATCAAGAGATAAGGTGCTAGGTAAAAGTTTTAAAACAAAGAGGACAATTGAAATGTCCCAAATATATAAGGAACATCTAAAAATAAATAAGAAAAATACAACCCAATAGAAAAAGCAACAAGAGAAAGATGTAAGAATATATATAGCTAACACATTTACAAAGAGATACTTCACCTCATTAACCATTTGTGGCCAAAGCCGCAGTAGGCGTCATGTTCACTCAGCTGTCAGAAAGTAACAATTTGAATGCAGTGTCCTGGTTGGTGCATGCCCTCAAGATCAGCACTCAGGAGGCTGAGGCAGAGAGACTTAGACTGAGGCCAGCCTGAGCCCATAGCAAGTTCAAGGCCAGTCAGCATTACATACAAGACCATCTTAAGCAACAACCCAAAAGATAAACATTCCAGCAAATGACAAGGGAGATTGGAGCATTGTTAATGGGAGCATCAGTCGTTACAGCCACTTTGAAGTCTATTTGCTATCTGGCAGTGTTGATCATTAGCGTACTCTAAACCCAGTAATACCATTCCTAAGTGTATCCTCAAAAGAACTTAAACATGTTTATACCAGTATATGTAAAGAAGAATGTTCATGGCTATGCTTTTTCATAATAACCCAAGTGAAAAGAGCAAAAATGGCCACTGATAAGAGAATTAAAATAAATGGGTTACGCATTCACACAATGGAAATCTATACAGCAATGAAGCACTTTTCTAAAGTTTACAAACACAAAACTAAGTGCTATTGTGTATGCATGTGTGTGTGTGTGTGTGTGTGTGTGTGTGCATGTTCAGGTGTTAGGTAAAGTATCTCTTTGTAAATGTGTTAGCTATATATATATATATATATATATATATTCCCTTTTCTAACATCTTTCACTTTTTTTTTCTATCGGGTTGTGTGTCTGTGATTTCTTTGGAGCGAGGAATGGTAAACCCAAAATGTGACAAGAAACGCATAAATCTGAACATTTTTGATAACTGGTCCTTCAGAGAAAAAGCTTGCCTACCTCTGTTTTAAAGAGTTAAGTGGTGAATTTATGAATGTTTGTATTATTATTTTTAAAATAATAATCATTTAAATAAAACAGGGTCACGTGTGAACCAGCCATAGTTCACCAAGATGCTGAATTTGCTTAATTTAATTCTATACATCTGAATAAAAAAGTTTAAAAATAGTCATCAGCATTAGTAAGAAATGACTTTTTATATCTGTGAGATTGAATCACAAGCAACCACAGGCTAAATAGGGGATTTCCTGGGATTGCAAATAGCATGGGAAGAGTGAGGCTCTGGTTGTGGAAGCCAAAGGGGTTGATTTAGGTGGAGCAGAAGTCTTTTGAGAGGAAAACGAGTAGGTTGGAAGGCGGGAGGATGAAAGGAGGTGAGAAAGTTCAGGAGAATGAGCAGCCTAAGCTAAGCAGCTAGGTACATGTGTGACTCTCACTGATGCCGGCCGTGAGGTGGCTGGGATGAATTTAACTGTATACTGTGCATTTCGGCCACTGCAAATGCAAATGCTTAACATAGTACATGTCAGGATATTCGTTGGCAAAGGTTACATGGACAATAGGGATGGCATTTCTTCCTTAGAAAAAAAAAGCATAAGTTTATTATTCTTTTAGCTATAAATATAGTAAATGATCACATTATAGGAAGTTAGGAAAAAAATAGAAAGGCACAAAAAAAAGAGAAAAAAAAATCTCTTGTAATGCTATCACACAGAGCTAATGGTCACCTCCACTTTGATGTGTATCTTCCCACTGTCTGCCGGTCTCAATCTCTGTCTTTTCCTTAACAAAAATGTCACAATAATATTGACACTGTTCTTTAAATTGATTAAAAAAGATAAAAGTACATAGTGTCAGGACCCAGATAACTAAATATATTTTGTACTGTCATTTTCAGACATGGAGTTCCCACATATCAATTTAACAAAATACATTATTTAAATGTTTTTAATCTGTGGTTAAACACTTGGGTTGATTTTACTTTCTTGGCTCCTTTAAAAATACTAAAGAAAATCCTTATAAGAAAACGTATCCAAATGTCTATATTATTGGTATCAGTATAAACTCCAAAAGTAGAGTCATTTAGGGAAAGAGTATGAGCATTTTTGAGAACCCTGAGGCATTTTGCCAGATTGCTCCAGAAATACTGTGCTATTGACACCCTCACCCATGGCCTAGGTGCCACTTGTCCTGTATCTACACCAATACTCATTATTAGTCTCAAGCATCTGAAAGACTGCTATATGACTTTAAGTTTTGTTTCTTGGTGAATATTTTTAAGTCATGTTTTTACCTGTTTGAATTATTTCTTTAGTGAATTGATTTTTTGTTTGTTTGTTTATATTTGAGACAATAGCACCACTGTGTTGAGCAGGCAGTGATTCTCCCACTTCAGCTTTCTCAATATGCCTCATCCTTTAGATGCCTCAGTATTTTTTAAGTATTTATTTCAAAAACATTGTTGTGGTACATATTACAAATATTTTTCCTAGTTTGTGGTTTGCCTTTCACATTTGTCCATAGTGAGGGTTTTTTTTGGGGGGGGTGATTTGCTTTTGATAGACTTTATGCTTTAGAGCAGCTTTAGGTTTATAGCAAAATTATGCAGCAGGTACAGAGAATTCCCATACATCCTCTATTCACTATGGCTTCTCACCACCGCATATCCTACTGTTAACAGCTCCCTGTAGTATGGTTCATTTATCACAAGTGATGAACCATTGCTAACACGTGATTACTAGCTGGAGTCCTTAGTTTAAGTCAGGGTCCACTGTTTGGGTTGTACATAAATGTATGGGTTTTGACAAATGTATCATGATGCATCTCCATAATGACTGTATCATCCTGAACTGTCTCAGTGCATAAGTCTCCTGTGCTCATATGCTGATCTTTGCCCCTTCCCCTGAATCTCAGACAACTACCAACTTTCTTACTTTCTTTAGATGTCTACCTTTTCCACAGTGCCGTGTAGTTGGAATCTCAGTATGTGGCTTTTTCAGACTGGCTTCTAAGTAGTTAGCAATATGCACTATGGGTTCCTTCACATCTCCTCATAGTTTGAGAGTTAATACTTTTTGCTGTTGAATAATATTCTATTGTAAGAATGTACCACAATTTATCCATTCACACTAAAGGGCATCTGGTTCAATTCCAACTTTTAGCAATTATGAGTAAATCTGCTATAAACATTTGTGTGCAGGATTCTGTGTAAACATGTAAGTTTTCAGATCAGTTGGGTAAATATCTAGAAGTACAGTTGTTAGATTTTATGGTAGGCCTATATTTAGCTTCATAAGAAACTACTGGACTATCTGTCAAACTGACTTTAACATTTTGCATTCTCACGGCAGTGCATAAGCATTTTTGTTGTTCTACATTCTTGGTATTGCTAATGTTTTGGATTTTAGCCATTTCATTTCCTAATTCTGCTTAAAATTCACATTCTGTATAGTGGTATCCCATTGTTTTAAAATTTATAATTACCCAACATGCTGAACAATTTTTCATGTTAATATGCCATTTGTGTATTTTCTTTAGTAAAGTATCTGTTCCTAGTTTTGGCCCTTGTGTTTTCATATTGAGTTTTAAGAGTTCTTTGTATATTTTTATAAGTCTTTTATCAAAAATATTTTATTTTTATATAGTAAAACTATTTATTTTTAGTCTTCTATATTTGGTGTTAAATTTTGAAAAGCTTCTTTGCCATCAGCTTATTAATATTCTGTTGTATTTTCCCATGATTTTATGATTTAATTTTGAGATAATTTATAGCTGTAATCTCGATGTTTTTGTAAGTGATGGTTTTACTTTTCCTTCATTTAAATCCACTTAGACATAATTGCCTTGCCTGTTTTTGACAACCGTGCAATGGAAAACTGGGGCCTCCTGATGTTTGATGAGTCCTTACTGTTGCTACAGCCAAGGGATCACCTGACAGATAAAAAGACTCTCATCTCCTACATCGTCTCCCATGAGATCGGGCACCAGGCATGTAGTAAAATGTTGTTTCGTATTTCACACTCGCCAACTGCTCTGCCCAAAAATAGGAATAAACAGCAACCCTTGCCACAAACCAAATTTAAGAAGAGAAAAAAAATTTCCTTGAAAAGTCTAACAGTGAGTAAAAGCAAGAAAGGACCTGTGTACTGAGATTCTGGCCAGATTTGAGTTAATGGTGATGCATCAGAGTGATGAGACTTCACAGTCTGGTCCAAGATGGAAAATTTACATCCAATGATTAATTTTGTATTACAACATTTTCTTTAAGAAATATAAGCCATGTGGGGCTGTATTTTTTTCATTCACCTTAAAACAAAGGGTATTTGAAAGATCACTGAGAAACACACCTCATCAGTAGATTGTTGTAAACTTTCCTTTTTATGTTGAAGAAAGACTAAGAGGATGTAGACAACATAGTAATAAGGAGACCAATAACTAATCTTCAAGCCGCATCAGCGTGGCACTGTAAATAAAAATTCATTTCACTGAATCTTGGTACTTTCTCATTGTGATTTTAGAAAGTCAGCTGTTTGATTTGATGAAGATTTTTACATCTACATTTTAGTTTCGATTCCATTAACATTTGTCAAGAAAGAAATCATCTCCACCATGAAAATGTTATCATCTTAAATTTTGGTAAAGAGCAACTTCTTAAGATTAAGTAACACCCAGAACACAGTCAACACACATTTTCACAATTGTTCATCAATCACCCCAAGTTGTTTATTTTTATTATTGCCTGAGAGATATACTGTTTTGGAATACAGGCTGCTAACAGCTATTGTAAGAATTTGATTAAATACCGGGATTGGATTTGTTGATTTTGGAAATTACTGTGTTTTTCTTTCCTAATTCTGTTCAAACTCTGCATTTGTTTTCTATTCAACTGAAATAGAAAGTAATTAGATGTGGACCATGTTGGAGAACATATGATTGTTAGTGACTTGGGGATGGCACAGATTAAATCATGTTCTTATAATAAATGCTTACAAAATTCTGTTGAGAGTATAAGGTGAGAGAATGAATATGTGGTAAGTCAGTATTCAGCACTTCCGATTTATTTAAATATAACTTTTGGGCAAAGTAAACAGTTTAAAAGATACTACTGTACTTATTTGTGTTTGAACATCACAATTTTAAACCAAAGATTGCATTCAGTTATTGGACATGAAATAATTTGGAGAAATGCACAACTATCTTCTTGTGTTGAAACAATAAACTGCTCTCTGGAGTCCTGTTTTCAAAAGTTATGATTGATGGCAGATAAAGTTGAATCGTGTCTTTGGATGTTATATTTATTTTGCACACAAGTGTGATAAATACTTAAACTCAAAAGAACTCTTTTTCCCCTCCCTTTTCCAAAAGTGGTTTGGAAACTTGGTTACCATGAATTGGTGGAACAATATCTGGCTCAACGAGGGTTTTGCATCTTATTTTGAGTTTGGAGTAATTAACTACTTCAACCCTAAACTCCCAAGAGTAAGTATGTTTGTTAAATTTATTTTTTTTAATTTTCCCAGGTATAAAAATAATGTATATTCATTGCTGAAAGTATATACATTTCAAAGAATATTAACTATTGATATTAATACTAGGGATTAACCATGATATCTTTTTTATGTTTTTAATCTGGGATAATACCTATTATTAATATTTTTGAAAGTGGGAATTACATAGAAATTTGTAAACTTTTCCTACTTCATATTTTATGAGTGTTTCTGCTCATTGAAAAACAAGATTTTTTAATGCCTGCCCAGTATTTTGTCACATTATCTTATAAAGTGTCCATATATAATCTTTTCAATTATTTCAGTTTAGTTATTTTCATTTATTCCTATATAAATTCTAAAGCAATTATAATCTTTAGTCTATGGCTTTAGTGGTAAGTAACATGTTATTTTTAGTGATTCATTAAATATTTTTGCTGATACTGTTTTGCTAATTAGAGTGAAAAATAGTATGTGTTGAAGAATAAATTTGAATTCAAATATCACAATGAAATATCAAAATCTGGTCATTTCAGCTATAACTTACATTTCTGATATTTAATCTATTTAAGTAATTAGTCCTTTCAGAATGACATGATAAGATGAACTGATTTGGTTTAGGTATGTAAATGTTCAGATTTAATGCTATATTTTGATGTGGACTTCACCTCTTTAGCAAAGCAAAAATCCTTTCTTAGCTTATGTATCCCCTGAACCCCACTTCTTTTCTGCTCCCATCACCCCCTGCCCCTTCCTGCTACCACCATCTCACTTCATTGTTTTAAGGCTACTTACCTGACCTCCTCTCTCTCTCCTCCCTGCCCTGAAGAATTTGGAGCTTATTAATATTTGAAATGCTGCTGTCTACTGGCCAGACTGTCTTCATAAACTAAACCTGTTGAAGAGCAGTCTAAAATGATGTTCTTTGTTTTCCTCATTGTTCCTCAGGATCCATGTGGGGCTGGGTCAGGATGCCGCTCAGACAGGAAAACCCGTGGGAGCTCAAGCCCCTTCTGTAAAAGCAGTGTATCACTTGCGTGAAGCCTCTGCTTATTTTCCTGTGTACTTTTAATCGTCTCTAGATTACCTGTAGTACCTAGCACAATAGCAACCCTGCGCAGGTGGATGTTATACCATATTTCCTAGGGAACAGTGACAAGAAAAAGTCTGTCCATGTTTATTACAGATGCACTTTTCCCTCTATGCTCTTAATGCACAGCTAGTTAAATCCCCAGACGTGGACCTCAACAGGTATCAAAGGCTGATTATGTTATTTTCTTAGTAAAATTTATTTCTTTTGTGAAAAGTAGTAATAGGTGGATTTTTTTGGGTTGAGTTTGGGACAAATCCAAAGTTGAAAAGTCTATTTTGGTTCCATCAAAGCCTTCTGAAAACTTTCTTTTCTCTGTGAAGTCACAGTGTCGGAAACACTGAAGTCAAGTCGCATGCTACTTACCTGCTCTTTGTGCACATCCTAGAAGATGCTGCCAGCCAGTTTGGTCATTCTGCAGTGTCTCCCCCTTCTGCCCCAGACAGGACCTGTTGTCCTGGACTTCACTGTATAGATCAGGAGACCGAAAGGTTCTGTGGCTTACCCAAAGTCTTTTTTGTAACTGGATTATAATCCAGTTTTCTGGACCTAATCTGATGACTAGCATAAAGATCATGACAATAATAATAATATCCTATATTCATTGAGTACTGAAGGTAAATGCCAGCCAGGGTAAATGTCATACATATATCATCTTAATCATCAGAATAACCATATGAGTGTAAATGTCAGTACTTCTACCTTCCTGATGAGGAAACTGATGCACCAAAGTGTTAAGTAAGTTGTCAAGGTATCACGGTAATTAAATGTCAAAGATGAGATTCAATTCCAGGACTCTGACTGACCAGGTTTTTTATCATTATGCTGAAAAACCGCACAAGAATACTCTTACTCTCAAGGCACTAATGGGATCTGTATTTATTTTGTGATTATATGTTATATATTGATATTATTTAAATAATCATATAATATAAATAATGTTATATATTTAAATATATATATATATATAGAGAGAGAGAGAGAGAGAGACAGAGACAGAGAGACAGAGACAAAAACAGAGACAGACCAACAAAAATGTATACACACGTCAGGAAAAGAAAAACATAAACATTTTAATACTAAATTTATTGAAACATTGTGAGATTAATACAAGTTACCTTTGGCCTCTTCAATGACAAGAGACACTTAAAGTTGTGGCTATCAGCTTCCAGACATTTATTAGTGCAGCAAACTTGGGTTACCTTGGTTACTGATGTTGTTGCCTGTGCATTTTCAATTTCTTCTCTAAGGACCAGCAGTGTAACAGGTTTTCTGCACTATACAACATCGTCTAGGGTCTCCCACATGAGGGTAACACCATATGTTGAAAAAAATATACTGTTTTTCTTTTCCTGAAGTGTGTAAATGTATATACATTTTTGGCTAGTGCTCTCTCTCTCTGTTTATATACATATTTCACATACACATAGTAACTTAGTTGTCTCCAAAAGTTCTTTCTATAGGCCTTATACCTACCAACCTATGTGTATGTCTCTTTTACAAAATAGAACTACATATGGTTAATACAATCTATAGATGTTTTTGAAAATATTTCGTTGGATCCCAAATTAACTCTGTGTTTAAAGTCATTGATGAAAGAAATTTCATTACCATAAAAAATGAAATGCACATTATTTTCTTAATTGAATAGACTATGTTATTCATATGAATTTCATTTACCTCTTACCACAACTAAAATGGCTAAGTTATTATTGGAATCTGGAAAAACTTGACAAAAGCATATTGCTATTTTTGAAGCTAAAATTAAAATTAAAACAGTGGGGTTTTTGTAGCATTAGTTATCTCTTTTTGTCATTGGTTTCTTAGTCATTTTTTTCTATTCAGCATTTCTCAGTCATGTGGGAAGATGAGTGTCAGAAAAATATCGGATCCTGGAGCTTCAGGAAATTACCATGAACTGTGTAGTTAAGAGCTTCAGGCCTTATTTTAATGGTCTCTGTAGACCAAGAACTTTGATATCCTTTGATTGAAAGTTAGTGTGGAAATCAGGGAACCAGATGTAGAAGCAGATTTTTATTTTCCTATTGCTTGGTCTAATTTCAGTTGACAGTCATCAAATCAGAATGTGAACGAGTTGTGGTCAAGGGTGCAGAAGATTAAGGACAGAGGGCTTCTTGGCTCTGGGAGTTCCCGTTATAACACTGAGACTCAGTGACTTTTCTCTGTCTCTTGTTTTACCAGATCCAAGGAAATAGCAGACTTGGTGAGTCAGGTCTCACGCTGTCATCACCATTGGAGGCACACAGGGGACACCTCTGAGCTTAATTGGCTTCATGCAGATTGATCATCAACTGTGTGCTGTTGTAACACGTATCATTAACTAAGCATTCCTTATGGAGTATTAGATACATTATCTCATTTGATCTTCAAAAAACTTTGAAGAAATGGTGATGATGAAGAAGATGAAGAATAGTAGGAGAAGGAGCATGTTCTATTTGCTAGGAATTTTGCTAAGACTTTAGGTAGTTAATGAAGACATTATTGTTTTCAACATTTTCAGATGCTAATACTAAATTTCAGAGTAAAGTTGACTGACTTTTGTGAGTCACATAACTCCTAGGATTTAAACCCAGGCAGCTTGATTTCAAATCCTGTGGTTTTAGCCACTTGATATTCTACACAAACCTATTATGACAAATAGTGCTATATTTCTAAAGATAACAGTAGATTTTACTAGAAATAGTCTTCTCTGGGATATCCTGACTTGCAGGAAGAAGTACTGTTGTACAATTTTGTGTAATGACTCCGTATGTCTTTTCCCCCTAAAAAGCTGATACAATTGTTTTAAAAAATGCCATTTCCTTCAAAAGGACAGGAACAGGAGACATTATTTTATATGAATGAGGCCAAGTGTAGAAAGACTTCCAGAATTTTGAGGAAAAGATGCTGCCACATTTAGCAGTTATTTTGTGTAATTGCAATTATACCTTCAAGATTATGTAATACCTTGTACCAGACAGGCAAAAGAGAGAAAACTATCTATTCTAAAATGAGGAAACCCCACAAAATAGGAAGAAAGTTGTATGTAATACAAAAGTGTTCATTAAAACTGATTGTAACAACAAAAAGCTGGAAGCAACGTGACCGGAAAATGATCACAGTCCATTGATTGGAAAGCTGAATATTTATTTTATTGTTTTACTTTGTACAAAATTTTTATCTGCTATACTTTGAAAATAAGCAAATCTTCTGTGACTTGATCACACTGTAGTGAGCACCATTAAGTTTTAGGTTGTTTCTTCAAATTTATATTTCTGCTCCATTTATAACGCAGTAGCTGTTATAAGGGATAGTATGAAGATGAGAACTTTAAAATACTATAATAAGTAAAGTGGCAGAATAAAAGTGTGTACACCCATGGGAACGAACCAATGTGGGGGGTGGATTGGAAGCAGCCATACTAATAATTGTTGTGGTATTTGATTATGGATGATTTTTTTTCTCTATTTTCTATATTGTGCTTTATGACATGGCTCAATTCTGAGATATTCTCAAGAAATCTTACATATAAAACTATAAAGCCTATGTTTATTGAATAGAATCAGACCTATGCTGACATTTTCTCTAAATTCTTGCTTCTTACAGTATGATTCTTGGACTAGCCATGTCAGTAGCATTTGGATAGTTTCTTAGCAATATGGGGCTCCAATCTGGACCAACTACATTAGTGCATGAGTTTGACAAAATCCCCGTGAGACCCTTGTTCACACTAAAGTTTGAAAGCACAGTCTTCTGTCCACTACTCAGAAGCCTGAGGCAGGAGGATCCTGGCCTGAGGACAGGCTGGTAAACACAGTGAACCTCTACCTCAGAACAGCAAATTCAAAATGCCTTACTCTCTGTGATTGGCTTTCTCATGTTTGAAAGAGCAGAGTTTGATAATAACCTAATCAATGTATTACCATCTAAAGTTAAGGTGATAATAGGAAAGGTTGATTGGAACATTGGTAAATTTAAATAGAATATAGTTTGAATACAGTTAAACAGAATACAGTTTTTCTGATACTGCTAAAGGATGAAAGAGTAATTTTGGGGGTGCCAAAGACAGGCAGAAGGGACCCAAGACTTTATATGGATTATCAGGGGTGCACATGGTTTCTTCACAGATCTTTGCCCTGTTTCTGAAATACCACATTCCTGTTTGACTATAAATTTGTTTTCTTTACATGAGATAAATTGCCTTTGTTGGGGCCAGGGATATAGCTCAGTGGCATAGTACCCACCTGGCAAGAGTGAGGTCATAAGCTCAGTTCCCAGTACTGAAAAATAAAAGAAAAAAAGTTGCCTTTGTCCTGTGTTTGAGAGAGAGCCAGCCTCTTGGAGAGGTCTGTGGTTTTCATTAAAATATAATAAATTGTCTTCTCATAATGCATGAGCTACAAACTTAGCACCCGATCTGTGGATTTCTTTCTAATCCTAAGTTATTATGTGAGAGTCCTTATAAATTTGCATATCAAAGACACATTCCACTTTACAAAATGACCAAATAAAAGAGACTGATTAATTTTAAGGAGTCATTAATTCATTTCCCAATAAAATTCTAGAGAATTAAGAGATTCTGCTTCCCAGAAGGTTTTGTCAGGTAGCTGTAGACCTGTGTAGGGGAAACTTGTATGATTAGAAAGCAGAGTAATCGATTTTTTTAAAAATTTGTAATAAAAAAGAGATGCAAAACAGGGAGAAAAATATCCTACAATTCTGTTATTCAGGAAAATATCATTTTAGAGCCATCTTACAATTCATGGACACTTCTCAGTTATTGTGTTTTTTTCTCTCTTCAGTATCATGAAATTATGACACTGAATATCTGTGCTTTCAATGTTTTTAGATTTAAAATGCCTCTATATCTTGAAAGCATTTGAGAGCCAATGAATTTCATGTTTCTATGACACTTCAGAAGTTAATGTGGCTCTTTTCCTTTATAGAATGAGATCTTTTTTTCTAACTTTTTACATGGTGCCCTAAGTGAAGATCATGCCCTGGTGTCTAGAGCTGTATCCATGAAGGTGGAAAATTTCACAGAAACAAGCGAAATAAATGAACTCTTTGACTTATTTACTTACAACAAGGTAAAAGCAGTTATGTATTTCCTTTTTTCTATACTCTGGAGAGTTGTGTAAAATGGATTCTAAGGATTGTAGACTAGTATGCAATTTAAAACTTTTATTACAAATACTATTATTTTATTGAACAAATGAGTTTCAGAAAATGTGAGTAAATCAGTTCTGAGTTACAAGTATTAATGAGTCCCATATTCAATGACTGGCTGTCATCATGAAGAGATTTAAGTAATTTTTTATTTTAATGACAAATCCTTCTGTTTGATAGAAATTTATTTTTGCAAATACATATTTCAGTTAAGAAATTTTGTGTATACGTTGACCTTCTTTATATGTCAGACATTTGCTCACTTCTTATCTATAAGTTAATGACAATTCAGTATTTCATTAGTATGGGAATAATTCAAACATTCAATTAAAGTGCAAATTCTGATCAAGCGCACAGCTCAGAATAGTGCTTATAAAATATATATATATACTATATATATATATATAGAATATGTAGTATATATATATATATATATATATATATATATATATATGTAAATATATAGAGAGAATATATATGTTTTTCAAATAATGAGTGGTTTGTTGTGCCCTAGGGAGCATCTATGGCCCGGATGCTTTTCAGTTTCCTCAATGAGCATTTATTTATCAGTGCACTTAAGGTGAGTTTGCAAAATTATTATTACCTGAATGGCAGCAAACACAAATTGCTTTGGGATGCTTTTTTTAAATGTTCATTACTTTATTTTTACAGTCTTATTTGGAGGCATTTTCTTATTCAAATGCTGAGCAAGATGACCTATGGAGGCATTTTCAAATGGTAATTCTCCTACCTACATTCACACATGTTCTTTTGAAGTTCTTTCATATGGTGCAGTGCAAGATCAGGTCATTTTACTCTGTGAAACTCTCATAGGGCAAAGGCTGCATCTTTTTACTGTTGTTGTTGTTGTTATATTCCTGTATCTAGAATAGAGTGTCACAAATCAGATACATAAATGTGTGTTCAGTGAATGAATGAATGAACAAAATAAGGAAACATTCCTATATGGTCAGTTCTCCATATCTGTGATTTCACACTCATGGATTCAATCAATTCTAGATGGAAGATATTAGGAGAAAAACTGCATCTGTACTGAACATGTACAGCCTTTTTTCCTTGTTGTTATTCCCCAAACAACATAGTATAACAGCCATTGTATTTATATAGCATTCACAGCATTATAAATAATTTGCAAATGATATATAGTATACAGGAAAATGTGCATAGTGACCATGTAAATACCATCCATTTTGTATAAAGCACATGAACATATATGGATTTGGTATCTGTGAGAGTCCTGTAACTAATTCCTCTCAGCTACCAAAGGAAAACTTATAATTTTCTGTTATATCTTTCCAAAATAAACAGAATTCTGAATTGGGCCCAGAACATCAACCATTTGGAATTACTACAATATAGATAAATCAGGAAAGAATATTTTTTTTAGGAGTTTGCTACTTCAAAGCATGCTGATAACTGTATATGTTTTTTGTGATGATTTTTTAAATCAGGCTATAGATGACCAGAGTAAAATTCTTTTACCAGCAACAGTGAAAAGCATAATGGACAGTTGGACACACCAGGGTGGTTTTCCAGTCATCACTCTGAATGTGTCCAGTGGTGTCATGAAACAGGAGCCATTCTATCTGGGAAAAGTTGAAAATCAGACTCTTCTTACCCACAAGTAGGTAGCTTTGCTCCTCTCTGTCTTTGCCTTCCTTAGGTTTGAGCTCTGATGCATGGGGAAAATGAGGAAGCATAGCCCTTACTGGAACACAGTCTCCCACAAGTGACTCCACACAGGGCTGCCACTGGGTGCTGGAGTGAGGCAGAGCCTGAGTCCCGAGCTAGACCAGACACCACAGGCAGAACTCCAGCTTGCTTCTCCCTCAGTCAGGGGTCAGAGCCACTCCAGTGACCAAAGCTTTGGGATGACCCGAATTCCTCCTTGCCCTTCAGAGATAGGTAACAAATTACTCAGGACTCTGGCTGAGATAAGATAGTGCCACCAGTGGCCACATGTTAGTTAAGACAAAAGGGTCTTATTGCAAAGTAGTCATGTCCCTAGAAACAGAAGTGAATGTAACTATCCTTGAGGAATTGCTCTACACAGGTGTGCATTGTGTTTTTTTTTTTCTGTCTGTGAGTGTATTTAAAATCACACCTGCAACATCAGAATACCTTTAGATAGGCAGACCTGTGCTCAAATACTGACTTCACCAAAATTCAAACTTTAGATAAATCTTACTCTAACTTTCTTATCTTAGTTGCTTTATGTGTAAACTAATGTAGCATAAAATGAAATGTAAAAATAGCATGAGTGTTAATCTAGCCTTCAACACTTTCTCCTTCCCTTCCCTTTCTTAATTAGTTAGATAATTTTAAATTGTTTTTGATGGTTTTGATTCTCTCATCTCATCAAAAGGTCCAAGCACAAATGAGTAATTAATTTTAAAATATCAACAAAGTTTTCAGGTGGTTCTACTCTTTCTTCAAAACACTCCGGGAAAGAAACAGGAGACCCAAGGTTCTTCTTGCTGTAGTGTCTGTGATTTTTGAGAAAAGGGGAAGCTTTGAGCTGTCAGAGAAACCCAGACCCACAGTTGAAAGCCTGAGGAGGCGGGCGTGTGAGAATTTGAGGAAGAGTGAAGCATTGCCCAAGCTACAAGTTGTGCATCTCTTCAGATGCCTGATGAGTTCCTCCAGTCGCCTGCTGCATGCAGGCCACGTCCTCTGATGTGGGGACAGTGTAGGTGTTCAATAAATATCAATGTTCTGGCAAGTTCTTGGCAACTGCACTTCAGGTTTGGAAAAAGCTTGAAACTGAGAACTATTCTGAAATGTTTGTCAAGGCTTTTCTTGTATTGCCCTTCACTTCTCTGGGCATGGACAGATTTGGGCTTGTCTATAGTGCATTTTTGAAAACTCTTGAATCAGGACAGGTAGCTATAGTTTTGGGTAAACAGTTTCAGATACAAGGCGGTATTTGTGGTTGCCTGTGTAATAAAAGGTAAATCCATAGGGCACAACAAAGGAGAGGGGTGAGCAAAGAGCCGAAACAAAAGAGCCACCAACAACCCTAAGGACAAAGTCCTAGGCAGTTAGAGGGAGTAAGCAAAGAAATTGAGTTGTGTCTACTATTTTACCATCTCTTTAGTATTAAACTAGAGTATATATTGTTTTTTGAAAGTAACATATAAGTTCCCTTTGGGTTTTGTTGTCTTTATTAGTGCGCATTTGAGTGCCTCCTGTTTACATTCCCTGTGTAGAGTTGCTCTGTGCATTAACATCTTAATTCTCTCTTTACCACCCTTCCTGTCCTCCCACATTTCTTCTCTTATTCCCACTTGAGAAAGAGCTGTCGCTCTACTTCCTGTTGCCTGTCTTTCATTTGTTCTTTATTTAGAATTGGTTTTCTCAAATAGGAGAAACCTTGCAATATTTTAACTCGTAGCTTATTTATTTCACTTAACATTATGACCTCAAGGCTGGTCCATTTTCCTACAACTGCAAGCTTATCTTGATGGCAGAGTAGCACAATACTGGGGGTAAATTCTTATGCCTGAAAATTATCTAATTTTGTTCTCCCAAAAAGTGGCACATGGATCGTCCCTATTCTTTGGATGAAAAATGGAACTACTCAATCTTTAGTCTGGCTGAATAAAAGCAGTAGTAAGTAACAAATTTTAAAAAGCATTTGTACATATACACACATAGAGATAGAGAATATGATCCTAAACTGTCTAGTTCATGAAAAACTATCTCATTTAAATTAAATATATTTTTCTTCACTGAGCATAGTTTTATAGAAAAATTTTAAACCAAAAGTCATTATACATGAAAAACATAGTTGTGTGGTAAAACAAGTATAGAATTTATTAAATTTTTCAATAGGTTCATTGTTCACACTTGAGTAAATTGTATAAAAAAGTAATTACAATATTTTTTAAAAAGCCATACTATTTCAAGTTTTTCCTATTTTTTTGTAGAAGTGTTCCCTGAAATGCAAGTCTCAGATTCTGATAATGACTGGGTGATTTTAAATTTGAATATGACTGGATACTATAGAGTTAATTATGATAAATTAGGTTGGAAGAAACTAAATCAACAGCTTGAAAAGGATCCTAAGGTAATATTATTTTGATGTTTTTGATTATTCTGAGTATGCTATCTTCTTTTTTAAAATTTTTATTATTATGTGTTCTCTCTCCTTTTAGAGTAAGCTTTCCTATTGGAAAAGATTCTATCCCTCTTTCTATTCCTCACTTCCAGCCATACTGGAGAAATTTTCTTCCCTATTTTTAGAAAGGGATGGTTTTGACTGAATGTGTTTTATTTTTGAACACTCTTCTTGCTTTTCCAAAATAATTTTACCTATTTATATGGGACTCAGTACAGTTTCCACTTAATCGTTCATTTTGTAAATTTTGGCAAATTACCTAATTGTTCTATTTCTTCATTTTATTATGTGAATATGATTTCTTATTTACCCATGGGCATTAGAGGTAATTTAGTTAAAATGTGCTCAAAATTTCTAAGTCCATAATAGGTACTTAGCATTTATGCTATAAAGTATTGGTTTAACTTCTAACGCTATTCCCATTCTCTCTCAGAGGACAGAATTTAATTCACAAAACATCAGCAATGGTCTGCTATCACTTTAAGTTATAAAACAAATACTAGGCATAGTGGCACATGCCTGCAATACCAGCACTTGGAAAGCTGAGGCAGGAGGATTACCAAGAGTTCAAGGCCAGCCTGGGCTACATAAGAGTTCAAGGCCAGCCTGAACTAAATAGTGACACATTCTTCATCCAAAAAAAAAAAAAAAATGAAACAACTATAAATTCTTATGAAATCTGTAAAGTGTTGGTCATCTCAAACAAATCAGATTTTAATATGTTGAATTAAACCAAGTCTTCATGGGTAGAGGATACTGCTGAGAAGTCTATCCAGTTGGCTCTGTTGTGATTCGCTGTGAATACTTGGACAGTCCACTTAGACTCCCTTTGTAAAACTAGGATGCTTGAACTGAAAGGTAGCTTTGGTAGTTCTCTCTGAGAGCTGAGACACACAGTGTTTCTAGTAGAGGAAGCCATGCAGCACATTGTTCCAGAGCTTGAGTTGTGCTCATATTTTTGTTTATCAATGATCAAAAGTGTGATCTTGGACCTCCTGTTTGGCCAGCACTTTCGTTTTCCTTGTCTGAATAATGAATGTAAGGATCCAGCCTCGAAGTATTGTTGTGAGATGAAATGAGAGAACACACGGATTATGTTTAGTAGAGGCCACATTCAAGCTTTCGCACTCAGAATATGCTCAGTAATTTAAAAAAAATTTATAGAGATTTTGAATAAAGCTACTAAATGCACTTAGAGTAATATATTCTTCTAAAACCTTTTTTACAGTGGCTAAATTCTTAGCAGTTTCTCAGAATACTCTATGCCACAAAGTACTAGGTTAGGCTACTATAGCAGTAATTCCTTGAAAATGGTATAGATTTGTTTATTGAAAAACCGAGTTAAATTTTTTTCTACAACATGATTGATAAGTAAAATGGACTTTGTATTAATAATATTAATCTGGAAAATGCAGCATTCCTGCCAGAAAAGAAATGGGACTCCTACCAATAGAAGCATTAAGCTTGGCTTACTTAGGTGTTCAGGGGAATGTTAAAATTTCTAGGACCAAAGATATCAAAGTGATATCAAGGAAAGAGATGCTGAGGAAATAACATTGCAGGCTTTGGGTGCTCCTAGGAACCCCAGCTGAGATGAGTTCCAGGACCTGGCACCCCAAGGAATTTAGGCAGAGGCTGAAGAGTTACACTGGCATTGGTCTGGCCTTAGCATGTGTGTGGAGGGCTCTGTCAGTGGGGGTAACCAGTAAAATCCTGAGGAGACACATATCACTTAAAAAATTATCACAATATTACCAAAATAGTAATAAATAATATTTATCAAAAGCCTCCTATGTCAAAAACTCCTCTGAAAATAATGTGGGCACAGTAATACAATGTAAGATGTACTCTGGCTTGGAGAGGTCTTTCCATTTTGGCTACTTGTTTTATTTCTTAACATGATGAGTTTTAGGGTGCATTTTGATTAAACTCTATGCAATATGTGAGCATTATTATTGATGTCCAGAGGGATCATTTATCAAAAAAATACATAATGAATAAATTATGAGAACTATCTTGAGTAATTACCATTTCTCTGCAGAGAGATAGTTCACATGAAAGTGCTCTGTAGGCAACAGTGCTCTTTAAATCGATTTGAAAATATTTCACTAAAAATGTTCCCATATTTTACTGCAACTGCTTGATCTCCTTCTGCAGGTTATTCCTGTTATTCACAGACTGCAGTTGATTGATGATGCCTTTTCCTTATCTAAGTGAGTATGTTCTCTTTGCTTATGGTTTTAGAGTACACACTGAGAATTTTATAAAAATAAAATCTTCTAGGCTGGGGATGTAGCTCAGCGGCACAAGTGCCTGTTGTGAGTTTGATCCCCAGTACCAAAAATAAATAAATAATATCTTTACTAGTATGAATTTGGATCTTTCATAGACACAGGCCTTAGCTGATTAAGATTATGATCAAATTCTATGGTCCTGGTAGAATGTTATAACCTAAGATTTGCTGGAAGTAGGCTATTACCTGAGACTTCGAAGTGGGGGTAGGCATAACTTTAATGATGATGTCATTACAGATATTATTTTTATATATATTAGATTTATTCAATATAAGCTATGCTGCTAAATATTTAGGTAAATTAATATATGTTTGGGATTTAAGTCAGGCAATAAAGTTAAGGAGTGTATATAAAAAATCGCTGTGTTCTCTCTTTGTCTGGCCTGTCATACTTCTTGGATGTAGGTTACATCTGCCTTTTCCCTCTGTGACCTGTAGCAATTCCCTTGCTCAGTGCTTTGCAGAAACTCCTCTCTGTGATCTACATGACATTGGTACTGTGGACCTCTTCCTCCTAATAATGTCTTTTTTGACTTCCTAAGGCCCAATGTACAAACTCTGTTCTCGTGTCTGACTTTTTTCTTCCTATTATTTTGAGCCCTTTTAAGACCATCCATGATTGTGTTATTTTCTTCTTTTTAAAAAACAACTCATTATTCTTATTATCATTTTACCACTCATTATTCTTATTACCATTTTACCATTCAGTTACCATTTTACCATGGATATATAAAATGCTCAAAAAATATTCTAAATCAATGCCTCTAAGCCAATACCCAGTTTTCCTATCATATATTTATCCTATAGTCGTTTAAATTCAGCACATAAACTCTGATCTTTATTTCTGTGTTGAAGTTGCTCTTGTTACCAGTTTCTCTCCATATGTCAGGAGTACCTCTATTCTTCCCACCACCCAAATTTGAAACCTCAGAAGTGTTGCTGTCTCTTTTCCTCCCTCCATCTCTCATGCTAAGGAAGTATCTTCTTGATTCTAACCTTGGTATTTGCACTACTTTCATGCTCAGCCAAGTTTCCATCATTTTTTCCTTACCCTACTGCATTAGATGGTACCCTTTTGTTTTTTAAATTTCCATTCTGTTTTCTTTAGCAATGTGGAAGAGCAATTAGCCATTAGCTGTATTGTGTTATCCTAGTTGTTAACTACCTAAAGTGTCTCCCCACCAAACCTAAACTATTCGTTTTGATATTCTGGAGCTCAATGAGCTTAAACCACTTTGCCTGTGAGCCTGCACCCCGCGCTAAACCTCTCTCTGCCTGTTAGATCTGTATGGCCACCGTACAAATTCCTACTTCACCTTTTGGTGCTGGGCTGCCCTCCTTTCTCTACCCATTTTAATCCCACTCACCTTTCGGTTGTCTTCTCAAGTTCTTCCTCCTTGAGGCCTTTCCTGACTTTTTCCCCATTCTCCTGACTTTTTCAGGTATTTGTTTTCCTTCTTTGCTAATATTTAGTATTCATCACCTTTTGAGGGACTTTTCATAAATGGCTTCTAATACTAAGTTTAAACTCCTTACTAAGGCTGTTAAGGCTGGGCAAATGTACTAGTATGTGTACTTCCAAGCAGCTGGTAGACAATTAGACAATGATTTTTAGTTAATACTTGTTGAATGGAAGTTATACTCTCATAAGAATACATATGAAATGCACAATATTCTGTCACTTGATAGTCAGTCCAACATTTGGCCTGGATTTTGGATGGCTTCTAGTTGAAAGCTTGAGTGTCCCAAATTGTAATGGGAAGGTTGAAAACATTCCTTGAGTTCCATGTCATCAATAAGATGACACTTCACCTTCTTGCTTCTTGATTTAGTCACTCATCATATTGAAGTCAGGCACTGAAGCATAGAACAAATATAGAAGGAGTGCAAATCAGTTAGTAGCTCTAGGTCTTTTTGAGCATATTTTCTTTTAAACCAAACAGAAACAACTATATTGAGATTGAAACAGCACTTGATTTAACCAAATACCTTGCTGAAGAAGATGAAATCATAGTCTGGCATGCAGTCTTGGCAAACTTAATAACCAGGGATCTTATTTCTGATGTGAACTATGATATATATCCACTATTAAAGGTAATTTTGTGCTTTGTTATATAGTTTTAAAATAAATAATCTCTTCTTTCCATTATTCTAGCTGGCAGCTATGAGGGAGAGATTTCCCAAAGTACCCATTCCATACAACTATTCATTTTCCTAGCAACAGTTACTTAGAAGACAATACCTTAGCCACTGACCTGAACTAGGACATAAGTATGAGAGAAGTTTGGAACAGTACTTCATTTAAAAATAACCCAGAAATTAACAACTTTTTTCTTAAAAGAAGAACAAGTATCACCTAAGCCATAGGTTCACCACCACTGCTCTAGAACACGTCAGTTACTATTTTTGGAAGTATATATATGTATGAAAATTTTAAGGTAAAATTTGCTTTATACTTTACATATTTCTGTACATTGGAAATGTTTGGGCTCATATTTAATGTTATCAACAACTAATATTTATTGAGTTCTTACTGTGTGTCAGGCAGTGTACTTACAGACATTATGTTATTTAATATTCGCAGTAACACCATAATATTGGTATTGTTATATGTCACATTTTATACATAAGGGAACTGAACCTAGAGAAGAAAAATACAACAGTTACACATTTAATAACAAATTAAAATAATTTCTAAAAAGATATATTACTTTTCCATTAATATCCTTACAGATAAATAGAAAGTTGTGAAAATTCAGGGTTGTGAGCCAGAACTAACAGTACATTTTTTTGTGTGTTGTTTATAGAAGTATCTACTAAAGAGACTAAAGTCAATATGGAATATTTATGCAACTATTATTCGTGAAAATGTAGCAGTATTGCAAGATGACTATCTAGCTCTGTAAGTATTTTTAAGTAGTGGTAACTGAATAAATGATTCATATTAATTGGATGGACCTTCAAATTCATACAATAAAATCTTAATACCTTTTTTTTTTTTTGGTCTTTTTGAGACAGGGTCTTGATATTCAGTTCAGGCTGGCCTTTAGTTCACTTTGTAGTTCAGGCTGGTCTCGAAATAGCAATGATCCTCCTACCTCAGCCTCCCAAATGCTGGGATTACAGGAGTGTGCTGCCATGCCCAGCTATGACTTACTAAGACAGTTTGTGTGCTATTTGAGAATAGTAACTCTGAGATTAGTGGGCTGCTTATATCCTCATAGGAAATAATAACTTGGGATCTTAATTTACTACAAGGCACATGGATGTACTCACAGATTATAGTGCCAAATTCTTAGAACTTAGGCTACTGGTTGAAACTGTAAGTCAGTCTTTCTAATGGTAATACAACTACCCTATACTAGTAAAATGAAAAGTATGGTAAGGCTACAGGGGAAAAAGTCCCCACTGTGTATTATTAACAGGAATTCTACTATGACACACGTATTATGAGGTATCCAGGTGTAGTGGTGAATAATTTTAGCAGTTTTAGAGGCTGAAATAGAAGGATACCAAGTTCAAATCCAGCAGGGGTTGAGGTAGGTTGTCAGTGGCACACATCTGTGACTTTTATGTGGCCAAGATTAAGTATTGCAAATTATTTTCCTGTGGGAACTAAACATATTGTTATGACAGTCTGGGAAGGAGTGAAAGGCAACGTGTGACTACTGTCCTTCTGTTCTTCCTATGAGCTGAGGTTTGTATGTAGAGGCTGAACTTCCAGATGTAGGAAGGGTATTGTGACCAAAAATAGTACAGACATTATAGCTACAACTTGTAAGCTCAAATAATTAGACCAAACAAGAAATACAAAATAAACAAAATGTGATTATTCTTTCACAATAGCACCCTTCTGGGAAGATAGAAACTTTAGTGCTAGCAATGTTGTTAACAGGAAGGATATGGAATGGATGCACGATAATGAGGACCTGTCTAGGATGGCACAGGTATAGGTAAACTGTGTCAAAGAAAGGGAAGGAAAAATTGTGCTCAGTCAGACAGCACATCTATTAACCAGGCATATTCACAGCCGTCCTGCATTGGATTGGAATGGTGTATTTTCTGTGGCATCCTGGGGCCAGTTCTTCTGGAGACAGACTGCAATTCCATAGAACTCCATTTGTTGTGGCCAGTTTGGAGTTGGGTTGGGAGGGAGAGGGAGGGGCGTGTAAATGATTGCCCGGAACTGTCTCCCAGAGCACCTCTGCCCCTAGAAATGCCAAGCCTGTTTATCAGAAAGTCAGGTTTAGCTAGGTTGAAGCTAGAAGGTGAAGCAACAGAGATTTAGGTTTTGTGTGTTCTGGAAATTTATGACTTGTTTGGCGTCCTTACCTAGTCCCCAAAATGACCTAGTCTTGGTAGCAAGACACACTATAAGATATTATTCACCTGGATTTATTGCTACTCTTTACTGTATTTTGTCACATTTATTTTGTTCTGAACCACAGTGTATACCCTTTTCAACTGTAAAAACAAACCAAACAGAACAAGCTGCTGTGTGGTTTTCCTAGGTATGTATATAATAGCCAGGAGTAGCGGAGAAGGAAATAGATGCTTAAGCAAAGGAAAGCAAACCGTAGAAGGAGAGAAATACACTATTTTCTTTCTTTGTCTTAGATAGAGAAAGAATTTTATTTTTAAATATACCAGACAGATACTCTAAAGACCTCTTTTTTAATCCATAAGGCAATTTTTGCAAAAGTGAAAAGAGTAAATTGGCCACAGATGTGGTCAGTGTGTATACCCATATGTGTTTGAGGGAGATGTTATGGAAGGATGTTTGAAAATCGTCATCCTTTCATGAAATTCTCATTCGTGGAAGCAGAGTAAATTAAACTGATAATGCAAAATGCGTTGCTTTTCATTGTCTTTTCCTTCAAGAATATCCCTAGAAAAACTTTTTTCAACTGCTTGTGGGCTTGATCTTGAAGACTGTCTTCAGCTGTCAAGAGAACTCTTCAGCAAATGGATGAACCATCCAGAGAAGGAGTAAGAGCGATATTCTAATCCCCCTTGTCTTGGTCCTATTAGCATGGGCAGTTTCTCTTCCTTTTTGACAGTTTCGCAGTGAGAGTGGTCATTTTGCTTTCACTTTGTTAACCTCTATCTTTCACTTCTTTTTAACTGATTTTTTAAAGATGATTGTCTACAGGTCTGTGCATAACAATGAGATTAGAATTTATACAGTGAATTCTCACTAGTCATCATCATTGCCAGTGTGGTCTCTCAAACACACCCAACTCTGTGCTTGTTTTGAGTCATGTTTTTTATGATTATTTATTAATGTTATATATATGAACATATCAGAAAAGTATCTCTATTTCTCTGTTTCTCTCTGAGTTTGCAGCCTCAATGAGAGCAGAGACTATGATTCTATTATTTTAGCTTTACCTCTAATATACCACCTGAGACGAACTCAGGAGATGTGATTATAAGATAATGACCAGTCTACTCTGCATTGCTGTAACTCACTTCTCTCTTGAAACTTTGCTGTAACTCACTTCTCTCTTAAAACTTAGATTAGTTTCCACGCTAATTGGATGATATCTTCTCAAGGCATTAACGCTAACACAGTTCTCACAAGTTCATTTGTAGATCTTTGCTTTTGACTTTTATATCTGAGATCTCAGTCTTTTTCTACATTTATACTTCTAAATATGTGACAACCTGGATAACTTAGCTATTAAAATAAATATCATTGCATGTTGTATCTTACAGAATACCTTCTCTAATTAAAAATGTGATTTTGTGTTATGGTGTTGCCTTGGGAAGTGATAAAGAATGGGACTTTCTGTTAAACGTCTACACTAATACAACAGAAGAAGAGGAAAGAATTCGACTTGTTTATGCAATGAGCTGCAGTAAAGACCCTTGGATACTTAGCAGGTAATTATAGTCAACTTAATTTGAAAGTTACTGGGGGAAGATTATAGTTTATATACCATGGGGAGAAAAGTAGAACATGTTAACATAGGTAAAACAAATGCATATTTGTGCTTGACTATCTCAGAACCATGAGCTTTTAATCCATTTATTTAACTCTATATTGGATTCTTAAAACTTACTTTTTGCGCATGCATTTTTGCAGATATATGGACTATGCTGTCACTGGATCTCCATTTACTTTTAATGAAACAAATGTGATAGAAGCTGTGGCAGCATCTGAAGTTGGCCGATATGTTGCAAAGGACTTTTTAATCAGCAATTGGCAAGCTGTGAGTAAGAGGTAAGGAAGCTGAGCTCTCTGTTTCCTTTAAATGACTGGTTTTTGATAGAAGTCCAGCTGTGGTCTGGCTAGGTCACAACAGTCCTTGTAATGACTAGAAAAGTTACAATAGCTCCTGCATTTTGTCTCATTACCAACTAGGAAGAGGTCATTTCCCATCAGTTTTGGCTTCTGTGAGAAAATGTATTCATTTAATTCTCACATACCTCAGTTTCACCATCATGTCCACAACGAGGTTTAACTTAGAGGCACACATTTGAGCAAGCCATTTTTCTTGGTATGAGTTACACCATCCATTGGTTTGTGCGCTGACATTACCACAATTTAAAGAGACAGTGCTGGCGCCTTGTTCCAGATGCTGCTAGTGTCTTTAACTTTTGGCAGATTCCCTTTATATATGTAAATCCTATATTCTTGTGCTTTGAACATTTTTTACCTTTTGAGATGAACTCTTCTTGCTTCCTAGCTCCTCTGTTCAGTAAAATACATATTAGCATATAATAAAACAGCATGGCCTTATTGGCTGTCCATCTAGAATATTGCTTCACTACATATTCTTAAAATCTTACAATTAATATGTGCAAGAAGTAGGTTTAACAGATGCTGTTGTAGATGGAGCAGATACAAAGTAGCCAACAGTTATGTTCAAAGCATGTGAAAAGTTGAAAGATGCTTTTTATAAATAAGTTTATCCTTTGGGAATAATAAGTATATTTAGAGTATAAATGAGAATACAGATTTCGTTCTTTTTTTTTTTTTATTGGTACCAGGGATTGAACTCACGACCACACGCTTGCAAGGCAGGCGCTTAAGCCGCTGAGCTAACTCCCTAGCCCCAGATTTGGTTCTCTTACAGAAATTAATGGAACATTTTACTATTGTAAACATTTATTGAACATCTTTAAAACACCAAAAGAGGTGATTTTGAATCAGAACAATTGAAATGTGTAAATAAAAACTTGGTCTGAAACTCATCAGTGGAACACACAAACTTATACCCACACCATGAAAATACTGTCCTTTTTACCCTGTTTCAGATTATCTGTCATTCTTGGATCATTTCTGTAGAGGGCCATACATATTCGTCATGCTTCCCGGGATCTCCCAGAACTTGGGCACGGGGTGGGGGGTGTAAATTATATCTTCTATCTTTATTTAAATCATTAAAGATAATCCCCATCTTCCTTAATCCTACTTCCCACTAGGAATTTGGGAGATGAATGTTAAATAAGAATTATTACACGAGTCCCCCTGCTGAGATTTCAGAGACTTGATCCTCATGGGGCTATGAGTCTCTGTTCACTCTCCCCTCTGGGAACAAAAGTTCTCTGTCCCCGTGCCCTCTGTGGGTCTGACAGGTCTGGCTTTTCCTGATCTGTGAAGCCATCTGGCCTCCTGTTGCCTCAGCCATCTTGATCAATCATTCACTTCATCTACAAGTCTTTGGTTCTTCGAGAATCTCCTGTTGACCTCTCTAATAGCAATTTTGGAATTAAATGTGGAGAGAACGGCTCTTTTAAGAACTGTGTCATGATTTGCCTGAGGACCCAGGTTATCACCACCATAGGCTGTCACATTGTTTCTTCCGATGCACTACTGGGCTCTGAGGAGATGCAGGTTCACGGTTAGTTCCCAGGCTTAGTAGTTAATAATCCCATCACGTGTGTGCTTCCACCACTGAGTGTTAGGAGTCCCAGGTTGTCATGGGTCTAAATGAGGAGGTGCCTGACAGCCCCCAAGAAGTGTCCACACATAGACTGGTGATCTGAGCGTGAAACAGAAATTTCAAATTTGGCAAAGGTTCAGAATCATATGGTGTGGCTCGTCAGCTAGCCTGTTTACCTTTAAAACCAAAATTTGCTACAATAAGAAAGACTCTGTACCTTTCACTGGATTTTACCCAGTGAAAGTTACGTAAAATCATGTAAGGCTGCACTGCTCAATACACTAGCCACTAGCTAACATGTGGATATTCAAATTTAAATTAACATTAATTAAAGTTAAATAAAATTTAAAGTTTAGTTCCTCAGGTCAGATAGTGTGATGGATACCAGCACTCCGGGACATTGGGACAGGAAAAGCCCAGCCTGCACAATTCACTGACTTAGAAAGACCCTGTCTCAAAATAAAAACTTAAAAAAAAAAAGAACTAGAGATTCATCTCAAAGTGAAGACCCTAGGTTCAATCCCTAACACCGAAAAAAGTTGCACTATTTTAAGTGCTGGTTGTAGCCATTGGCTACCTATCAGATAGCAAAATAATATTTCTGTGATTGGGTAGGACTGATGTAAGGGGGAAAACAGCCCCTCAATTAATTTTTCCTCTCTTCTTGTACTGTACATGGCACACATGCAAATAGATTTAACCCACTTACACAATCCACCTGAGGCATATTTGGCATTGCTGCTGGACACCTGTCCTATCCCTCTGTGATGTGGTCCTGTATTTATAACTACTCAGCACTTGAAATCACTAGAGTAGAAATTAAGTGGTAAGGGCACAATTCTAATGCAATAGGCTTCTTCTCAACAATTAGAAGATTATCGGTTCATTCATTGAGCCAAATGTATCATAGTAATGTGAACCACAGGAGAAAGTGGGTGCACAGTACACAGAACTTTTTCAAATATTCTTACAACTTTTTCTGTAAGCCCGAAGCTATTTAAACAATAAGATACACTGCTCCTGTGCTCAGTGAGGAGCATACTAATGATGAAAATGACTGCTCTTAATATAAGTAACCCTAAGTGTTTTAATTTGCATTCTTCGACAGAATATTTTTAAAGAGCTAGAAAATGTTGACAACATTCTACTGAGGCTTAAATTCTGTTCTTTGAAAAGTTTGTTTTCTAGTGATTTATTTGAATTCTCTACATAACTGCATTTAATAAGAGCATGCAAGTAATTTCTTTAGATGAAACTCACAGACTTATGTCCAAGAATGTCCTAGAATTATAAATGAATGAATATTTTAAACCATGCCTTGAATATCTTTATCTTTCTCCCAAGAAAACACTGTATACTACTTAAACAGTATGCATTCTACTCATATACAGTAGATGCTTGCATTGAATACACTGGTTTTTAGTTTAAGTTTTAAAGAGTCTTATGCAATTTTGCTAATGGTTTTATTGGGAAAAAGTATTTGTAAATTGCTAAAATAAAAGTTCAATTTCATAGTTAAATGTAAACACTTAAAATGTCCAGGAATGTTTTCTTAGTTTTTGTAAGTCAGAATATTAAATATCACTTATTAAAGTTATATTTGACATGAGTATTTGAATGTTGTCAGTCTTCATGCAAAATATTAGTGAAAATAGATTATGCCCAATTTAATTTTATATTAACTGTGTAAAAAGTATTTATACTGAATTTTCTAAACTGTGACCACCAAGTAAATACTTAGTATTTCTCAGGGGTGTTTTGCTGTGTTACTCATGGAAGCAGTCAGTGAGCAAAAAAGATAAAGCCCATGTATTTTCAAACCTCTGTTCTCACCTCCGTTTTTGTAAACTCACAATATATTTTATCATCACAAAATCTCCCAGAAGTCCTGTAAAAAGAAATTTAAAGTTTACCATGCATTTTGGAAGCCTGGTATCACAGTCCTTGTGACCTCCATCTTGGGGTACGCTAATTTCAGCAAAGTATCATTTTGCCAGTTGGCCACTTGGTCCAGAAGAAAGACATAAACGATACACAATTTCCCCATTCTATGGTCTAGATCTAAAACGGAGACGTCTATTGTTTGCCTACTAGTTGACATTTAGGCTTTGTTTTCCTCTTTTATAAAATGAGAAGGGTTGATTTTGACAATTTTTAAAAATTCTTTCTGACAACAAAGTATTATAAGGTACAGTTCAAGTCATTGCTGGGGATGTAAAGTGACAAGGGTAGAGAGTCACATTTAGTCCTTTAAGTGGCATGCTTATATATGCAATAATTACAGTTTTTTTATCCACCTGAAAGATTACCAGTTAATAACCAAGACCTAGCAGTCAGGCGTTAGAGCTGATAGTATTATCAGTAGTGATTGTGGACATTTCCTCACCTCAGTCAGCCCTACAATTCTTCCCCAAAGCCTAACCTAGTAACATGTTGAAATATTTGATTGAGTAAAACAACTTGTGTCTTGGTCTTTCTCCGCACTCCCAGAAGCAGCCACTGCTACTGCGGGGAATTTACTTAATTTTGGAACCAAAATGATCTTTTGAGTGTGAACTCCAATAAAGGAAACTCCACTGGCCATAAAGATGCCTTTCTGGTTACAGGAAAGTCAATATGTGCATGCAGCTCTGGATGGAGCCTACGAAAGAATGTGAACAAGGGTGAAGCAGTAGTATTTTGTGACTTTTTATGGATGTGTAAAAAGCAGTATTTGTGTCCTAAACCATGTGTGTTGTGTTCTTCACAGTCTACAGGAAAATTATTTTATCTGCACATTTAATTCAAAGCACAATCAATTTAAGCTTAACTGGTCCAAAGTGAATCTTACCCTCCTCTTCACCAAATCCATGATTTCTTCCACCTGTCATTAGGTACCCTAAAGGCTTAAGCTACTCGTTGATTTCAGATGGGGAGCACAGAGATGAAAAGATTAAACAGGAGCATAGGCAAAGTGAGGTGTCATAATAGTGCAGTGCCCTAGCCCTCCCTGCAGGGTCTGTGCCCAGAGCCTGGCCTTGGGGTCCCCAGGCTTGCCTAGGCACTGTGCTCCCCACAGAGGGGCAGACCTGGCAGAGACAGGGTGGCTGGAGAGAAGAACTGTGAGAAGGGGAAGGGCAAGCCAGACTAGAGCACCGAATGAGTGTGCCCGCACTAGCCCTGGATGTCACCGTCATCTTAAGTAGGATAATACATTGACACATACTGGCACCTGCCCTTATATTCATTAGAATACATTTGAATACCGATGGGAATGACTATTTGTAATGTAGATATTCTTGTTCAGGAATATTGCAAGACCCTGTGATATAACCCTGTCTTACCCAAGAACAACTCCTCTTGCAGTTGAGGTTAGGAAGGAGTAGAGACTGTCAGGTACTTTAGTACGCAACTCCGCAGGCGGTATCTGGGTCCTCAGAATACTGCTTCTAAATATATCTTGTCTTTCTTTTTACAATGGATGAGTTTCACCAGGTAACTTTCAATGCAGCCCTGCCTCTCAAGGTGACCTGTTTCTTGTATTTGGTAAGAAATCACATGTCAAGCACATTAGGTGGGTTTCCTTTGCTTCGTACTTTGTTTTTAAGGTTGGGGCTCAGCCTTACGTTATCTCACAGGTTTTTTCTACTTGACTGCTGACATTGGAGAGCAGACAGACACTTCTGGTCCCCATACACCCAGGTCTCCTGGCTCCTCAAGCAGCCACGGCTTTCCTTGCTGCTGGGAACTTACAAAACACAACTTTATCTTCTTTCAGTTTTATTTGTTCTTGTGTCAAAATTAATTCCTCTTACTTTCAGTTTCAAGTATGTGTTTTTGAAGTAATTCAACTTGTATTAACTACTAAGGCAATTCAAAGATTTAACCAGTTCTTCTTCTGTCCATTATAATAACCCTCTTTTAATTTTTCTTTCTTTTTGAATGCATCCCAAAGTCCCCTATTTACTTTTTAGCTGCAGCAACACGTTGGAGAGGTATGTATGTGTTCTTCTTCCATAGCAACACCTCACTTCTGTCAGATGATTCTTGGATATTTGTAGACACTGAACTAAACGGGGACTTTACTGGAGGCAGCTCAGGTAGCTTTGGTACTGAGCCTGTGCCATTCTGAGACTATCAGAAAACAGAGATCTTCTGCCCCAAAACACACACAATATCAACCTTTTAAATACACTGCAGGGTGTTTTAATGAATGGTTCTGAAATTGATCCTGCATTATTGTTTTTTGAGAGACATAATCTCGTGTTTATTTACTCCTGTATAAATTTTCTTGAGACACAAAACTGTGTCTATGTTCTAGCTACCTCATTTAAAAAATGTTTTTAAAAAGTATTATATTTAAATAAAACTTTAAAAAATGATGTTACACAAATCAGTACTTAATCAGAAATATTGTTTAGTAATATAATTTTCCTTAAAATAGATTTTCTATTGAACAATGAAGTTAAACTAATTGCTTTTGCTTAGATTTGGAAAATAGGAATTAATAGGAACTGCATATATAGCATTTTTCCTGCTGCATAACATACAACTGTATTTTGCAAAGTATTTTTTGACACCTGATTAGCTTTGCATTGCTTTGTAGGTATGGACCACAATCACTGGTTACTTTAATATATATAATAGGGAGAACCATAAATACAGATCTACAGATCATGGAGGTAAGAACCTTACATATTGTGCAATATAATGCAATTTAGAAAGTACTTTTCACATAATTTGGACTAAAATTAAAATCCATGTGTTTATTTGAATTAATCTACTCTGTGCTTCTGTTGGTCCTCCCATCGCTGTGAGGAAGAGGTGTCTAACTAAGCAGACTGCTCTGTGCGTTGGAGGTTGGACTGCATCCTTTTACCTGCATACCTTCAGTGGCCCAGGTGCCCCCTATTGGGCTACTCCTCCCACCATCTAAGTCTTCATACTGGTACCAGGCATTGCCCAGTTCAGCAGCTTCTGCAGCTTCTTATAGTTTCTAGAAAAGGAGCTTTGATTCACAACTGAAGCTCTTTAAGATATGGTCCCTGTCTTACTGTCGTTCAGATTTGCCACTTCACCCAGCGTGTCTAGAGCCAGAGAGACTGATGGAGTCCCCAGTACTTTTCCTCTGGCTCTGTGTATCATTTAAGGCTTCTGTTAATTGAGCATGTTGTTCATCCTTTAGATTTCAGAAACTCTGCACCTTCTGTCTGTGGTACCATGCCCATCCCTGTTCTTGGCTGGATAATTCTCAACCCCCTATTTGAGGAGATTTTTAGAAAATGGATTAATATACTTTCTTCCTCTGCACCCTCAAATCATCCTATCAATTCCTTTATCACAGCATGTAGCACATTATACTGTAATGAGTGTGCAGATATTCTTTCCTGCGAGCTGTCATGAACTCTTTGAGGACTGACACTAAATTAGCCATGTTTATATATTAGAATAAGGCGGGGCTTGTTATTTCTTCTATTTGCTTCCCTGTGAGCTGAAGTTCTTTTTAAATAGGCTTCACATGGAAACAAGCACAGATCCTTCTCAAGGTGATTATATTGAGTAAGAGAAACCAGTCACATTCTGGAAAATGCAAACTAATCTAGAGTAATGAAAGGCAGCTCAGGGGCTGCCTGGGAGTGGGGAGCAAGCCACAGAAGGAAGATTTCGGGGTGATAGAAAGGCATCCTGTCTTGATCGTGCATAGCTTCAAAGGTCAATATAGTATCAAAACTCATTATAGTTTAACTCATTATAGTTTATTATATATAAATTATATCCCAACAGAATTCTTTAAAATTAAATACTGGGGCCTGGTTTATATTAATATGTACAGGAAAGGGCTGTGTAAACAAGCAAGAAAACTGAACCCTCTTCAAGCAAATAAACAAGTAAATGTGTAAGTACCAAAGGCCTGAAATGTTCTCTTAAGCTCATAAGCCAATAAAACAGAATAAAGTAAAATAAAATACAATAAAATAAAGGAGAAGCGGTAAATTATGTAGTTGTGATAATGAAAGAGGGCGAACTGCCAATTCCTGAAGGAATTATTTCTGGGTTTTGGCCCATTTGAGGCTGCACTGTCAGGACCAGATGGGTCAGGGATTCCCTGGAGGAGAAAGAGAATACACGCAGAGCATGCTGGGAGTGAAAGCTCTCAGGTTTGAGGCTGAGTGGTTTTTGCTATCTTCTTTTTGCTAACTTATATTTTACTATATAGTTTCTGTATTCTTTTTAATGCCTATTAATTTTACAAAATGTTTTTTTTCAATATAGTATTTTCACACATGCATATAATGTATTTTGATCATATCCATCTTCTAACATACACAGTTAATCTTTGCCTTTATGGAATCCAGTTTTATTACTTTTCCTTAATAAATAAATGAATAAGGCTTGTATAAATCTAGCAATCCTCAGAGTCCAACACTCTATAGTCACAATTGTTTTTTAATGCAAAAATAGATTTAGCAGAGATTTTTGGAATTTTGAAAACAAATAAGCTATAACAAATATCATGGTCAACAATAGGTCAGGGTCCAACAGTCTTACTAGATCACGTCAATTCAAAAACTGATGGCTAAATAACTGCTAAAATGTCAAGGTATAAAGGGGTCATCTGAGCTCCTTGTCCCTACCCAGCCTTCCACTCCTATGCACCCTGCACTACTCTGGCCCTGGTCTTTCTGGCTTGCCTTGCCAGAAGTCTGGCCTCACGCACGCCTTAGGCAGACATGGAGTTTTCCTAAGGCCCCACAGCTCCCATTTCCCTGCCACCCCAGCAGCAGTCCCATCGCAGACATGTCACCCATGGCACGGAGCTGTGGGCATATAGCTCCCGCCTCCTGGCAGGTGTGGGCAGTGAAGGCAAGAGCGAGAGGCTTGTTCCTAGCTCTCTGACCTGCTTCCCGCTAGAACTTTACTTTTACAGTGTGATTAGGCTTTGAGCCCTGTTACCGTTCAATTTCAAGTGCATCAGGGTTTAAGTGAGGTTCATGATGTGCTATGGGTAGGTACACTGTTACAGTGCTATATGTTCCAGCTAAGGCGCTGGTGCAGAAATAGGCTTTTGGAGTATAATTAGTTGGAATCTGGCTTATATTTAATATTGTGGCAAATATTCCAATAACAATGATTAACAGTGACAATTGAGCCAGTGGGTGAATTCACTGTCAAAATGTACTTTTCAAAATTATTTTTAAAAATTTAACTGATACATGAAAATTATGCATATTCATGGGATACCCTGTGATATTTCAATGTATCTATGCATTGTGAAATGTTCAAATCAGGACAAACTTATATATCCCCTCATTGCCTTCTCAGTTTGTATTTCTTTCTTGTGAAAACATTCAAAATCCCTTCATCTAACTTAAAAAAAAAACTATATATTATCATCATTTATAGCCACTGTGCACTAGAACAGCAGAGCTTGTGTGCTAGATTACCAGGGCTTCTCTCTCCCTTCTCAGAAGTGCAGTTTGCATGTATTTTCTCCCACTCTGGAGGTTCTCTCTTTACACACTTAATCACTTACTCTGTAAAAGCTTCTTAGTTTGATGAAATGCCATTTTTGTACTTTTGCTTTTTTCCCCTTGACTATTCCAATATCCTGAAGCATTTATCCTGTGTTTTCTTCTAGTAGTTTTATAGTTCTAAGACTTATGTATGGATTTTTAATCCATTTTG
Source organism: Hydrochoerus hydrochaeris (assembly GCA_004027455.1). Classification (NCBI taxonomy): domain Eukaryota; kingdom Metazoa; phylum Chordata; class Mammalia; order Rodentia; family Hydrochaeridae; genus Hydrochoerus; species Hydrochoerus hydrochaeris. The sequence continues at coordinate 114,977 of PVLA01003558.1, read as the reverse complement.
AGTTGATATTTGTATGTGAGAGGCAGGGGTCTAGTTTCATTCTTCTCCATATACTTATCCATTTTCCCAGTACCATTTATTAAAAAGACAGTCCTTCCTACAATGTATGTTTTGTTGTTGTTATTGTTTTGATACCAGGGATCAAACTCACAACCTCATGCTTGCCTGCAATGTATGTTGTTAGCACCTTTGTCCAAGATCTATTGGCTGTAAATGTGTGGGTTTATTTTGAGGTTCTCTGTTCTGTTCCCTTGGTCTGTCTGTTTTTATGGTAATATGGTATCATTCTCTTTTAATTACTGCAACTTTATATTTTGAAGGTAGGTACTATAATGCTTCCTGTCTTGTTCATTTTGCTTAAGATTACTTTGGCTATTTGGGATTTCTGTATTTCTATACAAATTATAGAATTTTTTTCTACTTTTGCGAGGAATGTCATTGATATTCTGATAAGGTATTGTACTGAATCTGTAGCTTACTTTGGATAGTGTGGGCATTTTACCAGTATTGATCCTTCTGAGCCATGACTATGGAGTATCTATTTATTTTGTGTCTTTAATGTTTTCATCCATGTTTTATTGTTTTCATTATAGATCTCTTTCTCTGTTTTAGTTTAAAAATTTCCTAGATTTTTTTTGTAGCTATTGAAAATAGGTGTGTTTCCTGACTTTTTCCAGTATAGTAACACTGGTGAGATACATATTTCTTTTTTAAGTTTTTTTTTGTACTGGGAATCAAACTCAAGCCCTTAGGCTGGCCAGGCAGGTGCTTGTGTCACTGAGCTATATCCTTGGCCTCTTATGTATTGGTTTTTTATACCGGAACTTTGCGAAGTTTATTTGTTCTGATAGTTTTTTTGTAATGAAATCTTTGGGGTTTTCTAAATATAAGATCATGGCATTTGCAAGTAGAGAGAATTAAGCTAAAATACTCAGAGACATGTTCTTGTTCTTGCTTACTGGACCTTCTACTCATATCTGTTTTGAGCAGGCATGGTCTCCAACACACTGTCTTAGTCACACACTCCCCAAGGACACAGCCTAGGAATATAGGTTCCTGCTCAGCCCAAACATCCTCATTCCTTTGCAAAATCATGTTTCCAGTTAGTGAGAACGTTACTGTATGTAAGAAGTTAGATTGCACTGATGCCATGTCTCTCTGTCCTTCCAGCTGCAGCAGTTTTTCAGTAACATGTTGGAGGAGCACCAGAGGATTTCAGTTCACGCCAAATTACAGACCATAAAGAATGAAAATCTCAAAAGCAAAAAGCAAAGTGCCAGGATAGCTGAGTGGCTTCGGAAAAACATATAGCTCGAGGCTTCATCCAGCACACCTCTTACATATTATGATGTTTTTTTGCTCGTGGTTTTGTCTCCCAGTTCTTTGTGGGTCTGGAGAATGGCACGCTTTCTTTGCACTTCAGCCACATTCAGCACTCAGGGTCCTGTTCTTCCTGTGTCACGGTGTTTGGTCCTGAGGCTTAGGGATTGATGAGGACTTGTCAAAGCTGCTACATTTCCGAGGAACATTACACTTCACATTGTGCAATAAACCCATGGAATTTTAAAGACCGTGTAAAAAGAAATTGACCCAAGAAAGTCTTTCTAATTCTATTGTGAAGACCACAGAGTATTAAATCATTGCCACTAACAAAGAGCACATTCTTTTCTGAGGAAAGTACACACTCATAATACTCTAGGGTTTATTTAGTTCAGTGTTGAAAGAATCATGAGAACACAACATAACAGTGTGAAGAAACAGAAACCAGAAAAATAATATTCACTAGAAGATGCAAAAACCAAAGAAAAGCAAGTTTCAAAGAGGAAAAAACAAACAATTTTATGAGCCATATTAAGTGCCTTACAGATAAGAGATGAACCGTTTTGCTCTCCTATGGAATTTACTACATTGAATGTATTTTGCAGGTGTGAATTTTACAAAATTATGAAATGACCAATGATTGCGGGATTCGTGAAATGCCATAGGTGACACTGATGTGGAGCTCACCGTGGGGATGAAGGCTGTCTTGGAGCTCTTGTGTGTTCAAAGGCATGTGGATTCTCGGTCAGCCAGACCACAGAAGAAGAAATAATGCTGTCAAACAACAGTGCTGATTAGGAGCTAATCTTTGAGGCAGAAGGAAATCTTCAAATGAAAGCAAATAGAAATAAAAGGTTAACACGAGCATAATCCTTACAGTTTTGCACTCAGGGGATTAAGTGTGAAATGTAGTTTCGTGCAACCAAATTGAATCTACTTGTAACGTGGATCAATTCAATTTAAACAGTTTCATCAATTGAAATGTATGGAATTAATTAAATTTTGTCACAGTTGATTAAAACAGGACCACTGAGACAAATCATTCCTACTCTGGACTTCGTGTATACAATTAAATTCTTCCTTTTTTTTTCTTTACATTTTCCTTTGGGTTTTTCGTTTGTTTGTTTGTTTGTTTGTTTAGACAGAGTCTTGATATGTAGTTAGGCTGACCTTGAACTTGCTTATGTATCCCATGCTGGCCTCGAACTCCCTGTGATCCTCCTGCCTCAGCCTCCCCAAGAGCTGGGATTACAGACATGTGTCACTACGCCCCACTTTTGCTTTGTTTTTGTAGAACAGGAGTTAAAACTGCACATCTCCTCCCTACCTCAGGATAATATTGTAAAGTATAAGGAATATGCTGTCAGTTAAAAATCTTTGAAGATGTTATAAACTCAAGGCAATGTGATCTAAGGCTTTTTCCTATTTCATGTGTATCAGCCATGAATGAAAGTATGGTACAAATTCCCCTTTACATCCCCTCACACAGGGACGCTCCTTCAGTGTCAGTGGGAGCCTATGGGCGTCACTACCTGGCAAAACAAAGGACAGTCTACTCTGACTTGGCCATAGGTCATAGGTCAGATGTCGGATGCTGCTGTCTTTAAAGTCAGCAAGGTAAATTTTCATCAGTGAAGTATCTCCATGCCTGCAAATCATTGTGTGTCTGGTATTTCCTGTTTTTTCTTACACTGTTCATCCTGCAGTTGCATATTCCCTCAGTCTCACCTTTCACCAACTTTGTCTTCATCTGACCTCTCCACTGCTTTTCTCTTCTCTCCCTCCCCTCTTTCCCGTCCTAGTCCCTCTCTCTGTTCCTTACCTTCTCGTGTATTCCCTCCCCCTTCCTGGTGACCTCTGCCTTCCCTGTCTGGCTGTCCTCTCCGCTCTCCTTTGTCTTCGATTCCACCTTGTCCTGGGGTCACCAAGTGCCCTTTGCAGTTGACATCTCGGGCTGTGTGGGCTGTGATGCCTGGCACCCGGTGCTGGCACTGCCTGTCTGGCTGACAAAGGCAGCGGGGAGCCCCCTGCAGCCCATTTGTTGAAAACTGCACAGACTGGTTACATCTTAGCTTCTGTGGTGGTTAAACAGTGCTGAAGGTGCTTCTCCCAAATCAAATGCACAAATATTTAATAACCATTGCTCAAAATATGAAGAATTGTAAATACATTTTTAGAAAGTTGGATGAAACTTTTTATTCCAGATAAGCAGTACTTCTTATTATACCTTACTGTATGCTTGTTATAAATGTAAATAATTATTGACTGATTGCCATGGTGGTAGCACTGAAGCAGTACAAGTGAGAGAGTACTACCAAGGTAGATTTGTCCAAATAGAATAAATACTTTATTATCCTATAAATTCAGCAAATCTATTAGCACTCCAACTATAAACAGCTTCCCTGACCCAATCCTAAAAACAGTTAATAAAATATATAACACAGTCAGGATTTTTTAAAAATCATAACTAGGAGTTAGAGTTTTCTTCACAATCTGTGCTTCATTTCTCATCAAACACATTCAGATATTTTCCATTGCTGACATCAAACACAAGAGCAGATGGCTTAGTCTGATGTTTGTGATCAATTGCAATTTAGATCTCTGAGAAAAACCTGTACAGCAATGTATTGAGGAATGAATGAAGAAGGACAATATGATTTCTCTTAGCTTATTTTCTTAAGGAAGCTCTTCATGAGATGCGGATATAGCTCAGCAGCACAAGTGCCTGCCTGGCAAGCACAAGGTCTTGAGTTTGATTACTGGCATCAAAAGGAAAAAAAGAAAAAGAAAAGAAAACTCCCTTGTTACTTTTCCTGTTGACTCACCCTTTGCATTAATGAATGCTAACCTATTACTCACCCAAACTGTGCAAAGCAAAGCCTTAACGAGGACTCACAAGTAAATATAACTGCCTCTCCTACGTGACCATTTGTGTAGCATAGCAGCATTTGAAACAATATGAATAGCACCTGTAACTCATTTTTCCCTCTGATGCAACCAGATTCAGCAAAGATAATCTTTACAATACATATTTATGAGTATTGGGACTCTTTTTTCTTAAATCGGCCATAAGGACGAAAGAGGACAAGGAGGTATCTGCACCCATGGGAACCACGGTGGGGTGGTTTGGCCTGCGACCTGAAGTGGGCTTAAGAGCTTGGCTGTGGTGAAGCAGCTCACCCAGAGGGAATGAGCACCCACAAGACGCCTGAGCCCCAGTAGGGTGACCACATGGTAGGTGAGGGCTATTATGGTATGAGGAGCCAGAGCCAAGCGAGGCAAGTAGGACTTGAGTGACATGGGCTTTGAACTCTGGGGGCAGCTAGCATGGGGAGACCAACTTCAGAAGGTCAAGATGTCCAGAGTTTGAGAACAGGGTTGCCTAGCAATGAGGAGTAAGAAACTGAGGAAGAGGAGGAAGGGATGCGGAGACACCGTCTGCATCAGGAAGGGAGAGGCAGAGGTGAAAGCTTGGTTACAAAGGTGTGTGAACCAAACCAGAAAATGTCTAGATGATAACAAGATCCAGGTCTCACTGCAGGAGAAGGGAGTTCAGGTATTCGGAAGGGGAAAACTAGGATGAACTCTGCTTTTGGATTTGTATCGGTGGGAACTCATGGTTTTCAATATACGGACAGATTTAAAAATATCTAAAGCAGTGATGGCGAAGGTTTTTGAACTTTCAATGATAACGAACAGGCCACCGTGGCATGTGTGCCCTTGGCATGCTACCACTAATCTAAGGTGTGTAATAAATACCTGTAAATGAATATAGACATGTTTTTCTCTTTACACACAGAGGTAAAGGTATAAATATAGACCCTAACTCTTCCACTTAGAGGATCTGGTAGCACCAACACCCTCACTGCGGATGGAATATGCCTGCCCACAGATATTTGCATGTGGAGCTGTGACCATCAAGCTAATAGTGTTTGGAAGTAGGACTGTTAGGAGGTAATTAAGTTCAGGTGCAGTTGTGCCAAAGCCTTGGTTGTGTGACTGGGACCTTTGCAAGAAGAGGACAGACACCGGAGTGCTCCCTGGCTTTGTGTGCATGCTGTGGGAAAGCAGAAGTCTGCCAGCCAGGAAGAGAACTCTCTCCAGCAGCAGAATCTTTACCCCCTTGATACTGGGTTTCCCAGTCTCCAGAACAGTGAGCCACGTGTCTCCTGCTTAATCCACCCAGGTCTGCTGTGTTTTGTTGTAATAGTGTTACAAGTTAACAACCCTTGTAACACGTGTCCACGTCTTGGTTTTGAAATGCCATTCACCACTAAAGAACTACAGTTCTTCGGAGCAATGATGGGTTTCAGAACCGAGGCAGGAAAGGGACCATCAGATATGAGGTGTCTGTGTACCAAAAAGCAAGAAAGTGTTTAAAGAGAGCAAAAGAGCACAAAAGCAGGCTCACAAAAGCAAGAGACCCCCTGTGGCCAAATTTGGGGAAATTTGAGGCTTATCATCCTAAAGCCAGTAAGAGAATAACGTAAGAGACTACAGCCTGTATTTTTACATTTAAATAATAAATAAACTTGGGATGAAGAAAAGAATATTTACATTTTCCCACAAAATATTGATTAGTTATGAGGAGAAAGTGAGGAATTTACAATGAAAAAGCTTGGCAGATACCACCTCAATCAACTGATTAATTTGAACATCAACTTAGTGAGATAAATAAAAATTTTGTTCCATTTAACAGGATGAAGAACAAAAATACAACATCTTTTACTCTTTTTTTCTTTTTTTATAATCTTAAAGGAAGCACTGATAATCATTTATTAGCTTTCTTAGCAATACTTTTGGAAGAGAAACACCATTAAGAATTTCCCACTGAAGCAAATAATGATGTTCATTGCTCCAAAATCCCAAAGTTTTGATCCACAAAACAAAACCCACAGAGCTATAGAAAGTAATGAAAATCACATTCTAGGGGCTCAGTACAGCTTGCAGTCTTTGCTGCACCAATTGTCTCTCAGATGACTTTTTAAAAAACACCCCGCCTCATTAAAATATATGTTTCCCATTTGCTTTTTTATTTCAAAAATTATTTTAAAAGAAAATTTTAAGGAACTCACAGCTGACTCATCTTCCTGTCATGGGTAGGATTTGCAAACCAAGAAGGCTCCTTACAGCACACATGCTTAGGGCCTTGAGCATTTAGCTTCCTTCCAGATAGTGTAAAATGGCCATACTTGGCAGCGTGAAGGGCTACCAGCAACTTTCTCTGAAATTCCACAGCATAGCATTGGCACGCATGCTATTCTTCAAAGAGTGGCAGGGCTTCTGTCAAATTCACACAGTTTTCCTGTGTGAAATTGTTTCCTAGTCTGTTGTTATGGATTAAAAACTGGTGGTCAACTTAACCTTAGCTGAATTAAATCACCATGGTGCTGAGCGTAGATGTTCCACCTGTGGAAAGTTGCCAGCATAGAGATGTGGAGAAGGAGAAGCGAGGCATTGTGGGTTTCTCTAAGTGTTGCTGTTTGGGCCATTGGTTCTCCCGGAGGAGCTCATCATGACCAGCTCCCCCAGTGTGAGTTTGACCATTGTCATCGGAGGAGCTCGGGACCCTGTTGGTGAGAGTGGCTGTGGTTCACTTTGGGGGAGCTCTAGTCCTTAAATTGAGCATCACTTCCTGGCTCCAGAGGGGAAGACATGTGCCATTTAATCTCCAGGAGAAACTCATCATGCTGGCTTTCTGGCAGGTACTTTACTGTTCTTATCATCAGAGGAGCTCAGGACCTCTGTGTCGCTGAGGATGGCTGTGGTACTTTTCAGGGAAGCCCTGGTCCTTGTTTTGAGCGTGACTTCTCAGCTCCAGTGTAAAACCTTCAACCTATCAGCACAGCTCCTTCACCCTGCTGGCATGGACTCTTTAGCTTCCACCACTGACCTTTGGGCCTTCCCAGCGCAGATCCATAAAAAAGACTGGCATGAGTCCTTCTTGTGGGTGGCATTGTCAAGCACTCTAGGTTTTCATCTGGACTCATGCAGGACATTGCTGTGGGATCCATGCCCTTGGCTTAATATTCTGTATCTTTAGTGTTGTGGACAGATTTCCTGCACTTTCTTGTGTTTAACTCTGGGTGACCATCATAAAATAATAGTATAGATTCTGTGAACTGATTCTAATTGTTCTCTTCACAACCCCTGACTACAACAGCTGTCTCAGCAGTTTTATTGAGATGTCCAAAATCAGTCTGAGAGGCTCCTGTGTACTGTCTTCTCCTGGAGACATGGAGACTGGGACAGCTGTCCAATCATTAATTACACATTCAAACTCCCTCCGTGGGCAGTGTTTTCAGTTAGAACCTGAGACCAATATCCTTTGTCTAAAATGCCAGCACATATCTTTTCCCCTCCACTCCTCTGCAATGGAACCCAGGGCTCTTGCATTGAGCTACATCCCTGGCCTTATTCATTTATGCATTTTTTAGATGGTGTCTGCTAATTTGCTAAATTTCCCAGGTTAGGCTCAAACTTGCACTCCTCCTCCGTCTGCCTCCCAGATTGTCGGGATTACAGGCCTGTGCCACCACACCAGGCTTCCATATATTTCTCGTATCCATTAATCATCATTTGACCAATCTGTACCACAGCAGCTGTCTTTGGCTTCAGTTTGACTGTTTTGCATAATGTGCCCCCAGCTCCACCTCAAGAAGAATACATCTTTGCTGGTGCTCATGGTTCTCCAGTACAAAGCTCTGCCAGATCTACAGCCTTACTGAGGGTGAGAATATTTCCAAACGGCTTCAACTATAGGATTTTAATTTTGGAATGTTCAACATACACTACTTTATGTTGTACTCCACCGTAAACATTAGGGCAATATCGTTGACCATCTCTCTTAGAACAATAGCTGATAATTGGTTCACTGGCCCACTACCCTCCTGACTCCATTCTTTCTTCTGCTTTGTTCAAAGAACTGTCCATTTCTTCTCTGTCCATGCAGGGAACACATCAGGCATTCAGAGACTGCAAGACTGTAGTCCCATAGTCCTCTTGTAGGTGGGCAAGGGCGTGCCCTCAGTGACCTAAAACCAGCAGGTGACATGCCCAGCACCAAAACTGAAGGGCAGACTATTCTCAAAGGCTATCAGCCACTTTCAGGAGCAGGGGTTGAGGGGTCAGTGTGCAGGTACAGGATCACAGCTATTTAGCAACCAACACAAATGGGAAAGGCAGCTTTGGCAGGTTTAGAATGTATCCTCAGAGGTTGGTGATGCTGACCCATCAGAGTTAAGCCAGATAGTGGCCTACAAAGAATGTTCTTGGGACAATTAGAGTAGCTTAGAGCCATTGGAAGGTGGTGGCCCTTTAAGAAGTGATGCCTGTAAGTGCTCTTGGGTCACTGGGAACATGTCCTCCTCAAAGGGGACAGTTGGACTTAGGTCTTCCATATTTTTGCTCTCTCTTGTTCTGTGTTTCCCTGATGCATTCATATGAGAGACTTTCCCTGTGCCGTGCTTCCCACCATGACATGATACCTCACCACAGGCCCAAAAGCAATGCAGCCAACTCACCATGGACTGAGACCTCTAAAACCGTAAGCTGAAATGAACTTTTCTAAGTTGATTATCTCTGGCATTTGTTACAATAATAGAAAAGTAGCAGTTTGGGGAATAGATACTAGAAATGTATCAGTAGTTCAGGAAAATTTTTTTTTGCAGTAAGTTCAATTTTTCTGTCAATTTGTGATGTAATAACATGGCCATCTGTTCCAGAATCATGGCATGAATGAAGTCCATGAACCAAGGTACCACTGTACATGGAGGAATGTAAGCTTGAAGTCACTATGCCAGCAGCTTAACTTACTCCATGCTACAATGATACCTGAATAACATACTGCCATTTCACATAACTAGTGATAAGTTTCTAGTGTCTAGAAATTTTATGTAATACATGATACACAGCTATATATTCTCAAGTGTTATTGTCTTGATCTAATGGGTATAAACATAAAAATTCTTCACTAGCTATAGACTATCACCTTTGCTTTCTCCTGTGGAGAAAATCTAGATAAATAAAGGTTATTTTTACTTGATTGCTATGGTATTACATCACAATTCTAAGTCAAGTTTAGAAGTATAGAATGAACAATACAGGTATTTTTTGCTCTGTTAAGTTGATATCCTTGTATCAAGATTTCCAATATACTAATTTGCAAGATTTTAAATAGACTTTCTTACAAAAGCTGTATTCTTGAAAGTATAATTCTTTTGCTTACAAGTTTACCTTATGGATAAGGTAATTTGTGTATGTATGTGTGTTCATATGTACATAGCATGTGTGCATGTATAAGCAGTATGTGTTTGAACATCTTCCTGACCTACACTGAACTGCCCTCTGATTATTTTGATTACCGTAGGTAAGAAACATTGAGGTAAAAAAGCTTTCTGTTTTTATTTCCTCACACAGCACGCCAAGATGAGTGAGATGAAGCTATCTCCTCTGCTTCCAGCCTGTGAAAAGTAGCCTATTTTAATGACTTGACAAGCTCTAGATCCTGAGAGCTCATGAATCTATGTAGCAGAAGGGTGAAGGGGCCCTAAGCATGGGATTTGAAGCACCCTATCATTCACAGAGCATGTTTTACTTAAGAACAATTCAGACTGTTAGTTCCATCAGTTCTCATGAACAGGAACAATCCTTGGTGACAAGGAGTTCCAGGCCTCATTTACAAAACTGTCACAAGAATACTCCATAATGGAGAACGCTACAGTGTCTCTGTCATGTGTTGTTTTTTTTTTTTTTTTTTTGACTTATCAGTAGAGAACAGGAGGCTTTCATGAATTCCTGTAAGAGGTAGGCAGACGAGAGTGCTAGCCCAAACATTTGTTTCTTCTTAAAGTTGATATTTTTCTTCATCCTTCTTCCCAATATATATCCAAATTTTTAGAGAAAATATTCTCACTTTATAAAGAATCTCAGCGAGAGGATATGACACCCTTGATTAGAGGTAGTATAATACAGTGGGGGGAGATGTATGATTTGTAAAAAACACTGCTTGCAAATATCTTCTTTGTGATTCGATGAGCAATGTGTTATATGTAGTTTGCCTCAGCTTCAGAGAAATTCTGTGAGTCAGTGTGTCCATTAGGATCCATCAGAAAAACATACCACACTTGTTTTTTAGTGCATTAGTTTTAACAGAAATTTTTTAAAATTTTTATTTAAAGAGAAAAAAAAGCAAAACTGGAAAAAGGGTAGAAACAATAAAGAAATTCAAAAACAATAAACAGTAAGAAATCACTAGTTGATAAATTACATATTGTCTTCTTAGGTATAGTTGTTCAAGTTACAAAATTAAAGCATACAAAGTGGACATTCAAACAGTGAGACTACAAACAGTTCTGTTCAATGATCCAACAAAAAGTTAGCAACATGGTTATCAATCCTACATACTTAAGCATACATGTAGTTATATGCTTTAGAGTGCTTTCTTTTCCTCCTTTTGCTTTTTAAGTCCATTATTTAACAGAAATTTTTTAAAAGGGCAATTCACTGTACACATTTTATTTAGTTTTGTATACTGTCTTAATACAAATGGAATGGCTTTTCTACTTGAGCCATTTTTAACCAAAACAAAATAACCTAAGTAATGTAAAATATAACAATACAGTATCTCAGCACTCAGGAGACTTAAGCAGGAGGATTGCTGTGAGTTTGAGGCCAGTCTGGGCTACACATTGACTGCAAGATGAGCCTGGACTATAGAGCACGGCCCTGTCTCAAAAAACCCAAATTAATTAATTAATTAATTAAAATAAAGCATAAAGATACAAAAACAGACATAATTATTCTAGGTAGGAATGTAACTATGATGTTACTTTTTTTATGTTGGGATTTTTTTTTTTTAATCGGTACCAGGTATCAAATTCACGACTGCGTGCTTGCAAGGCAGGCGCTTATGCCGCTGAGCTAAATCCCCAACCCCTGTTACTTTTTTTAGAATCCACAACTGTGTTTAGGAAATTACACATAGATCACTGATTAGAATGAAATGTATAAATTTGTAATAAAGCTGTGTAGTTATAAAAACATTACCAAAGAATGCACAAAATTAATATTTATTCCACACTTGTGTCATATTCCAGTGTTACATGCAGAAAAAACAAAAGCAAAACAAATGAAAACCTTAAATCACCATCACTAATGTTATTGAGTAGGGAAACAAATAAATTAAAATCCAGCAGCCATTAGCAAGAGTACAATAAAGATAATGCTGTAAAAAAGATACAAAGAAAATTGCCAGAAAGTTGTATGTATTATCTTCATTTAAATCAGCAATATAGGCTCATGCATACAATGGAATGGAACAATTATTTTCCTGTTGAGGAACAGAAATTGAAACTGTTTTTTGAATATTGTGAATGGGAAAAATATGTTTGTAGTAGTAATTCTGTTAAGCTGTTACAGAGTGGACCAGGAACACATTTATGAATTCTGGGGGTGATGTGCATTGTACTGTAATTCTCTCAGGGGGACAGTGGCTACTTTAGCAAAAATTAAAAAAAAAACACAGAAGTACAAAACTTCTCTCATAACTTAACAACATTCAGATGGGATCAAATTTAAATGCAGTCTACTCTGCTTTTGAAGAGGCTTCGGTTCAGCTCCCAAATCTCAAAAATTGCTTGACACAGTCTCCTGTGAGAAAACTCAGAAAGTGCCTTTTTTTTAAAATTTTATTTAAAGAGAAAAAAAAAAGCAAAACAGAAAAAGGGGTAGAAACAATACAGAATCTCAGAAGAAAAGGCAGTAAGAAATCACTAGTTGATAAATTACATACTGTCTTCTTAAACCTAGTTGTTAAAATTTCAAAATTAAAGCATACAAAGTGGACATTCAAACAGTGAGACTGCAAAGAAGTTCAATGATCCAGTAACAACTTAGCAACATGGTTTTCAGTCCCACACACTTAAACATACATGCAGCCAGATCCTCTGGAGCACAGAAAGTGCCTTCTTGAACAAACCTGTTTTCAGGGATGGAGTCACACTCAGTAGCTGTGTCAGATGGAACTGATAACTAATCACTGTCTTTGGAGGAAGCTCTAACCTTTCCTTTTAAGCTCTCCCTAAGTGTGGAGAGCCTCTCTGTCCATACATATTGCTATCTTGTTACTTTACCTCTAACATTAGCAAGGGCTCCACACACATCATCGCTGGAGTCACCAGATGCTTCTCCAAATAAGACAGCAGTGCCTGCAGGCAGAAGCAATACAGGTCACTTCCGGCTGTGCTCTTTGTTCAGTGTGATTAGCTACTGTCCTCCCCATTTGTTTTTCTTGTTTTCCCTAAAAAGTGAGTGGTCAGCCAGGCATGGTGGCTCATGCTTGTAATCCCGGCACTCAGGAGGCTGAGGCAGGAGGATCGTTGTGAGTTTGAGACCAGCCTAGGCTATAAAGTGAGCTCAAGGCCTGCCTGAACTGTATAAAGAGACCTTGTCTCAAAAAGACCAAAAAAAAAAAAAAAATGATGGTCACAGCCATGAATTACATTATAGACAACTTGATAGGGTTGCATGGAGCTCAGAGGTTTTCAGCAATATCAAACTTAGAGACCAGTGGAAGGTTTGCTTTTATTTTTATTTTTTTAAAACTCAGAGCACTTATATCTGTTCCAAAGATGATTTTTAATAGTGTTCTGGATTAGTAACCTCCTGTTTACATCCTGCTTTGTACTCTCCTGCAGGTGGGGAATTAGGAGTAGGGGTGATTCTCCCATCCCACAGTTACCATTTTGGATCCTAATAGAGATTATTTTTAATTTACTAAGTTTGTTAGTACATTTTAGGTGTAGATAATGATCGCATTCATTATAGATAATGTGCACCTGTGCATGATGTAAATTGATTCTTTTTTCCCATTCCGCTATGCTCCCTTCAACTCCTCTTTCCTTCCTTATTTGCAAAAGCTTTTTCCTTTATTTCATTCTTTCTCATCATATTTTTCCCTTTCCCTTCCTTCCTTTCCCTCAACCTCCACCCCTCAGGTCTCATCATTTGAATTTTTTTCCTATTTCACAATGTCTATTACACATTTTCATACTTATTTACACTTTCTTGATATTAGGCATTCTTTCTGGGATGAGATGGAATCTCAGTGTTTTTTAAATTTGCATTTCTCAGATGACCAGTGGCGTTGAACATTTTTCATATATTTGTTAGGGGGTTCTACTTCTTCATCTGAGAAGTGTGTGTTCATTTTAGATGTCCATTTTTGGACTGGGTTTTTAAATTTGAGAGATCAGATATTTTGAGTTCTCCGTAAATTCTAGATATTAGTCCTTTATCTGGGGAATAGCTGGCAAAATTTTTTCCACATTGTGGGTTGTATCTTCACTCTGTTGGTGTTTGCTTTTGTGTTCAAAAACTTTTTAATAACATGAGATCCCAGCTATTGATTCTTTGTAATAGTTCCTGTGCAATTTGGGGTTTTGTTCAAAAAGTCTTAGCCTATACCAATGTCTTCAAGAGTTTCACTTATTCTTTTTTCCAGAAGATTTAGTGTTTCCATTTTAATATTTAGTTCTTTGATCCATTTTGATTTTAACTTAGTACGTGGTGAAAGACGTGTCTCTAGTTTTAATCTCCAGCATATGGGAAGCTAGTTTGTCCAGCACCATTGATTAAAGAGACTATCTTTCTTCCAGTGAAAAACGTTTGGCACCTTTGTCAAAGATAAGGTAGCTGATTGTGTTTGCAGTTGTTTTGGCATCTTCTAATTTGTTCCATTTTATCATCAGGTCTGGATTTTTGGTTGTTTGCTTGGTTGTTAGTTTGATTGTTTTCATCAGTATCATGCTGTTCTTATCACATTAGCTTTGCAGTATAATTTCAAGCCAGGGGTGTGATGCCCCTTGCCTTTTCTTTGTTGCTCATATTTGTCTTTTGAATTCTAATTCTCTTGTGGTTCCAAATTAAGTTTAGGATTGTTTTCTCTGATTCTATAAGATATGCTATTGGAACTTTGTTTGAGATTGCATTTAATCTATATAACAATTTTAGAAGCAATATTTCACTATATTGCTCTTCCTATCCAAGATCAAGTAATATCTTTCCATTTGCTGATATCCTCTTCAATTTCCTTTTTTTAGAGTACTGTAATTTTCAATGTAAAGGTCTTTTACTTCCCTCATTAGATTCAGTACTAGGTATGTCATTTGGATGTTATTTTGAAAGGTGTGGTTTCCCTAATTTTTTTCTCAGTGAATTTGTTGCTAGTGTATAGAAATGCTATTGATTTTTGAGTATTGACTTTGTATACAGCTATGCTACTAAATTTGCTTATTAAACTTGAAAGTCTTTTAGTGGAATTTTTAGGGTCTTCTATGTAGAGTATCATGTCATCTGCAAATAGTGACAATTTAACTTTTTCCTTTTCTATCCTTAATCCTTTTCTTTCTTTCTCTTGTCTAATTGCTCTAGATGATGTTTCTAGAACTTTATTGAATAGTGTTCATCTTTGTCTTGTTCCTGATAATAAAGGGAAAATGTTCAGTGTTTGCCTGTTTAGTATGATAGTGGCTCTTGGTTTGTTATAGATGACTCTCATCAGACTGAGATAAAGAGCATCTATTTCAATTTTCTGTAAAGTTTTTATTATGAATTGGTGTCAGACTTTGTCCTACACTTTCTCTACATCTATTGAGATGATCATATGGTTTTTATCCTTGGCTCTGTAACTATGGTGTATTACATTTTCTGATTTGCAAATGTTGAACCATTTCTGCATTCCTGAGATAAATCCTACTTGGCTGTGATGTATAATCTTCTTAATGATTTGGTACATTTTCATTTGCAGTACCTTACTGAGAATTTCTGCCTCTGTGTTCCTTAGGGAGATTGGCTTATAGTTCTTTTTCTTGGTTTGGTCCTTCTCTGATTTTGGCATCAGGGTAACGCTTACTTCCAGGAATAAATTTGGGAGTATTGTGTCTCTTTCAATTTCATTAAACAGTTTGAGAAGTAGTGGTGTTAAGTCTTGTGTTGGTTACTTTTTTCTCATTGTTGAGACAAAATACCTGACAGAAAAAGTTAGAAAGGAAAGGTTTATTTCTTACAATTTTGGAGGCTTCAAGCCATACTCAGCTGGCTCCAAGGCAGGTAGCATGGTGGGGTTGCCATTCATGGCCCCTACAAAACAGCAAGAGTGAACCATGCAAAAGAGAAAAAGACACACCTTCTTCCTGCCCTTACACTGATTGTTGGCTCCGCACCTGGGCAGATGTAGGGTTCACACCACCAATCCCAGCGCTCGACAATGAACCAATCACGAATGCTGGATTCAGCCACATCCATGATTGCATGAGGCTTGGAGGGAGGGCATCTGAACACAAATCATAATAGTTCTTCTCTAAATTTCTTGTAGAATTCATCAATGAATCTGTCAGGGCCTAGACATTTTTTTTGGGGGGGGATAGGTTTTTAATTGTATTTTCAATTTCATTGACTGATACTGGTTTATTTAGAATTTCTATGTGTTTTTGATTCAGCCTTGGCAGTACATGTGTATCTAGGAATCTGTCCAGCTCATCTGCATTTTCCGTCTTATTAGAATACAGATTATCAAAGCAGGTATAAATGATCTGTTGAATGTCTGCATGATCTATTGTGATTTCATCCTTTTTATTCCTAATTATATGGATTTGAGTCTTTTCTTTCCTTTTTTCATAAGAATGGATAAGGTACATTCAATTTTATTTAATCTTTCAAAGAATCAACTATTCAATTCATCGATTTTTTTCTATTGTTTTCTTAGTCTCCATTGTATTAATTTCTGCCTTGAACTTTATAATCCCCACCCCCATATAAACTTTGGACTTCACTTGCTCTTCTACTTTTTTTTTTTTTTTGCAAGCTTGAGGTTCAGCATTAAGTTACTTCTTTGAAATCACTCTTTTCCTAATATGAGTATTCATAGCTATAAATTTCCCTTGTAGGACTGCTTTCATTGTATCCCATAAGTTCCATTATGTTATATTAGCATTCTGATTTAATTGTAAAAACTGTCTAATTTTCCCTTTAATTCCATCTGTTACCCATTGGTGTTCAGGAGGGTGGTATTTAATTTCCATGTGTTTATGAATTTCTTGATGTTTCTTTTGCCATTAATTTCCAATTGCATTGCACTATAATCTAATAATGTGTATGGAATAATTTCAATTCCTTTGCATTACTTAAGCATGTTCTATGAGCTAGTATTGTGGTCTATATTAGGAATGTCCTGTGTGCAGCTAAGGAGAATGCGTATTCTGATGTTGTGGGGTGGAACACTCTATAGACATCTACTAAATCCACCTGTTCAAAAGATTAGTTCAGTTCTAATATTTCATTTTTTATTGTCTAGTTGGTCTGTCTATTTGTGACAGGGGGTATTGAGATGCCCCATTATATTTGTATTAGTGCTTCCATTAATATTTGTTTTACATACTTGGGTGCACTGGTGTTTGTTACATATATATTTTTGATTATTATCTCTTCTTCTTAGATTGTTGCCTTAACAAGGATGTAGTGATCATTTTCCTCTCTCTTAATCAGTCTTGGCTGGAAACCTACTTGTGTGTAAATAGAATAGCCTCTTGTTGGCTCCTTTTTTCCCCTCTGCTTAATTGCCCTGCTTGTTGGATTCATTCTATTGGGGTTTTACTCCTTGTTATCTCTTTGTATAACATCCCTCAGAATGTTTGGGAGTGCTGGTTTGGTATTCATGAATTTCCTCAGGTGTTATTTGTCATGGAAGTATCTCTCTCTCTCTCTCCCTCTTTTTAAAAGTATCTTATTTATCCATCAATTTTTAAAGATATTTTGCAGGGTACATCAATCTGGGTTGAAGGTTGTTTTGTTCTAGGTCTTACAATACTTCACTCCAAGATATGGTTGACTTGAGGGTTTGTTTTGATAAGTCTGACATGATTTCAATGGGCTTTCCTTTATAGGTGATTTATTTCTTTACTTTAACAGCATTTAATTTTCTATTCTTGTGTTGAACTTCTGGAATCTTATCTGTGATATGCCTGGCTGTAGATTTGTTTTGCTCATGGTTTAAAGACACTAAGCATGTCTTTCATTATGGTCACCATCTCTGTAGTTATCTGAGAAATTATTTCTGATATGATTGTTCTCTGAAGCTTCATTCACTTGCTTTGTTACCTCCACCATTACTACTTCAGAGAGTCCAGGTGGATGGCTTTCATATTTCTCTACCACATTGCTCTCTGGGTTTGCATTTGATAAACTGGATGTTTGAGGTTGTGTCTTGTTTAGGTTTATTCTCATTTTCTATTTTTAGTTTAATTTCTAGGTTGATATTTTTAAATTGCCTATAGGAAACAGTTTAATTTAGTATTTAGAACCCTCAGGAAATGACTACTTCTCAGAGGTGTCTTCCAGGTGTAGTTGACTTTTGGATTTGGAGTCTGTTGCAACACACTACTTCTTCAATTTATTGGGAATGAGAAGTTGCCACATACTTGACCCAGCCCTGTTTCTTCGGCCTATAGTATTTTTTATGACCTTTTATGAATCTCATTGTTGGTATACCAGGAAAAGCAGCTTATTTGAACTATAAAATCACTTTGTCTAAAGAGATACAATCAGCAATAACAGTAGCATCAAGCACAGCCTAGAAAATTACAAACTGAGGTAACTATTAAGTTACCACTTTTAACTATTTGAATTAGATTTGTGATTATATAATCTAAAATAAATCAGAATATTATGCACAATAAATAAGCTCTCAATATGCCAATTTTATCTTCAGGGAAAAAAATTTTAAAGGGGTTAGGGGCAAAAATAGAAAGAAAAGGAGGAGATTAGGAGCAAGACTGGGCAACCAAAGAGGATCACACAAGCTTTGGGAAACTGGTACAGAATACAGGAAGGAAAGAGAGAAGGAAGAAATAGAAACAAGAAAAAAGATCCTGGGAAGATGGGTAGCAGGGTAGAGAGCCTCTCTGAGAAAAACAACAAAGATGCTAGGATTTAACACCATGGAGAAGATCAGATGAGAGGGGATTCTTATGACCCAAGAGGAAACTGAGGAAAAAGAAAAAGAAAGAGAGAAAAAACACGGATGGAAGGCAAGAGCTAGACATGCTCGCACCGGAGCTGGTTGCTCACTGTGCTGGGTGCGCCTTGGAGTCAGACAACTCACGATGGAGCTGAGGTCACGGTCATGCTGAAATCAGGGGTTGGTGAGCCTGAGACCCTTGGTGGGAAGATGCACTGCAACAGAGAGCGGAACCAGCATAGAGAGCTGCACTAACCCATGGTGCCTGCTAGGAACCCATGGAGGGGTGACCAGCTGGACAACATATTGGAGTTAAGCAGGACGGGCCTGAACCTGACACCATAGTGGCATCAGTCAGCTACTCCTGCTCCAAAGTGGACGGGTGGGATCTGCTTGGGCTGGGTCACGCCCCTGATTGGGACCCAATAGCCAGGGGTGAAACTGTCTTGAACCTGTGACATCCACACAGCACAGACTAATGTGGTGAAGGCACTCACTGGTTCACTGGCTCAGAGGAGAGGGGCTGGCCCACATCGCCCCTGCGTGCAACTCACAGATCAACAGCAAACTGGAGAGGGCAGCACTCCCCTAGCCAGTACACTTCAGAAAAGCTATAAGCAAAACAGAAAGGAACTGAGACCTCCACCATACACCTGTCTGAAAGAAACCAGAAACATGACAAGAGAAAGAAACAAGAAAAAGCCTCCAGCTGCTGACCCAGGAAAAATAAGTCCAGGAGAGGAAAATACAGAAGAGATCAAGGGCAGCAAACATGCAGTATTGGACACAGCATCACTGGACATAAAGAAATACCTTTGTGATCTCATTAATGAACTTAAAACTGAAATTCTAACTCAAGTGAAGCAAAATATAAGAAGATTAATAAAAGAAATGCTAAGCACCTCTCAAGAAGACACAGATGGAAGAATAAAGAAACCCAGAAAAAGGAGAGAAACCTTTGATGAAGAATATAAATAAAATCTAGAATACATGAAATAGATCCAAAGAGATTACCAGGAAATTAAAAACTCCATTGAAAGCCGGCAAAATTTCTTGAGAGAAACTAAAGACAGACTTTCAAAATTGAAGATAGATTTGAAATATGTGATCTCTTAAAAATAACAAGGAACCAGGAAGTAGCAATACAAAGGCTAGAAGATGACAAGAGGGTCTATAACTTAAGAATAAAACATATGAGTGAAGAAGCAGGGGTAAACAAAATGAAATATCAAGGCTATTCACAGAAATAATTAAGGAAAACTTCCCAAGCATAGGAAAAGGAAATGATATTCAGATATATGAGGCATACAGAACTCTAGCCAGCTACAACCAAAACAGAGCTACACCCAGACATATAATCAAGATCCCAGAAATACAAGAACAGAATATTAAAAGCAGTCAGAGAAAAGAAACAGATCACCTATAAAGGAAAACCCATCAAAATCACAACAGACTTCTTGACACAAACTATCAAATCAAGAAGAGCTTGGAGTGAAGTACTCCAAGCCTGGAAAGGAAATAACCTCCAACCCAGAACTGCAAAACTGTCACTCAAAATTATTGGAGAAATAAGATGTTTCCAGGACAAAGAGGAACTGGTGGGTTTTGTGACCACCAGTCCAACCCTACGAAAAATACTGAAGGACATTCTAGAGAAAGAGGAAAAAAAATACTAGGATTTCAGAAACAGTGGCAGAGAGGCCTCAATGAACAGGGCAGACAGTGGAATGAAGGAGAAAAGTAGACAATCAATGGCAGAAAAATAGCATAGCAGAGATGAGGCACAGAAGATTGGCTATAATCTCTAACACAGATGGCCTTGATACACTAACAAAAACAAACAAAAAAAACCAGGCAGAGTAAATAAGGAGATAGGGTCCATCAAGATGCTCTGAATAGGAAATATAATCAACCTGAAAGAGGGTTAATGAACTGAAAGTCAAAGATGAGAAAACAATGCTCTATGTGACAGGGAACTAGAGAGAAATAGGGACAGCTCATCCAGCAGCTGCAGATAGGTTGGAAACCCATGACACTTTTGTGCAATGGAAAACTACTCAGCTATAAGGAAGGAAAACCTTGAGGCTTTAGTAAGTAAAAGAATACAGTTTATGATCAAGCTCAGGGGTAAAGAGGTTCAGAACCACTAAGGTAGATAATTGGTTGCCCCACTAATCTAAAAACTAAAGGAGTTAGTGGGACTTAAAATGTACACAGCACCTTAAGAAAGTGAAAGAGGAGGAACTGTCTAAAAAGGAGAGGCAGAGGACATTGTTAATAGTGTATCAGGATTTAAAAGCCACATTATTCTTATCACTCTGTTTAGTTTGATTTTATTCTCTTCCAGTCTGTCTACTCGTACTAGATTTGAAAACACAAACAGCTATCCCCAAAATAGCAGGATATATTATAGTAACTATCCTTAATTCCCTATTAATTTAAATTGAAGCCCTGTATTATTTACACTGCCTTACTATGCCTGATCTTATTTGAATCTGGTTTGATAGATTGCTGTTTTGTCTTGACTGATTTTATTTGAATCTGGTATGCTTGATAGTATCGAGTCTGAGAGTAGAGGCAACTACTCTGAAGATAACAAGATTCAATAGGATACCCATTCCAGTTTGATTATTAACTGCTTTTGAAGTCCTATAATGTCTCCAATGTTTTTTTTTACTAATATTGCTATGTGCTGCTACACTCAATTATACTATGCCTGATGAAATAGACAATTCTATTGAAAATAACAAGAGACATCATAGTAACTACTATTGTAGTTTTATATGTTTTTTTCATTTCATGTTTTTCTAGGAATTTGTATTGTTGTCTTATTTTGATTTGTTTTTCTTTCTAATACAGAAAGGATATTTATACATGCAGAGATTCACGCATGTGTAGAACTTCTAAACAGTTTACGAGAACTGATTATATAATGCATGATGAACATCTACTTTGAAGAAAAAGAGACACTAAGGTACCCAGTTCAGAGTGATATTAGTCTGTTTTCTTTTGTTTAATTTCAACATATGTAAAGATATGGACAGCTATTTTGAAGAGAATGAGAGACATTATGACAGCCATTGTTGACTTCCCTATTGTCTGGTCTTGAAGACCTAAAATACCTTCATCATCCTGTTCTGATCAGTTTAATACTATTTTATTTGGTATGAATTCACTGTGTGTGAAGATATGGACAACTATTTGGAAGAAAACAAGAGACAATATGATAGACAGTGAAGATCTCCAGTGGTCTTGCTTTGAAACCTGTGTTTCTTAATTTGTTTTCTTTTGATGTTTTATTATGTTTAATTTTACCCTCATTAAAATAAAAAATAAAAAACAAGAAAAGAACAGAACAACAATAACCAAAAACTAGAAATCACATTCACATTTATATAAAAAACAAGAAAAAACAAAAAAAAAAGAAAGAAAATAAAGAAAAAATAAAAAAAGTCCATTTCATATTGTGTCTCTGCTATGCTCTGGTAGACAATGTGAGCAGACAGAGCTCAGATCCACATCCATCAGTCCCAGCAAGCCAGCAAAAGCTCCATTTCCTAACAAAAGTCCTAATTCTCACAGAAGGCACTTGGCAAGGCTGTGGTATCAACTAGCATTGTAATGATGTAACCTGGAGAGCAGCTACAAGAATTTTGGGATTTGTTTGCCTTAGACGTTCTCTGACTCTGTAGTCATGTCTTAATCTGTTATTGTTGCTGTATCAAAACACCCAAGGCTGGATAGTTTTATAAAGAAATGAAACAAATTCCAAGGTTGGGTAGCTCCATCTGCTTGGCCAGTGGTGAGGACCATCTAATCATGTGTAAACATGGGATATAGTATCAGATTTGTTCAATAGGTATGATTAGCACTTTATATGTGTGTATTCCAAAACTGGATTTAACCAACTGAAAAGCAAACTTTAAAAAAAATTCATCTGTACTGAGTGCATACACTTTTATCTTGTAATTTTTTTCCTTATATCAGGGGCCCCCCAATACCTAGGCCTTGGAACCAAACTTTACTGCAGGAGGAGAATATCAGGAAAGCAAGAAAACATTATCAGTATCTTAATCTGCTCTCCATCGCTCACATTACCTCTTGAGCTCTGCCTCCTGTCAGGTCAGCAGACTCTCACTCCTTATGAGACTCTAATGTCTGATGTTCTGAGGTGGAGCTGAGGTAATGATGTTAGCACTGGGGAGTGGCTGCAAATACAGATAACTTCAGCAGAGAATCTGATGATGCAGAGACCATAATAAATCAATTACTTGCAGACTCATATAAAAAACTATATCAGTGAGTGACAAATGATAATTAAGTTGCATCTGGTGGCAGGCTTTATAAGTGGCAAGTGAGTTGATTACTTCAATTTTGCAATTCCATCTGGAGGCAGCCTTTAAGTCAGAATCCAACACTTAACTTTACTTCAGCCCTTGGATGCAGAATACACATGTTTTCTCTTATACACAGAAATGAGATGTCTTTCTAAATGTAGATCACTGGCCAGAGTTTTTGAGCTATGAAAGTCACTCAAGAGATTTCTTTTAGAAAAACAGTCACCACCAACAGCACAAGTCAATGACATGGTGGTAAAAAAAACTTGCTTACTCATGTGACACATTCAATCTGTTCAACAAACTCAATCTGTCTCGGCAAGGAGAGAAGGACAACTCTGTTCAAGTTGGCAGATAAAGCAGCTGCATTCCAGACAAACTGGGATTATGGAGAAATGAAAGTACACTGGAATTTTTTACTTGTTTCAAGCATTAGCAGATGTTTAGATGAGACAGACCTAAGGCTTTCTTTCTCCTAACTGGTACATGATCACTTATCTCAGGCTTCAAAAGAATTTGAGCATTATTTCTCAACCACATAGGCCCCCTAAAATGGGAAGTAGTGGCTCCACAACAAATTTGGAATATGCCAGGTAGATCAATTTTGTCTGTGCTAGAAGAGGATTACAGATTATGGAAGCCTTAACAGTATGTTTGAGACAACTTCAAATCTCTGTGTGTTCTGGATAAAAGTAAGGCGGGATATCTTGAGATTGCCACAAAAGCACTGAAAAGCCTTGTCCCATTTCCAGTATTCTATCTTTGTGAAGCAGAATTTTCTGTAGTGACAGCAACCAAAAGGAGATTATAAATATGGGGAAAAGAAAGAAGGGAAAAGATTATATGTCTCTCTATATATTCATATATAGATGTATGTATAGACAAAATAGATAACTATACTACTTATCTGTTAGCTCATTAAAAACAACAGTTTGTGCTTTCATTGTTCAATTGATCATTTTTTTCATGCTTATATCTTGTAATCTGAACAACTGCTTTGAAGATAACAGTATGCAATATACTAACCAGTGTTAACCTATTGTTTTGAAATTCCATATCATTTTTATTCTTTTTTATTTTTAAAATTAAAAAAAGCAGCACACTTTGGTTGTCACTCTCTCCCATCATTCCCAGATATAGTTGTAAGAAAACATGATACCCATGGATTCTTTTTTATGCTGAGTTGTATAATTATTTCATTATAGTACAATGTAATAATAGTAGAAATAAAGTGCACAATGTAAAACACTTGAATCATCCCAAAACTATTACCCTACATTTAATCCATGGGAAAACTGTTTCACATGAAAACTGCTTCCTCTGCCAAAAGGTTGGAGACTGCTGCTCTATAGAATACAGTATATATAATAATTACTGTGTTTACACATTATTCACATCAGATTAACTGCCACAGGTAATCTAGAAGTAATTTACAGTATATGGGAAATATGCATAGATATGCAAACACTGTCATGTTCTACTTAAGGGACTTCGACATTAAAATTTTGGTATCCATGGGGATCCTAAAACGAATTCCCCACAGCAAACTGAGTATGACTTTCTCCAACCACAGCTGATCACTGGATTAATCATGATGCCCTAGGAAGCAGCACTCCACTGGAGACTAAAAGAATGATAAAGCCTGAACTCAGAATCTTCCCCTGAAAATATATTTCCTGGGATTCTCTAGTATCAGAGTGCAAACCGGAAATCAGAAAGAATTGGCTTTTTTGACTGAGATAATTTAACATTAGGAAAGAGCAATAGAGAACTAACAAAGAATAACCCTGAGATAACACCAGGTTAGAATAAAAAGAAACAGCTAGCACTTTCAGACAGACATACAGGAAGAGATGGGGGTAGTTTGAACCTACAGGTTGGTGTACCTGCTGCAGTAGCTCAACGGTTTAGCAGGGCTGGGATCCAGATCTTGAGCAGCAAGTTGGCTTCACTGGGCCTCAGAAACCAAAAGATGGACTCAGAGCTCTGAGCGGGGATCTCTGACCTGCTGGTGCTGTGTATCTTCAGGAGCCACGCTAGCTTCGTCTGGTAGACTAAAAGGAAAATCTTAGGAACTAGTAACCTGTTTCTGCCTCCAGCTTCCAGTCCTTGCTCCTCAGAACCCCCTATTGATGGAGCTGGCAAAGCCAAAATGGGATTTTTAGAGTCCCTATCCTAACATAAAATAGAAAGCAAAAAGTGGATTTGAAACTGACAGAAAATGACTTCATAGCCAACTCAGGTCAATGTAATTGTCCTTCTTGTAACAAGTGGGAGAACAGTTGTTTAAAGTCATAGTGCTAGCAGAAGCAGGAGCAAGAATATTACAAGCTTTAGATAGATAGATAGATAGATAGATAGATAGATAGATAGATAGATAGATAGATCTCCTAGGAATATATTTATGTTACTCATAAAAGCTACCTGTGGCTGAAATGCTGTTTCCCTTGGTTTCTGTAAACTGTGTACAACCACAAAATGAATTTTAGCAAATCTAAATTTACATATATCAGAAACTTTAATATACTATCAATTCAAATTTCAGATTTCAGGTTTGTGTAAAGGATTAATGTTGGGTTTATGAGTACCTTTCAAATATTCTTATTGATGGTTTTCTTTAAAAGGAGCTAATGAATCTTTTTGGTTTTGTATGTTTTTCAATTTTTAACATGCATCTCTCCTCTGAACATTCTTTTCTCAGTAGTAAAATGAAATCATTGCTCTGTCTTGTGGTTTTCTCTGGAGACCTGTTGGATCCCATGAATGTTAAGTGTAGCCAGTTCTTGATTATGTCAGCCTGAAGGGGAGGGGCTGGGCTGAGACCAAAAAGGGCTAGCATGGACCTTGTTCCATCTCCCACTTTAGTTAGGACAGCTTCATTTTATGTGGGGTTCATATACAAAGATTATTTCAGAAAAGTCTTTTAAACAGTGTTTGCAAACTCTTGGACTATGTGTGATATCCAAAGCCTTTTTCAGGTGTGACAGCATCGCCCATTCCTTGGGAATCTTCTACACAGATGGCTTTGCTCTGCAGCCTCTTTAGCTGCAGAGGTGAACGAATCCTAATTACAGGAGATGATAGTTTTAAAACCAGTGTTCTTTGACTGACGCCTAGTAAACATGCCATTTGTAACATATTTTTGAACTAGTAAGAGTTATTTTTTCCTCAGAGCTGTTTTAGTTCTGGATTGGGGTTTTTTTGCCATCTGCTGGACAGATTTGTTCTGCACATATGAGAGCTGTACTGTACATTATTCTCAACAGTATTTTTAAAATTTTTATCAGTACCGCCAATTCCTTAAAATATTAAAAATTGTTAATTCCATATTTTTATAAGAATGAGTGATAAAAAGTAACAGATGAAAAGTAAGCTTAAACAAAACTTCAGAGAGGGCCACCAGGAACATAGAGGAAGTCTGCATCAGGGGTAGGCTGCCTGGAACCTCCCCACGAGGGCCTGTCCTGCCACCGGGAATGTCGAGGAAGACGGCCTCAGGCATAGGCTGCCTGCAACCTCCCCTGTGGGTGCACCCTGCCACCTGGAACATCTCTCAAGCCTGTCCAAGACTGAAAACTACCCTGGACTTCTTCTGCTGGGCCCACCCTCCCACCTAGAACATCAGAAGACCTCAGCAGGCTCCAGTTAGTGTGAAAAACTTTGTAATTTAGTTCCCAGGTGGCAATCCTTGGACTACAGAGGATTAACTGTATCAGTGTGGTGAGTATGCCCCTAAAATAGAGGTGTACAGGCAATAAATAGGGCTGGTAGTAAAGCCCCCTCCAACTAACTGTAAGACTTTGGTGAGTCTGAAAAGAGTGTGTGTGATCCCCTCCTACACCTAGAAAACATCAGCAGAGTGAAAATGACAAAACAAAAAAGCAAAATGCAGTCTCAAACATATAGTTCACCAAAAACAAGTATAGGAGACATTGAAATAGAGGACCCCAAAAGTAACACGCCGGGAGTCTCTGAAAAGATAGTGAGTGAAATAAAAAAACAACTGCATAAGGCTATAGAGGAAATTAAACTAGAAGTAGTCTCCCATGTAAAGATAGAAATAACAACTTTAGTAAAGGAGTTGTTGAATGCAGCTAAGGAAGAACTAGAGAAGAAAGTACATGAGCATGGGAAACTGATTGAAACTTTGAATGAAAAATATAGAAAACAAGCAGAATTCATGAAACACACTCAAAGAGACATCCAAGAAACAAAAAATTCTATTGAAAGCGTGCAAAACTGCCTAAAGGAAGCTGAGGATAGGATTTCGGACCTTGAGGACAGGATCACAGTTAGTGATCAGGAAAGGATAGAACTTTTAAAAATAACAAAGCAGCATGAAGTGACAATCCAGAAGCTTCATGATGATGCCAAGACCAACAATATAAGAATAATGGGCATTAGCAAAGATACAGGAGTCCAGGCAAATGACATACGTAAAGTATTTACAGAAATAATAGCAGAAAATTGCCCAAACATGGGGAAAGAATCTGATATGCAGATAACTGAGGCATATAGAACACCAAACAGTCACAATCAACATAAATCCACACCTAGACACATAATAATTAAGATCTCAGACATACAGTATAAAAACAGAATATTAAAAGCTGTCAGAGAAAAGACACAACTCACCTATCAAGGAAAGCCCATAAGAACCACGGAAGACTTTTCAGCACAAACCCTCAGGTCAAGAAGAGCTTGGAGTGAGGTATTTTAAGCCCTGAAAGAAAACAACCTTCAACCCAGACTGATGTACCCAACAAGACTTTCATTCAAATTTAATGGAGAAACAAGATACTTCCATGACAAAGAACAACTGAAGAAATTCATGTCCACCAAACCAACCCTATAAAGATTACTGAAAGACATACTAGACAGAGATAAAAATGACCACAATCCCCAAAACAACAACAGAAAGAAACCACCAGGCAGGATAAGCAATTAAATAAGGGGAAAAGCAGGAAGCAAACAACTGGAGCATAACATGGCAAAGTAGAGCCAGTACATATCAGTGATATCCATAAACGTAAACTGCCTCACTTCACCTATCAAAAGAAATAGACTGACAGAATGGATCAAGAAACAGGATCCCACAATATGCTGTATACAAGAAACACATCTGACCCAAAAGGAAACTCATAGATTAAAACTCAAAGGATAGAAAACAGTATTCCATGCAATAGGAACCCAGAAAAAAGCAGGGGTAGCTATTCTAATTGCAGACAATGTGAACTTCAAGCCTAAAATGATTAAAAGAGATAGAGAAGGTCACTACATACTTGTTAGTGGTAAAATTCAAGAGGAAGAACTAACAATTATAAATATATATGCACCAAATACAGGAGCACCCAACTATATAAGACAGATACTAATGGACATGAAAACCCAAATATACAAGAACACAATTATAACAGGAGATCTTAACAGCCCATTGTCACAAATAGATAGATCAACTAGACAAAAAAGTCAGCAAAGAAATAACAGAACTGAATCATACCTGTGAGCAATTGGACTTAGTAGACATTTACAGAGTGTTCCACCCAACCATATCAGAATACACATTCTTCTCAGCTACACATGGGACATTCTCCAAAATAGACCATATATTATCCCATAAAACATTCTTAAGTAAATGCAAAGGTATTGAAATCATACCATGCATAATATCTGACCACAGTGCACTGAAATTGGAAATTAATGGCAAAAGAAATTGTAAAACCTGCATAAATACATGGAAATTAACAGCCTTTTGAACAACTAGTGGGCTACAGATGAAATTAAAGAAGAAATAAAACAATACCTACAATTCAATCAAAATGCAGAAACAACATGGTGTAATCTGTGGGATGCAATGAAAGTGGTCTTAAGAGGGAAATATATAGCAATAAATTGTCATATCAAGAAAACAGAATGAGCACAAATAAACAACCTAATGCTCCATCTCAAGTTTCTAGAAAAAGAAGAGCAAGCTAAACCCAAAGCTCATAGAAGAGAGGAAATTGTAAAGATTAGAGCAGAAATCAATGCAATTGAAGCTAAAAAAAATACAAAGAATTAATGAAACAAAAAGCTAGTTTTTTGAGAGAATAAACAAAATTGACAAACCCCTAGCTAACCTTATCCAGAGAAAGAAAGAAAAAACCCAAATTCCTGCAATAAGAACTGAAAAGGGAGAAATTATTACAGATCCGATGGAAATTCAAAAGATCATGAATACCTACTTTGAAAATCTCTACTCACACAGAGTGGAAAACACAGAGGAAATGGACAGATTTCTAGAAACATATGAACTACCAAAGCTCAACCAAGAAGATATAGCAATTTTGAACAACCCAATATCAGCTATTGAAATTGAAAATGTAATTAAAAACTTACCAACAAAGAAAAGCCCAGGTCCTGATGGATTCACAGCTGAATTCTACAAGAAATTTAGAGATTTGATGCCAGTACTCCTTAAACTCTTCAATGAAATTGAGAAAAAAGCAATCCTCCCTAAATCATTCCTGGAGGCAAGTATTTCTGATACCAAAACCAGAGAAAGATGCAATGAAAAAAGAGAACTATAGGCCAATCTCACTAATGAACATTGATGCAAAGATTCTCAACAAAATACTGGCAAATAGAATGCAGCAAATCATCAAGAAGATTATACATCATTACCAAGTGAGGTTCACTCCAGGAATGCAGGGATGGTTTAACATATGCAAATCAATAAATGTAATACACCACATCAACAGAGCCAAAAACAAAAACTACATGGTCATCTCAATAGATGCAGAAAAAGCTTTCAACAAAGTCCAACACATGTTCATGATAAAAAAAAAAACCTTCAGAAACTCGGAATACACAGTGTCTACCTCAATGTTATAAAGGCCATCTATGACAAACCAACAGCTAACATTATACTAAACAGACAAAAACTGAAAGCTTTCACTTTAAAATCAGGACAAGACAAGGATGTCCACTATCACCACTCCTTTTCAATATAGTTTTGGAAACACTAGCCAGGGCAATCAGACAAGAAAAAGGAGTAAAGATAGGAAAGGAAGAAGTTAAATTATCACTATTTGCAGATGACATGATACTCTATATAGAAGACCCAAAAATCTCCATTAAAAGACTGCTAGAGGTAATAAGTTCAGCAGTGTAGCTGGATACAAAGTCAATGCTCAAAAATCAATAGCATTCCTGTACACAAACAAAAAACTCACTGAGAGAGAAATTATGGAAATATCGCCCTTTACAATAACATGTAAAAAAATGAAATACTTAAGAATCAACCTAACTAAAAATGTAAAAGACCTATATGCTGAAAATTATACTATGCTGAAAAAGGAGATTGAAGAGGATATTAGAAAATGGAAGGATATTCCTTGCTCTTGGTTAGGAAGAACTAACATTGTGAAAATGGCCATACTCCCAAAACTGTTATACAGATTTAATGCAATCCCAATCAAAATACCATGGATATACCTCACAGATCTAGAGAAAACATTCCTAAAATTCATTTGGAAACAGAAGAAACCTAGAATAGCAAAGGCAATTCTGGGCAACAAAGGCAAAGCAGGAAGCATCTCAATTCCTGACTTGAAACAGTACTATAAAGCCACAGTGATCAAATCATCATGGTACTGGCAAAGATATAGACCTGAGGATCAGTGGAACAGATTAGAAGATGCAAGCACAACTACAAAGACACTCAGCCACCTGATATTTGACAAAGGGACTAAACATGTTCACTGGAAGAAGGATAGTCTCTTTAATAAATGGTGTTGGAAAAATTGGCTCTCTACATGGCAAAGACTGAAACTAGATCCATGCCTATCACCATGCACAAAACTAAAGTCTAAATGGATCAAAGACCTAAATATCAAAACAGAAACACTAAATCTACTGGAAGACAAGGTAGGCAGAAGTCTTGGAGACGTAAGGGTAGGCAGAGAATTCGTGACCAAAACACAGACTGCATGGGAAACACTTCAAAGAATCAACACCTGGGATCTCATATTATTGAAAAGTTTCTGCACCTCAAAGGAAATCACCAACAGAGTGAAAAGAAAACCCACAGAGTGGGAAAGAATTTTAGCCAGCAACCCCTCAGACAAAGGACTTATTATATCCAGAATATATAAAGAATTGAAAAACATCAAGCCCCCCAAATTCAAAGACCCTCTCCAAAAATGGGCATCTGAAATAAACACACATCTCTCAGATGAAGACATACAAATGACAAATAAATACAAGAAGAAATGTTCACCATCACTGGTCATTCAAGAAATGCAAATTAAAACAACATTGAGATTCCACCTCACTCCAAAAAGAATAGCGGCCATCAAGAAATCAACTGATAACAAATGTTGGCGAGGCTGAGGGGAAAAAGGAACACTGCTCCACTGTTGGTGGGAATGTAGACTGGTGCAACCATTATGGAAATCCATATGGAGAATTCTCAGAAGACTAGGATTTGAAGCCCCATTCAATCCAGCTATCCCCCTCCTGGGTATTTTCCCAGAAGAACTGAAAAGTTCATATCACAGTGATATATGTGCACCCATGTTCATAGTGGCACAATTTGTGACAGCTAAATCCTGGAAACAACCAAGATGCCCATCAACTGCAGAGTGGATGAAAAAGATGTGGCATTTTTATACAATGGAATATTACTCAGCTATAAAAAGGATGATCTTGAGGCCTTCATAGGTAAATGGAGACAACTTGAGACTATCCTCATTAGTGAAATAAATAAGAATCATATTTATAAATAACATATTGCATGTCTAGTGTAAAAAGTAAATAGGAACTACAAGTGTAATAGAACAAAAATGTGTAATTGCTATTGTAAAAAAGAGAGGAAAAGAAAGTGCTCTAAGGGATATAACTGCATGTAAGTTAGAGTGTGTAAAATAGATGACCATATTGCTGAATCTTTGTTGGATCTTTGAGCAGAACTGTTTGAAGTCTGACTGTTTGAATGTTTACTATGTACCCTTCAACTTTGTAACTTGAACAACTACATCCAGGATGACAGTATGTAATTTATAAACCACTGATTTCTTAGTGAGGCTTTTTCTCATTTTCTTTCTTTTTCTTTCTTTTAAAATTCTGTATTATTGCTACGCTTTTTCTCTTTTGTTTTTTCTTCTCTTTAAATAAAATTTTAAAAATGTATATTGCTATTGTAAAAAAAGAGAAAATAGGAAGTGCTATAAAAGATATAGCTGCATGTATGTTTAGATGTGTGGGATTGATGACCATATTTCTAGGTTCTTGTTGGATTGTTGAACAGATCTGTTTGCACTCTCACTGCTTGAGTGTCCACTTTGTGTGCTTTAATTTTGTAGCTTGAAAAACTATTTCTAAAAGAACAATATGTAACTTATCAACTAGCGATTTCTTAGTGTTTATCTTCTTTTCTTGAAATTCAGTAGTATTTCTTATCTTTTTTCTGTTTCTCTTTAAATAAAAAAAGACTTTAGAGAGATCTGCTAATGTGTAACACTATTTTCTAACATAGACTTGAAGGGATATATTTTCATTTTTTGTTTTTAATGAACATTTGATATCACTGTATTTATTCAGGTATGGCAATATAAAGAGAGGGGACACACTGAAATACTCTTGTAGAAGAACTGCTCTCCATCACTATCGAGCTTGTTTCTTAAGGCTTGCTTTTCTTTCATGGAAAGCAGGAATCTTGCACTCTAATTTAACAGGATAGGGTCAGAGGAGAGACAGGGCTGAATCCTGGTGAAAATCACCTTGAATTGCTCAGAGTCACTGCCCTGATTTCCCAGTGGAAAATGTGTCATTTATGTTTTCTCTTAGTGAACATGCATGAAGACAAATGTGCTCGATGTCGTGGCACATGCTATAGAGTCACATGGGTCCTGCTTTGAATTGACAGAAGTCTGGTAAGGAAGCAAAGGATGTAAATAAGAATAGTAATCCCTTCTTATCAGAGGGGACATGTTCCATGCCTCCCTGACACCTCTGATAGTACCAATCCCTATGTTATGGGAACATAAGCACATGATACCTCCACAGTTGATCTGACACTAGAGATATCTACTAAGTGGGTCACATTACTGCATTAATATGCTGAGCAGAGGGACAATTCATGACCAGGTCAGGGAAGGATGGCATGAGATTTCATCATACAACTCAGCCTGGCATACAATTTAAAACTTATGAATTATTTCTGTATATTCTCCATTTAATATACTTATTGTTGACTGAGAATAACAACAATCAGCTCTGCAGCTATTGGTCCTGATGAATAAGAGGACTGAAGACATTCAAACATAGTTGTAGTCAGGGTTTGCAAGGAAATAGATTTAGCACAGGACACACAAAGTATAAAATTATTTTTATAGTATTCACCTAAAAAGTCAAATGCAAAAGAGTTCAAGATATCTGTCCATGTATTAGAGACCCAAAGAATCCAGTTGTGGGCCAGGATCCCATGGCAACGTCCTGCACGAGTCCAGCTGAAGACATCAAGCCCATGGCAGTGTCCTCCAAAAAAAGAGGAGCTAGACCCGAGCTCTTCCAGTGATAAGAACAGCTGAGTTCATATCAGGAAAACTAACGTGACAAGCTTCTCCAGGAGGATCAACAGCCCGCCATCTTCCCTCCAGTTCTCCTTTTATGCTGTTGGCAACAACCCTCTGGTGGGCACCCAGAACCATGCTGACTCAGTTCAGCTGGGTGTTAACAAGTTTACCGTTTCATCCGCATCATCAGCTGTGCACCAGGCGTGAGTGTGAAGCAGAGAAGAAGGCTTATGCCCTGAACAGGGGTGGGTGGGAAATCATCCAAACTCACTGCAGACTGACTGCCTCAGCCACTCCTGACCCTAAGCCCTTTTCTCATCACCGGCCAATAAGCATCTATCTGTTCTAGTAGAAAAGGTTCCAAGACAAAGATCACAGATAGAAAGGATTAAAATCGGCCCAATGCAAAGGTGCTGAGCAAAACATTAACTGATAAGGAACACATGGGAGAACAAATACACCACAAGGCAGAAGGAAATACTGAACACATTGGCTAAGGGAACAAAAATTAAGAAAACATTTCTCTTTTGAAGCACGAGGTCAAATCAATGATAGAGATAGATGTGATAGGGTAAAAAATAAGCTGGGTTGGCAGAGACAGAATCTAATGATGCTTATTTATTTATTTATTTATTGAGACAAGTTCTTGCTATGCAGTTCAAAATGGATTTCAACTCACTTTGTAGCCCAGGCTAGTCTCAAATTTGCAATGATCCTCCTGCCTGAGCCTCCTAAGTGCTAGGATTACAGGTGTGTGCCACCACGCCCGGCAATACTTATATTGTTAAATGCTTACATTAGGGGAAAGTAAGAATGAACATTAATGAGCTAAGTACATGTTCTAAGACAACTGAATGTCAAAATGTTGTCAAGAATATAAAATATATAAAGGTTTTCAGAAAGATAGTAAACAGAAAATACAACTGCAAAAGAAGAAGAATGCTGAAAGTTTTTTGATAAGATGAGAAATTCCTGGGAGCATTTATGAACTTAATGTTGGGGAAAGTCTACATATTTTGAAATAAAATATAACTATGGATTCTATAGACATAAATGACAACATAATGATAGAATCAACCTATTCATGTCAGTAAATGTGAAAATTTGAAAGAAATGGCTGAATTCCTAGAAAAGCATGATTAACCAAAACCATCTCACTAAGAAATTTTTAACACATTCACAATGGAGCCATGCTTCATACGTCTTACTGCCAGACGGCTCTGAACCACCAGTGATGGAGTCATGACTGTCCTATCTGCAGCCTGGTACGGTTCCACAGGGTGGTACAAGCCACCCACGGCACCACCTGGTGGTTTAAGCCAGCGGGAATACGTTAAAACCCTCTACATCCTCATATTTGCTTTCTTATCAATAAAGTGTATGAATCTTTCTTTAAATAAATACATTTTTACAGTACCAATGTTACTTATCTGATAAAGTTCTTGCTAAATTTTACGCCTTCAATTTAGCAATTCTACGACCTAGAAATTAATCAAGACTTACTTTTGTAGCTAAGTTTTTGTGAATATCTCTATCTTCTTTACAACAAATTCCCCAAAGAAAAGCTGCAAAGTCAGAGATGCAAATTTTAATACTTTCATTGCATTCCAAGTGATTCTAGTTTTCCTTAAAGAAACCACAGAAGGCATTCCTGGAAGACAGAATAGTAGGAACAAATTTGGGCAAAGCAAGTAAAAATGTTTTCTGAGAATGGGAAATAGTCTAGGAAATAGAAGTGTACTCTTAAATTAATGAGTCAAATTAGTAACATGATATTAGCATAATGGACATATTAATAATAGTAAATATATAGTAATAGTAAATATAATAGTAATAGTAAAATAATTTGATTTTGCCATAAAGCGATTAGCTTCGTATCATATTCGCTTACACTGCTCTGTGTTCAGGTTAGAAATTATGTGAAATCACTTTAATGATTGTCCAGAATGGAGCTGCTGGAATTCCTAAAATGATAGCTCCCCCTACTCTCTTCCCCGATGTCTTATTTTATCTGCAGCCAGCCACTTTTTTCAGTCCCTGGCAGGGACACTCTTTAGAGCCCACGTTATTACACAGAGGTAACTCTCATGCACGCTTGGGTTCGACCCCATCATAGCTAGAAGGGCTTCCCGCACCCTCAGTAGACCCTTGTGAAATACATGGATTGTCCTTCCGTGAAGCTCTGGCTCAGAGTAGTGCCCCCACCTACCAGGCTTTTTCCAGTCCCCCTTTCACTGGATTCTCACAAGTGCGCCCCTCCCGGGGAGTTATTTTTGGACATCATTCTTCTAAGGCAAAGTCTCTCTACACCCTCTACTGGCCCAGCAATACTGCGAACACTTGTGATAAGCAGTGTGTACTAATTTAATTACACATCTTCTAGTGCTAGACCTGCTCTAGAAGAGAAGACTGTGTCTTAGTTGTCTTTATGTGCTTACCAGGTCACATCGATTCTAAAGGTAGCAGTGACACTCTTGGAGGTCTCCGGTGACACAGCTGCCAGTGCTGGCTCAGGTCCTCAACTTCACACATCTGGATCTTCACAGTGATTCCCACTAGAGTATGTGGTTTTTCAAATGTGTGACATTACAGTGTCACAGCAGAACAGCACTTTAGTCAAACCAACACCATCATGACCTTAAGTAATAGTGTGTACACAACAAATGGAGCTCTTGTTGGGGCCTTTCTGTTGGAGGGTTGGATAAGACCTGTGAAAGCCTATTCAATAGCTGCTGAATAAGGTGTTAAAATGTTTAGCATAACAATAGAAAAGAGCACATCTCAGTGCTTCTTTAGATGCTTAAGGCACTTAAAGCCAGAGGTTTTTAATTATTTTGCAACAAAAAGACCTATTGAATCATATTGAATTTATTAAATTCATGCACACTAGTTCAAGGCAAAAATCACATTGAATTTACTAAAATCGTTTGATCACAACAGGAATTTTCTTCCATCCTCTTCTTTTATAGGAGGACTGTTTACAGACAACCCTGGCTTACCATGGTTCAGTTGATGATTTGTTTTGACCTCAAATTTTGCATTGTCTTTTCCCATGCTGGCCACATGCAGTGATACTCTCT
The DNA here is from genome assembly GCA_004027455.1 of Hydrochoerus hydrochaeris. NCBI lineage: Eukaryota > Metazoa > Chordata > Mammalia > Rodentia > Hydrochaeridae > Hydrochoerus > Hydrochoerus hydrochaeris. The sequence goes on along the minus strand of PVLA01003558.1, from coordinate 78,670 downwards.
TGTGACGCTGGACAGTAGCATCCAGCCTCAACTCATTCAGCCCTGTTCCTGCCATGGGGAAAAACTGATGCTCTGTAGTGGATTGTTTCCTAAGATAGAATATTTGCCAGATTAAATGTTCACTTGTTGTTCAGTCCTGGAGCCTGAACCCAGGGCCTTTGCATGCTAAGCCAATGCTCTGACCCTGAGGAGAACCCCAGCACACACACCCCTTTTTGGTAGTAACGGTGATTGAACCTAGAGCCTTTGCACCGAGCTACCTTCTCGCCTTTTCTACTTTTTATTTTGAGACAGGGTCTTGCTGAGTCACTAAGCTGCCAAGGCCGGACTCAAATTTGTTTTCCCCTTGCCTGAACCTGGCATCTCAGATGTTCAGTACCACATACCTGCATTTTAGCCTCATACATGCATTTTAACTTATGATATTTTAGACTTACAATGGGTTTATGGGATATGACTTCATCATAAATTGAGGAAATATACTTTTATACTGTTTTATAATTAAAAATTTTTTGAAATCATATCACTTCATAGGAATCTTCCTTATTCTTTCTTACAGTTGCATAATATCCCAATTCATCATACATTATGTACTGTGGTTTATTTAACCACTCTCCTGTGTATGGGTATTTCAATATTTTGCAATTATAATTAGTACTACTATACAATTAATAAGCTCATGAATTATACTGTAAGTACAGAATATACTGCAAATTAATATGAAAATAGCTACAAACTGGTAAATTAATAAACTAAACCATAAAGATTTTTACTCTGAGAATGAATAGGTAAGTTTAGAGAAGATAGACTAATGGAGAAGAGGAAGCGGCTGGGACCAAAGAGAGATGATAAGGGTAACAGAAGATAATGGGACGGAAGATACGGTCCAAGCATATTGTATCCGTGCATGAAAATGTCACACTGAAACCCACTGTGTACAAAGAAAAGACACATAATTCATTGGAAACCCAAAATATACAAGTTACTAAACATAATTTGTAAGGTTAAAATTTCTCATTTATGCCACAGATTATTTAAGTACACATTATTAAAAAGCATTCAATGTTCTTATTCTGTCCTATAGTGATTATAGGTTTTAGATCTATCACCTACATACATTACAAGTCTGTTATAATTCTTTGCTTGAAATAGGATTAGAAATGAAGAAGAAAGTAAAAAATAAACAGGAGTGTTTTAACATGTGAATCGTTCACTGAAAAAAAAACCCAACCATTTGTACAATACATTCACCTTATTCTCTAGCAAACCTGACAATATCTGAAGAGACAGAAAAGTAATTTCTTAGCAAAAGTCATGTCAAAAGTACCATCAGTTCTAGGCTAGAAATTTAGTGAGATATTATCTTTGAAAAACACTCTTCCATTTAAAGTTAAATTGTAAACTTTAGGAGAGGTGCTATATGCTTCTTAGAAGAACCACTAGTTGATTGTATAAACACTATGTTAGGTTATGCTTAAGAGACTTGCAAATAATATGGGATAATTATTTGTATGATATGTAAATTGAAGAAATATGAGGAAGTAACATCTCTCCATACTGTGGTGCACTGTTATTTCTTAACTGCTTAAGTTTTTAAGAATTTTTGATTGGTACTTTCCTTGGTTAGTTATCATTTAGAAGATTTCCTCCACCTAAGTTGAAGAGATTTACTGCCTTTCCACTTGGTTTTTGATGTTCTTTGTCAATGTTATTGTACCATCTTGTACGGTAAAGCACCAGAAGGTGCCTTCTCCTGCTGACTCTCAGAATGAAGCCAAACCTTGGCCAAACTGTTTATAGGTTGTGATTGATTGTGGAAGTCTGGTGATTTTTTTTTTACCTGCTTTGAGTTTTATCTATCTATAACTAGAAATATTGAACATTTGCGATTATGCAAAATTTACTTAAAATATAGCAGTGACTTAATAAATGTAAGGTTGAGATCAAATATACTTCATTCTGGAATCGTCTAAAGCTTTTTCATCATTGCCAGATGGATTGCTAGCTCCTTTTATGATTTTGTTTCCTTTCTTTTTTGCAATAAGAGTAATTAGGAATGAAATGGTGGTTTTCATCCTGTAATTCACTAATGAACAGAGCTGATATTAACCTGCCAGAGAAGTGGTTTTAATACTCACAGTATAATATCTGAATCTTGGTGGTGGAGGACAATGTTTAGAGGGCTATAATTTAGAGATGAATACATTTCTTAGACACAGTTTATAAACATGGTTTAGTTTTCTTTTGGGGCAACACAGTTTTTCTTAAGTTTTAGCCAAAAACAATATGTATAAAATATTCTATTTACAAAGACATGTAAAAATAGCCAATGGGCAATTTGGTATTAATATTAGTTAAACATTTAAAGTTGAGATAAGATACTGAGCTGTACAATCAAAACTCTAGATCAGTTGCTTTTTTTGAATGAAAGTGGGAGAGAAGATCAACTGTCACTGAGTTCATAGGGTTTTAGAAATTAGCCCATAGTGCAAGAGGAGGTTAAAGCCTACGTCCACTCCTCCCTCATCCCCACCTCTCCTCCTCCTCCTCCTCCTCCCAGCCATTGTTATAAAAGCACTGAATTAAAGAAACACCTTTGAGACCTCAGGATTTTTCCCTTGAGGGTTCTATGATTTCTCAGCAAAACAAAGAAAACAAAGGAGTACAGTTTCTCTTTCTTTCCTGTATTCTTTCCTTCTTTCCATCCAACTTAAAGGTATGTGTACTTTCTCTTTAGCACCCTACAATATTGGCTTCAGTGGGCGACTGCCATGAAGAAGTAAGCAGAAATAGCAGTGTGGCATTTGGTTTGAAAGGCATCGCTTCACAAAGGATGCATATCTTAGACCCAGGGCCCTCTGACGCTGGTAAAGAGAGAACAGGTGGAAACAGGCCACAGAGGCTGACTCTGAGTCTATGTTGCTGTGCTGATGTGTTGTCCTTGAGCGTGGAGGACGATTGGAGTTGCTTCTTTGCAGTGCAGACTAAAATAAAAGTGAAAACAAAGAAATGAGCATGAAACGATTGTAGGAAAGGAGGAGAAAGAAACTTCACCTTGAAATACAGGAGATGAGTGTTTTAAAATTATGCTTATCAAATAATGCTGAATACGGTCCTGTCTTCTGGTTCCATAAAAGTTTCCTTTTTTTGTACTCTACGCCAGTGGGGCTGGACAAATGGACAGGTTCCTGTTTTTCATTATCCTGTAAATTGCAAAGAATAATTTGAATACATAATCCAAGAGCTTTGCATTGTAAATAATTTGTAGTTAGAGAGGCTCTGGTAGACACTGATCCATAGCTGAACCTGATGTGCACTTTAGAGGGACTGGTTTTAAAGTGATAGCAGACAGACGGCCGCAATTACAGCATTAGTAATCGCAATTGTACGGTCATATTGTGTTCTCCAGATAATCAAATTCTCCCTTCCATGCACATTCACATTATTTTAAATATACCATATGTGTTTTCCACAATATTTTATAATGAACAATATAGTGTGTGTGTGTGTGTGGTATAGGAACATAAGCTTTAGAAGTATGTCTGGAATACCCATAGATACTATAACGTTGTTTCTAAAGCACTAACATTATTGGTCAAATGACACTCTCAAAAACATTGGTCAAAATTAATTCTAATGAACAAATGGCAGTGGAGCTTCCTTTAGAGGTTATCAGGCAGTTTTGTGGTTTTGAAAACAGCTGACTCCATCGACAGGGAGCAGCAAGGAAATAATTTAATTGATCACCGGCACAGTGTCATTTATGCCTTCCAAATCTGTCCCTTGTGGGATTTGAGACACCTGTCAGTTATCTCAGTGGCCTGTTATTTTTTCAGCAAGTATAGGAACTAATACCAGAGACAGAATGAGAGTAAAATAGCTTATCTCTTTTGCCTTGCATAGATATATGTGGATGTTTTACTTCTAATTTTCCAGGTATTTTAAGAGGTCATGTCTCTCAACAAATGACCTCACATAATAATAAAAATTGAGGCCAACTTTTAGCCCAGAGTTTAAGCCGAATGCATATCTTGCTTTAAATATCTTGCTTTAATGAATTGTAATGTCCTTAGGGATGAAGGTAGAAAAACATTTCGTTCTATCCTATGTACGATGCAGCAGTATGCATTCCAGGGTACATACCCTGGAATATAAGGGTATAAGTATAAGGGATGAAGTATAAGGGACTGAAGTGGGAGCTCATTTTGTTTTGTTGGCTGGAGTTCCCTCTGTGACTTGTGCCTCAGAGTGAGTGGGAAGATAGAGACCTGATCTGGTGCTCATTCTTCAGTTCAGTTGATGTAGTTCTTAAAGCCTCCACAGAGTGTTCAACTTGCCACCTTGGTGATTCTGGAATTTAGAGATAAACGTCACCAGCCCATAGTGAGTAAGTCAGTCAGCCTGGCTCCAACATATAAGGTAGCGTCTTCATTGGCTGTTCACCCTGTATTCCAGTGTTGGAGAAATATCTGGCTGTATAGGACTCTTCCAATGTGGTGTTTTCTTTCTTTTTTTTATTTTAAAGGGAAAAATAAAATTTCAAAACATGATACTTAGAGGGTAACAACGGTTAATACATTGTGATTTGTTATCTTTAAATTAGAGTACAAGATATCTGCATTTAATCATCCAAACAATATTAGCACAGACATTTCTTTTCACTGAACTAAGAGAAATTAGTAGTATAACTATCTCAATTATCATATATACATATAACACATATCCAATGTGGTATTTTCATAAAGAAATTTTAAATAATTTTGTCCCTATGTAAGTACCATGGACTGAATTGTAGCCTCTCTTAAGATAATTAATGGATCAAAGCTCTAATTCCACTATGACTGTATTGGGAAATACAGGCTTTATAGAGAAAGGTTAAATGAAATCGTAAGGATAGGGCCCTTGTTTGAGAGGCTAGTGGCCTTATAAGAAGAGCAAGACAAACAGACTTATCCTTCTCCCCACAGAAAAGGCTGTGAGAGAACTTGGTAGGAAGGTGGCACGCTTCAGACAGGAAGAGAGTCTTGGCAAAAATCAAGTCAGTTACCTTGATCTTGAACCTCCCATCCTCCAGAACTGTGACAAGTAATATCTGCTTTTTAAGGCACCCACTTCATAGTATTTTGTTATGGCAACTCAGGCAGACCGATGCAGGGACTTTCTTCATTTATGCCAACTTTGGATCCCATCCTGAAGTCAAATGTGGCCCAAGATGAGAGCCTTTACCCAGCACAGGTAGCAGGTTATGTGCTGTTGTAGAACTGAATGAGCCAAACCTGAGGTGACTTAAGGACCTGACATCCTCCTCACCCCTTCCCAAGTTTCTTTTTGCGAAGGTTCTGTGTGGCTGACATCAAATACATCCTCTTCCTCAGCAGTAACCTATGCAGAGATCATATAAACAAGAAACCTTAAAACACTATGTCTTAGTTACTTTTCTTGTTGCTGAGATAAAATACCCAACACCCAAGGTTACAGGAGGAAAGGTTTATTGTAGCTCACAGTCTGTAGAGGTTGCAGTCCACTGTTGGCTGGCTCCAACCAGCCAAGGCAGGGTGACATGGCAGAGGGGCATCAGAGAGGAGAAATAGTTCTTGGCAGGCCAAAGGCTTCAAAGAAGCAAGGCAGCTAAGAAGCAGAAAGCAACAAGCGACAGTGTTCCGTCTGTCCCTTATATTCCACCCAGAGTGGAGTATGGAGTACTTTTAATTCTACTCAGAATTATTGCAAATCAATCAGTGGGCTGATTTAGTAACTACACACCCTTGATTCCAGCATCAATCACTCTAGATCAGCCACCTCTGAAAAGCCCCACCCATGGCCTCAGAGGCTTTGGGTAGACATCTAGACACAAGCCAGAACACATAATAGCATCATGAAAATGGCATAGGATTTAAAGTTAGATAGATGAGGATTCAAAAATGCAATGTATTAATAACTATGCTACCTACATGATGTCTATAAGTTTCTGCATCTGTAAAGTAGAAAACATAATATGTAGTTCACACTGTTTACAGTTCAATAAAAGAATATAAGGATATTTAGCATGTAACAGATGTCATAAGTGCAAGAATTATAAGACATTTATTGAACATTGTCTACAAAATGGTTCTGGGCTTCCTGGGAGTAAGAAAAAAGGTGTAAGAAGGGTAAACTAGGTCATAGGAAGATGAGGGGGTGATACACCACGATGAAATTCATTGCTCTGTATAATTAGTATGTATTAATAAAAAAGTGGGGTGAAAGACTATTCCAAGTAAGAAAGAAGCCCCAAAAGACATAGGAATTTGCATGCAAAAATTGAAATTTCAAGTGTAGACTGGTGCAGCCACTATGGAAATCACTATGGAGATTTCTCAGAACACTAGGATTGGAAGTTCCACTCAGTCCTGCTATTCCCCTCCTGGGTATTTTCCCTGAAAACCTGAAAAGGTCATATCACAGTGATATATGTGCACCCATGTTCATAGCAGCACAATTTGTGATAGCTAAATCTTGGATACAACCAAGATGCCCATCAACTGCAGAGTGGATGAAAAAGATGTGGTATTTTTATGCAATGGAATATTACTCAGCTATAAAAAGGATGATCTTGAGGCCTTCATAGGTAAATGGAGACAACATGAGACTATCCTCATTAGTGAAATAAATAAGAATCATATTTATAAATATCAAATTGTGTCTCTAGTGTAAAAAGTGATAAGAACTGTAGGAGTAATAAAACTCAAAATGTGTAATTGCTGTTGTAAAAAAGAAGAAAAGAAAGTGTTCTAAAGGATATAACTACGTGTGTGTTTAAGTGTGTAAGATAGACAACCATATAACTAAGTTTTTGTTGGATTGTTGAACAGAACTGTTCGAAGTCTCACTGTTTGAATGTCCACTTTGTATGCTTTAATTTTGTAACTTGAACAACTATTTCTAAGATGACAGTATACAATTTATCAACTAGTGATTACTTAGTGTTTTTTTTTGAAATTCTGTATTATTACTACCCTTTTTTATGTTTTTTTTTACTCTTTAAATAAAATTTTTTAAAACTTTGAAATTTCACTGAAAATTGAAAAACAGAAAGATGTTGAATGTTATAACCAACATGCCTCTAGAGCGAATGGTGAATAAAGGAGCTTGGGTTAGAAGGTACATCAGTGAACTGTTTCCTCCAGGGAAGCAGTCTTTTTATGAAGAAAAAGGAAGCTAAACTACTCAGTGTGCTTTATGGACCAGGTGATTTCTATTCTGGCCAAACATGTTCCTTTTCCCCAGGCTGATATCAAACATCTACCTCTTCTATCTTTGATCATTCTTAGAATAACTCTGTTCTGTAAGTCAGGATTGGGAGTCTGGAGTCTCTTTTCTTTATTTTGGATCATATTTTGGACCTTTCACAGGCAGTTGCCACAACATCAAGACAAAATAGTTTGACAAACGATTTCACATTCTTTATCTCGCCCTCACTCACAGTAACTAAAGTATGCTGTGGTCACAGCCCTATGCTTGATGATGAGCGCCTTCTGCTGTCCAGATGATCCTGAGGAGCTGCCAATGTCATTATCAGGAACAGTGGGGACGGTGGCAGTTGGTTCCCCAGGCCTGTTTCCAGGGGCTATTAATCTCATTGCTTTTGTGTGTCATGGCCCCTTTTGGCAGACAGTGGCATGTATGGAATATTTTTCAGAAGAAGTTTTTTAATCTTAAAAATGAAATCCATAACATTTCAAAGGGAACTAGACTAAGATGCACTTATCAAAATGTTTTGCTAGTTACGTGTGTGCTTATTTATTAACACATCAAACAATAAGATCTATTGGCAGGTCCAAGAGTGAGCGTCATTTGGAAGAAGTGGGATATGTAAATAAATGTTGACAGTAACTCTAATGGATTATTAAAATCTATGTTTTCATAGCCAATGAAGTCAGATACTACTAACACTCCTGAGGCCTAGTGATTACACTGTAATTGAGGGAAATACCAGAATTTCAGTTAGAAGTTAGTGAAAATAAACATGTATTTTTTATTCATCCAAGTTCAAGGACCCCCTGCACTGTCTAGTTGAGAATCTCTGCCTTAAGAATACCAAACAAAGGGCGAGGAAATTCTGAGCCTTTTGATATTTTTCCTGGAACAGATATTTTGAGCTTATAATAAAATCTTGTTATAATTTCAGTGCCTCATGAAATGCCATTATAATTTCTTTTTGGCTTTATTTGAAACAAAAGGGAGAAAATCTTTCTCTAATCTCTTGGTGCAGACTTATAGTTCATAAAGGACAGAAAATTTCCTCAGGGAGAGGATTTCCATAAGTTATTTATTCCTCTCAGTGACTCAAATCTCATCCCATTTCAGGAAAAACTCTTGCTGGCAGAGATATTCATAGCTGTCCTATGAGGAGGAAATTTTGTTATATAAAGAAGCCTCAGAGTTTGGGGCCAAAGCTCAAAGTTGAAAGATTCATTTAGGTACAAAGTGGGAGGTGCCTGAATGGGAACAGTGAGACCAGGCTCCTTCTGCTCAAATGTTAGATACACCGGGAGAGAAGCTTGGGTCAGTCAGTGTGGTGGACAGCTGTGATGGACTTTCAGTGGTGTGTCAGGGGTGTGGGATGTCATTGACAGAGAGGAACCATTGATGCTTTTTAATAGAAATGGAATACATTTGTGAGTTAGGATATTAACATGGCCAGAATATTATTTCATAAAATGAGAGAAGTAAGAAAGTGTGAGCAATCATTTCAGTCAGCTGACAAGACTGGATGGAGAGAATTATAACTCCCTTTCCTATCCTACTGTTCCTATAATTGCATGGATTGTAGATATACAGATTACCAAGATTCCTCCTTGCAAATTATAACTCCAGTAGATCTGGGATTAGGCCAGTAATCTGATTTTTATAACAGCCCCACATAGTTTTATCTTTATACAAATTGAAAAACACTCCACAGGAACCCATCTAAACTTACACACGAAAGTGTTAAAATTAAAATTGTTCTGGATAAAGTACAATTTTTAAACAAACATGTAAGACCATTCAGAGCTATTCCAATAAAGGACAGAGGCCAGAACTTAGCCTGAATTTAATGCCACTGAAATGCAGCTGGAGCAAGTTCTCAAGGGCTGCTGGGAGCTAGGAGAACAGCACTGGAGGATGTGAGGGGTGGTCAGTGGGACGTGTCAAGCACATTGATTTACTTTTGCAAATGTCTTTCTCTGTGATAAGGCCCCTAGTGTTTCCTAACTGGTGCTTAATCAAAGTCAGCCTCCTATCCTCCGAAAGGGATTCTGTCTTCCTTGATGATTACATTTCAAAAGGATGGCTCCAGGTCCCTGAGAAGAATAGTTTGGGATTGCAACATGACAGGAGTATGGGAGAGGATTTACATCTAAAAGGGGCAAAAAAAAAAAAAAAAAAGGTTTATAATTGCAAGTTTTCTACGTAAGTGCTCTCAGGAAAGGAACGACAGGATCTTATTGTCAGGGGGAAATTTGTCTATACTTTAGCCAACATGAGGTCATCTTGATCAAAGGTATTAAAACTACCAGTATTACCACAGCTACTACTATAACCACTACTACTGTTTATGATTATGGCAGACCACTCGATAGAGAACACAAGAGAAAATAAATGTCAGGATCATCAGAAACTAAAAAACAATATGATTCCCTAATTTAAGGCTGGGAATTGGTAAGTAGATGCAGAAGCAGGAACAAAGAACTTGAACTCAGATGTTGGGAAAATGGAGATCCATTGGTACTAATGGAATTTCCAGGTGACTGGATGGAAGCTGGTACCAAATAACCCAAGTTGACTTGAACCTAACTCTTGGGCCCCTTGGGAAGAATGGTTCCCTGGAGGCAGCACTGGTGGTGGGTGAGAGTGAGAGAAGGCACAGCCCCTGAGGACAGTCCCTCTGCTGTGGTCTTCTCTAATAGAGCTCTGCAGACCAGCTCTGCATTGCCCGTTTATGATCGGTAACTAAGCCTTCACCTCAAATGCACCACATCCCCCAGGTTCCTCTAGGTGTGCTGAAGTATACTGAAGTAAGTTATAGTCATTTTTGTAACTCAGTGCTAATGGAAAACCCATGTCTTTCTTTTAGCCCAAGTTGCATTAGAAACGTCAGAAAACTTGAGTGGGAGGTGGGGGGGCGGTCAAAGCTTTCAGAGGCAGCTGAGGAATAATAACTGAAGAAGTAGCAGCCAGATCCATGGGAGTAGATGGGATTTTTCACTCAGTTCCTGGGGATATACAACATCGACATAGCTTACTTTGTTTTCTCAGGAGAATAAGTATGAAAGGGGATGCAAGATGGAAGGAAAAATATAAAAATTCATAGTCTTATTAAGCAAGAGAGAATAGTTCCAGTGTTGGCTATTCCAGAGAGGCCTGTGGTGTGAGGAGTCATAAGATACAGTCAGTTTGCTCATGGAACACTCGCTAGGGAAGAAGGTTCTGGGGGAGTTTCACTCAGCGAGACGGAGTGAGAATAAAGGAGCCAGGAGTGCAGATGGCTCTTTCCGGAAGCCTGCCCTTAAAGGAAAATAAAGGGGGAGCAGAAAAGAAGTGTAGGATAAAGTTACTGGAGATTGTGATATTAATGTGCTTTCTTTCCCATTGCTTTTTTTAGTGATCAGAAATGAGTGACCAGGCAGATAAAAACAATTCCATTCAAGAGGGACACACAGATCAAAGTTCTTCAGAGAAAACCTGTCAAATCGGACAGAAGCAGCTGGTATGGTGCATGAATTTCATGACTCCATAGTATATGCTGAGCTTCCAATTTGGGAATTTCTTCTGCTCATGGGTTTGGTGAAAGGACAGGCTCTGTCAGGACTCCACAGGAAGGATCTTTGTTCTCAGGCTGATGTGGTGGTCTCATCTGACATATTTCCTCTTTGCCACTCCTCATGTTTCTTGACTTCCTCACTATTGTGTGTGTGTGTGTGTGTGTGTGTGTGTGTGCTTTTTTTGAAACAGGGTCTCACTATGAAGTTGAGGCTGGTCTTGAATTCACTGTGTAGTAGCCCTGGCTGGCCTCAAACCCACAGTGATCCTCCTGCCTCAGCCTTCTGAGTTCTGGGATTACAGGCATATGCCACTATGCCCAGCATTTATAGTTTTTTGCAATAACATTTTATCATCAGGTGAAATATTTGAAAAGAATTTATTCAAATGTTTTTATTTAGCATACTCCTACTTTGTTCTTCTTATGCCATGGTTTCAAACTTTGTATTAATTCATCTAAAATTATAAGATATTATTGGTAGCCCCACTGACAATGAGAAATGGAGGTTTAGAGAAATAAGAACTTGGTCAAGGTACACCACTAACTCAAACACTTTACCTTTCCTTGATGTTTCTGTCTTTAACCTCTTACTATGCAACTGAGAATATTAATATAACAGATAGTAAGTTTTACTTATTTCATACCTAAATGCAGAGCTGTTTCACAAGGTTAAGTTAGTCAAACAAACCCATATACACACATTAAAATGAAATTTTAAAAACACATAGTATTTTATATTGCCTAGATCTATTAAACTAAATAAACTAAGAAAAGCCTAGGAGATTCTGTTATAATTTGTTACATTGAAAGCATCCGTTTGTTCCAGGTATATCTTTTTCGTTTATGTGTCAACCTATGCTTTCAGGCTACACAGATTATTTTCTTCTAAAATCCTTCAAAAAAAAAAAAATTCTCTTGCCTTGTGACTTACGTGCTGCATTAAAAAAAAAAAGTCATCTGTGTTTGACAAAGCAATTTTTGCTCATCTACCCATGAGGCCCCATTTAATGTCTAAATACTGTACAAAACTCCTCCAAAGATTTTTGAAAATTTACCCTAGTACTCTAGAAAGTCATTCTAGCAGGATTATTCCTGTTCAAATCTGGCTTTGATTTGTAAGTAGGTCCTCCAGGGGTTGTGTTCTGAACTGAAGCTCAAATGACATCTGCACTGCCAGGATAGGGAATAGTTCTGAAAGCTGTCCCAGAGCTCTTGAGAGTAGGGCCCTTGGGCTTTGGATTCTCACTGTGATCACAGACAGTATATCAGCTAACAGCTGAGGAAGGGCGTTAATTCCCTTGACTAACCGCCAGAAAGCGCTGTTTCTAATGTTAATTTTCATCAGATTTGAAAAGCTTGCTGGTGTTTTGAAGCTAGAAAGAAGTCTTCTGTTCCCCCTTCTTTTTTTTAATATATTTTTATCATGAGTTTCAGGCTATGAATTTCTTTATTTACAAAGAATTGCTTAATTTGAAAATATTTACATCATCTTTTGAAAGTTAATCGGATTAAGCTGTTTATTTCTCTGTGTGAAGCAAATCTCATGCTACCATGATGGAAATTATAGAGAGTTCATTTTGGGACAGTGTAAAATGAATAAAATTATTTCTCTCTCACTGGTAAAACATTTTGTTTGTTTCACAGCTACAAATAGAGCGGCAACTAAAATGCTTGGCATTTCAAAACCCTGGACCACAGGTAGCAGACTTCAATCCTGAAACAAGACAGCAGAAAAAGAAAGCACGGATGTCAAAAATGAATGAATATTTCTCTGTGAAGTACAAGTAAGGACATGACTTGATGTATTTGATTTGTAGGGTTATAAATTCTACCTGATAAAGCAAAATAATTTTCTCTTTTGTGATTTAAAAATATCTTTTCCAAATTTACAGCAGCACTTCTTATATGTGGAAGTTAACAGCTTCAAGAAATAAACTAAGAACTGGGGGTTTAGCTCAATAGAAGAGCACTTGGCTAGCAGGAGAGAGGTCCTGGGTTCCTCCTTAGCATTGCAAAAAACAAAAAACTAATAATAACATGGATAAACTAAGCAGCGCCTAAAGAAAATGTCAATAAATCAAACCACAATAATACTAATATAAGCTTATTAAAATATATATTTTAAATAGTGAAGCACATTACAAAGTCAGAAAAATGACTTATAAGAAATCAGCATCCCCGCTGTTTTGTATTGATAGATTTTATTCAAAGCTGTTATGATTGATAGTATCAATTCTGAGAGTATAGGCAACTGCAATTAAGATGACAAGATCCACTAGAATATCCACTCTGGTTTGATTATTACCTGCCTTTGAAGTTTTATACTGTCTACAATGTTTTATTTTTACTAATATTGTTATTTACTGTTATACTCAATTATACTGCTATATTCAATTATGCCTGATGATATAGACAATTCTATTGAAGATAATAAAAAACAACACAGCAATCATTGTAGATCACCTTGTACTGTGGTTTTATGTGACTTTTTGGTTTCATGTTTTTATAGGAATTTGTTTTGTTTTGTCTTGCTAAGTTTTGTTTTTCTCTCTAATACAGAAAGTATAGAAATACATGCAGGGATTCATACATGCGTAGCTGTTTACACTCTCACTGTTTGACTATCTAGTTGGTATGCTTTAATTTTGTAACTTGAGCAACTATTTCTAAGAGGACAATATGTAATTTATTAACTAGTAATTTCTTATTGTTTATCTTTTTTTTTGGAATTCTGTATTTCTCTACCCTTTACATGCTTTTGTTTCTCTTTAAATAAAAAAAAAAGAAATCAGTATCCAAAAGTCCTACAGAATCTTACAAATAAATAAGATAAACATAATTCAAGAAGGAATAAAATAATGAATAAGCATTTTATAGAAAAAAAGCTAATAAACATTCAGAATATTGACCCTCTTTAGTGTAGAACTTTAACTTAAAGTCCCACACTACTCCTCGGAGGTATCAAAGTTGGTGAAGCTGGGGGCCGTGTCTTGATTTTAAAATGCTACAACCACTGTTTAAGGACAGCCTGCATTTCCTATGCGTCCTGTGGCCTCCCCTCTTCCTTGGTATGTACTGAAAAAGGTTTGTATGTACAGTAGTGTAGTGAAGAGACATTCGAGAAGTTTCATAATAGCTCTGTGATGGCAAAAAAATAAAGTGCTAATACTCAGTTGATCAATAATGGAAAAAAATAACTTGAGGAATATAAAGAGTAGAAGATACATCAAAGTGAACATAGTCAAATGCAACTAAATATCTTAGCATGGAAGACTCAAATCAAGACTCTCAAAAATTCCAGAAGAAAATAGTATAATTCCAAATAATGAATATTGTATTTTGTTTTTGTTTTTGTTTTGGTACCAGGGATTGAATTTATGAACTTGCACTTGCCCGGCAGGCATTTATGCCACTGAGCTAAACTCCTGGCCCCAGTAATGAATATTGTAATCCTAGTACTATAATCCCTTTCTCAATGTCCCTCACAATTCAGAAAATTATAATTCTAATAATTGTAATCCCACTGAGACATTATTGGGATCCTGGCAAATTAATTCCAATCTACCACCTCTAATGCAACCCATGGCAAGAGTAAAGATAGCAAAACATATTCCAAGTTAAGGGCAGCCAAGGGGTCCTAAACCCAATCCAAGTGAGGATGTGTGGATAAAGGCCAAACTTGAACCAAGGCCTCTCCCAGAATTTGTTATCTTGTGACGAAGGGAGTGGCTCAAGCATAAATGACAGTGAGGATGGGGAGTAATTTGAGTAGCTAGCTAGGTGGGGAGAAAAGCCTCTTTGCAATCTGCAAGGAGATAGGCGGAAAGACCAGTCTGCATAACTTGACTGGGTTAGCATATGAAAGAATTTAGGAGGCTGTTGCTTTAGTTTCTAACATGTAAACTTTTGTACCCTGGAAACTTACAACCTTTTAGTTTGAGGCTCAGACCCACTTGACATTCCTGGAGCTGATGGCTCTGCCATCCTACTGCACTGGGATCTTTTACAGAGAATGCTATGCAAGGAAACAGGAGACTGTCAGACTGACTTTAAAGATTACATATGAGTACGTCAGCAGCCTTATTTGAACTGCTTAGAGCCAATGGAAGAAAGAAGGAGGAAATACCATAGCCAGCTCTGTATATATCATAAATGGAAATAGGACTCTGTTTAGCTAATGTTGTTGCAACTGTTCTGCGTCCATGTAGGGGCGCCCACGCAACCTTCCACATCTCTCCCTTCCTTGACTTGTTGTAACTCCAGTAGGGTTAGTTATGGTTGCATGGCCTCCAGTCGCCTCCAGGTTGTGAAGCCTCTATGACATACTTTAATGAGAAAAATTACAAAGAATAGAATGAGCACACTAATTCTATTATAAAAACCAAAAGTGAGCCTTGAGAAGTTACAGTATCAAAAGAAAAAAAAAAAGGAAAACCACAATACCCTCAGGGAGCCGTATATACACCACATAATTGGAAGGAACACAAGGCTGTGGTTCTTACAATGTCAAGGTGCAGCCCCTTTTGGAGGGTGGGACATGGATGTAAGTGAGAAGTGGACCTCTCAGGTGTAATTCTTCTTTACATGTGTGATATGTAGATTTTACTCGGAATTTCACGACGATAGCATCACATATGAAGGAAAGCGTACACTCTGCATCTGGGCATCTGAGTCGAGGCAGGAGAGCGTCCAGGTTCAGGCAAAGGGGGGGGAGAACAGAATCTGGCCTGTGTCCCCACTCTTTTCATGCCCATCATTCTTAGGATTAAATCTGAATTTTTTCTGCAGAATTTCCAGGGGGTGGGAAGTTTGAGAAAGATACAGTCTTCAGATGAAGTAGTTTAAAAGTAAATGTTCGTTAGAAGGCATTTCTGCTGAGGTATGGTGCTCAGGTGGCACATACACATGACGACTGCTTCTCACCTTTCCCTGCTGTGATGAAGATTGCACTACTTAACTGAATAGAAAGGGGAAAAACACAAGATACAGAGGGTGTAGAGCCTGACCACACTGATGGAGGGCTAGTCTTTTGGACTTCAACTGGTAATAATGGACGCAAACTGTACACAGATGTTTGTGATATCTAAATCTACCAAGAGCTCGGTTTTGAGAGGTGTATTTTGGTTTAGGGAGTGGTGGAATGCCTAGGGACATCTCTTCCTTCTGCACCTGGTATCAAGGCTAACAGAGCAAGGGGTGAAGCCAGAGTATGGTCTAGACTCTGGGGCTTTCTTCTGCTTTTCCATCTTGCCTTCACTGAAAACTTACGATAAGTTCCAAGTATTTTTGTCACTTGTGTTCTCCATTCACACTGTAAAAAACAGAATCAGAAGGAAACAGAAGAAATGGTGCGTGTAGACTGTTACCAAAAGAGTAGTTTTTTTGTTTTTTTTTTTAATTTGGTCTTTAAATGGTTGTGGGATAGTAACTGACGGTTCTCATCTTGAGTCATTAAAAATGTAGCTGTGTTCAGTATAGCACTTTGAGGGGAAAAAGAATGGCCATGTTTTAAAGAATTATCTGTAGCCTTTCCAGGAGAAAGCTCTAGTCACTTATTCCTCACTCTTCTCAGGTACCTTATTACATTGTCTAGTGATGCTGGAATCAGGAAGTTGCTGTCCATGACCAGCCTGGCCATGCTGGAAATGGTTTGATTACAGGTTGACTGATTTCTCATGACATCATTGCAACACATGCTTCTAGGCATTGCTGCGTAATCTCAGGGTGCCATTCCCTCAAAGCAGAAGAGCATGTGTATGAAGTTGCTTTGTAGTACTCTGTTCTTAGCACTGAAGACTCCTGTGCTTGCTTCATGCCATCCTTTCCTTTGTAGAGTTGTGAAGAAATATGACAAGAGCGGCAGGCTAGTTTGCAATGACGTGGACCTGTGTGACTGTCTAGAGAAGAATTGCCTGGGCTGCTTCTATCCCTGCCCCAAATGCAACTCCAACAAATGTGGGCCTAAGTGCCGCTGCAACCGGAAATGGGTTTACGATGCCATTGTCACCGAGTCTGGAGATGTCATCAGCTCACTGCCATTTAACATTCCGGACTAGAAGCTGATACGAATGGATCAGTTTGTTTCTTCTTTCTGTCCATTTCAGTTAACCATTTTCTTTTGGGAAATTTTAGGGTTTGGACAAAATATTGGAAAAATCTACTTAAGCTTCATATGTTTTGAAGCTGCAGAACACTGTAGAATTGGCCATAATTCTATAAACTTCTGCCTCTTCTCAAATTCCTTAACTGTTACCAATGGATGTGCTGGTGAATGGATCATCTTAGCTCCTCAGTGCCACCCTCTCAACTCTGCCACCATATTAACAATCTGTCCCCTTTTGGCTGGTGTCAGAACTCTGTAGCAGGGAGCTTTTCTTAAATGAAACTGGTGCACACCCCAGTAATCCCAGCACTCAGGAGGCTGAGGTAGGAGGATCTCCATGAGTTTGAGGTTAGTCTAGGCTATGCAATGAATCCAAGTTCAACCTGAATTATGTAGTAAAACCCTGTCTCAAAAAAAAAATTGTTATAGATCTCTAGTTCCAAATCATAATTACCATTTGAATTAAAAGTAATCCTTGTATTTTGGTGCTGTATAACATTAGCCTCATTTTTTGTTTGTTTTTGAATAACATTAAAGTTAAATTTGTTAATATTAATTTGTTAACAATAATATTTCATCATTAAAAATTTATTTTTTTATATAAAATTGAGAAAATATTCCAAAAGCCATTGGTTTACATTTTTAATTCCAGGATAGGTATTTCAGGATTTGATTTCAATAAGCAAAAACTTCAGTAAATATACAAAAATGATTTACTGTCAAGTATGTTGATAAATGGTTGAAACTTGGTGTAGTTTTCCCAGTTCTGATATACTGTGAGAAGTGCAGAGAAAGTTGAATTCAGCCTTCTTGAGTTTTTTTTTTATGACAATCTTATAGGTGATTCTTATAGTTGAATGTGCATCCGAATCACCTGGAAAACCTTAATTCATAGTTTCTAGCTCACTAGATTTGGGATAAGCTTCAAGAATGTGCATTTCTGGAACCAGGTTAGGGAAAGGGGGAAAAAGAGGAAGGGAAAAGGAAAAACTGCAAGTTAGTTGTACTACTAATGTCTCAGTTCTTTGAAAAGGAAGGTTCCTGTTAATATCAACTGGAGAATTTTTATGGCCATATCTTGTACTCTGTGTGACGACTTTAAAGATAACAATATACAGTCCATTCATTATTGTTATTTCCCTAGTCTTCTGTTACGAAATTTTGTTTTACTTTTTTCCATAAATAAAAAAGAGCTTGCATTTGTAACAATTCCCAGGTGATGCTGATGTCGGTGTGGAAACCACACTTTGAGAACTACTTCCCTAACTTATAGTAGATAGATAAAATAAGGAAATATTTAAATAATGTAATTTAATAAATTTAAGTAAATAAGACCATTTGGTTTTAAAACAAATTTGGAATGTTGTAGCATTTTCAGAATTTATTGTTCCAACATAAAAACATTTCTTTCTACACAAGCTACCAATGCCAGGGAAAGCTTTTGACAATGCTGACTTGTATTACTTGATGATATGTTTTAAGATGAAAGTGACAAAAATCCTAAGAAACCTATGCTGTGAGCATAAAACTCCTATCCATGTAGCAAGAGAGCTTAGAGTATTTTGCATTGGTATTGCACAGAGTTCAGTGGATTTTCTAGATTCAGCTCTCTTTCACCAAGCATCCACTGTGAACCAGTGTGCTCTGTGCTAGTTTTAACCACCACAGCTCTGTGAGGTCAACGTGACATGAAATTACTCAAGTCACAGCCTTTTCAATGCTTAGGAGTATTCAGATCAGAGACCAGGAAAAAGGAATGAGAGACTTTTTCTGTTGTTATTTGGAGAATACTATTATTTTGTGAATGCATTGTTTTTTACTTGTTTACTTTGAAATCCAGTAATTTTAAAACCAAGAGCCTCCTTACAGTGCATCTCTCCATTTAGTCAATGCTTGCTAATGTGACGCTGCTCTGTGCCAGGTCTCAGGCGAGGTGCAGTAGAGAGTTCAACCAGGGAAATCCACCTGCTTCCAGGCCATAGGAGTTTGTGGAATAAAATCAAATTCTTTTTATTTTGTTGCTTTGATTTTTGCTGTGAAAATTGAGGGCATTTAGATCCAGTGAGTAAAATGACTCTTCTGAGGACCTGGAAAACCTGGTAACCCTGGTGCTTTGAACACTAAGACTAGATGAGTGTTCTTTTCTTGATACTACAAATTTCCTCAAATGGTCTGATCCTAAAACACATCTGGGCTCTTTTGATGCTACGCATTCCTGGGCCCTCTCCTACACTTTAGGAATCCAGGCCTCCAGGCCTGAGACCCTGGCATTCATGTTTTTAAACAAGCATTCTAGGTAAGTTTCATGATCAGGTAAGTTTGAGAAACACTACTTTATATGATCTTTTGTCCTGTTTTTGTACTAAAAAACTACTCCTGGGCCATTTTGCATTAAAGTTTCCTTCTCTAAATCTGGTTTAAGGTGACTTGGTTTTAAAAATATATTGGTAAACTTTGCTAGTAAGTTTTTCAAGAAAAATGAAAGAGAAAGCAAAAGAAAATTGCATAATCACTAAGCAGACACCACTTATTGCTATGTGGAAGCCTCATAAAACTTATGAAGTGAACTTTTAGAAATCAGATTGTTTTCATTTTGATCTAATGCCAATCCAATGCATTTTTTAAAGGCCTCTCACATAAATGATTATTGTAAAATTAAATTTCTATGAACTGTCAGAAATTTATCAAGGCTGGGGATGCAGCTCAGTAGTACCGCACTTGCCTGACAAGTACAAGAAAAAGAAATTTATTTTGCAGGTGTCTAGTTTTTAATGCTGACTGAATAAAGTTCTTTAGCTATTTGAACTAAATTCTGATTAACAAGAAATGCAGCCATACTATCTGATTACATTAGCTGAGGAAATCGTCAGTGTAATCAGATTTTTTTTCTACTTGGCTATCTTTCAGTGCCAATGATGTGTTTTCATGAATGTGTGCAGAAATTGTAAGGAAAGTGACTTTACAGCAAAGTTAGATATAAACTAGTGCATACTGAAGGACTTGGACAAATCACCCTGGGCCACTTTGTGCAAGGATGTTGAGCTGGAACGCTGTGTCACATTAGTTTTCATGATAACTTTGTCTAGACTGTAAGAGTTAAAGAATATCCGTATAGGATCTGGCACAATCCATTTGTGCTTCCCTTTCCAATCCCACCCACAATATAACTACTTAGATCCATTGCTTATACAGACCTTGAGGTGCTAATTCATAAAAAACTCACTTAATATTTTCCCTTTAGGAATTTATTTACTTTTCCTGAAAGTGAGCAGTGCTTACTTGGTTATTTTGTGGATGTCACAGATTGTAGTTCTATAATGCTTTGGAAACTTTTAAACATTTACATGAGCAAGGCTTAGTGCTTGGCTAGACAGGTTATTTGTTACTTAATGCAAACAGTGCCATTTCATGTGTGGATTTCTCAATTGCCCAACAGTAGCTGATACCTACTGTGAGCTACCATTAGTTCATATTCTTATAGTTTTATACCTTCACATCTTTCTTGTCTACTTTCTCTTCTATTAGGCTCCATGTTATCTATAACAGCACAAGACAGTTCTGAAGTTACTTAGGACAGAAATATATATTCATGATCCAACCTATACAACTTTCCAACTTATGTCTTCCAACTTAACACTTTAAGCCAGGGTAGGAAATTCCTTTCCATATTCTCATATTTCCTAAAATTCTTCTTCCACAGTATTTTTCTTCCCTTTGTGGAGGGAAAAGGACTCTTTCATCATCACCATCTATGCCTGACAAACAACATAGTTTTTACTACTTAAGCCTCTTCCTACATAATTAAAAAAAAAATTGTGTTTACAGTTTGTTGCTGCAGCAAATTATTCTCTCTTCACTATTATATGATTGTGTCTATTCTTTTTAAATTGGCTGGAGCTTGGTCAGATGTAGTAAATTCAGAGAGATCATAGAAGATTTTTCTGGCAAAGAGCATGTTCAAATATCTGAGTCAGGAAAGGTAAGAGCACACTTCGGACATTAGAAGAAGCCCAGTGCGTGGAGAGCAGAGCATAAAGAATTTCCCTAGAGCAGATAGTCAGACCGTATCAGGATTTTAGTCACATGATGGAATTTGTGCTATTTCCTAAAAATAATGGGAAACCAGTGGGTGCCAAAGCCGTGGGGTAGAGGTGGTCATGCTTGTGTTTTTGAAAGACCACTCTGGCTGCAGTGTGGAAAACAGATGGCAGAACTTTGTGACAGAAGAGACATGTGGGGAGAGGGAGACAGAAGAGCCACAGCCAGCTCCAAGTTTTCTGTGGGTCTTGATTGAAAAATGGTGTGGAGCATCACTGAGATACGAAGTTCTGGGAAAGGACCAGGATGTGGATACCGTTGCTGGGTCGCACAGTCGTTTTATGTTTAGTTTTGTAAGAAACAAGAGTGGCTGTATCATTTCACGTTCAGCAAGTTATGAGGGATCTGGTTCTTTATAACCTCACTAGCATTTGGGATATCTTTGAAATTGTTTTTATTTCATTATTCTGATAGGTATATAGTGATGTCCCATTTTGGCACTAATTTGCATTTCCCTACAGGTTGATGATACGCAGCATCTTTTCATGCGTTTATCAGTCATCTGCATGTCAGCCTCCGCCTGTTTTTACCCCAGTTTCTAACTGGGTTGGTTATTTGGTTTTTGGTACTGTTCTGTTCTGAGAGTTCTCTGCTCTGAGTTCTTTGTCAGATGTGTGCTCTATAAATATTCTCTCAGTCTTTAGGATTTTTGTCATCTTTCTAATAAGATCTTTCACCTAGAAAAAAAGTTTTATTTCTGGAGAAGCTCAGTTTATAAATTTTTATCTTTTATGGATCATGCTTTTAATTTCACACCTAAAACCCTTCTCTAATCCCTTTGTCCCAGAATTTACTTCTACGTTATCTTCTAAAAGGTTTATGTGATCCATCTTAAGTTAATTTTAATAAAAGGTGAGATGTAAAATTTGAGGTTTATATTTTATTTATTGCCTATAACATTTGTTGTTTCAACACCACTTGTAGAAAAGACTTTTCCGCTGCATTACAGTTGTATTTTTGTTAAAACTCAGCTGGCCGTGCTTGTACATGGCTGTGTCTATTTCTGGATCCTCTACTGTGTGACACTGATTTATTGTGTGTCCCTTTCTGGTACCACACAGTTCTAATTGTAGATGTGTAATGTCTTTAAATTAGGTGGAATTATTCCTCCCATTTTATTTTCCTTTTTAAAAATTGTTTTTAACTGTTCTAGTTTATTTGACTTTCCATATTCCTTTTTAAATAACCTTGTTTGTATCTACAAAACAAACATCTCACACAAATTTAATAGGAATTGTGTTAAATCAGTGTAACAAAGTTAGATAGACATTCTGGGAGCAAACAACCTTCCTTTTGTCTTGATCCTAGTCAGAAAGCAGTCAGTCACCCTTACGTATGATCTGACTATTTCTTTAGGACAGGCTTGATAGAAATTCTTTTTAGTTTGTTTTCATCTGAGAAAGTCTTGATTCCTCTTCATTTCTGAAGGGTGTCTTTGCTGATACAGAATTCTGAGTTGCCAGTTCTTTTCTCTTATCATTTAAAATGTCTTGCCAATCCTTCCAATCTCTGTATTTTCTGAAGAGAAATCAGCTGTTATTTCAATTGTTCCACCACCCCACCCTCCTGTCTCTTCCTCTCCAGTTTTAAAGTTTCATTTCCTTTCTCTTAAGCTCTCAGAAGCTGAGTTATGATGTCTTGGTGTAGATTTATCCTGTTTAGGAGGGGACCTTGTTACACCCCAGCCAGTACAGAGCTCAGGTTATTATCAGCCAGCTGGTGAGGCTGAGGACACTCTTTTCTGAGGCCCGTGGCTAAAATACAGGGCTATGGCCTAGAAGTTTTCTGTCTTTGCCTGCCCTTTGTAGTTCCTTGACAACGAGTAGACCAGGCTTTTGAAAATTTTGCATCTTTGCTCACAGGCATTTCTGAATTGCCGAGATCTCCATTATTCAGTCTGCAAATACCCAGAAAATCCCAGGTACTTAGTCCAGGCCATCCTACATGTGTATGGTCCCTGGCCAGTTTACCTTCTTCTCTCCAGCTTTCAGAGCATCTTGTATTCACTTTATTTATTACATCTATGATGTTTAGCTGGACTTAGTGGAAAGAATAGGGGAAAAAAAAAAGTATGTTTACTCCATCTTCCCGGAAATGGAAATCTCTTGTTAGACTTTGAGATCAAGGTAAGCCTAGTTTCCTAAAAGCAGTTGGGTTACATTTGTTTCCTGTTCTTCTGTAGAAGACTCCATCTCAGATGAAATTTTTCAGTCTTCAATCTTTGTTGGAACTTGCCAATGAAACATTAAAACTTGGAGTCTTTCTTGTTTGTTGGGTTTTCTTTCCTTTTTACAAAGGTTTTTAATAATAAGTCCATTTCAAATAGTTATATTCAATTTTCTTTTATTCTTGTGAAATTTTGGACAGATTTTTCTAGAAAGTATATATTTGTCCTAAATTGTTACAAAGCATGTTCAAATTTATGAACATACAGTTGTACAGAATTTATTTTTATCTTTATCAACTATTTTCCAAAATGTTTAGCTACAAATTATTGAAAGGATAATATAAACCATTGATTTCAGTATATTTCCCCCTTAAGCTGGTTGGAGTTGGATTCTCTTGACTATAAACAAGATCATCTAGAGACATGTAGGGGTAGTTGCAGCAAATTAATTTATAACAAATTTCCATGAGAAACACGCTCCTTCTCTTTCTTGACATAAACCTGCAGTGTGACTTAACAGTAGGCGCTGAAGTACTCCTGCATCTTCTGAAGGCACCGGTAATGAGGATGCTCCCCTTCAATGGGAACTGAAAGTTTTCATAGGATTCATAGAATGGTTCAACTGAAATAG
Organism: Hydrochoerus hydrochaeris; assembly: GCA_004027455.1. Lineage (NCBI taxonomy): Eukaryota > Metazoa > Chordata > Mammalia > Rodentia > Hydrochaeridae > Hydrochoerus > Hydrochoerus hydrochaeris. The sequence continues at coordinate 54,888 of PVLA01003558.1, read as the reverse complement.
ATAAAGTTGTCTGGCTTTTGAGGAGTTATTAAAAGACTCCCAGAGAGAAGAAAGAGGGGCAGAGAGAGGGAGGGATGAAGGAATATTTTTCTTGAAATTGGTTCAGTCAGACTCTCATTCTGTGCCTCGGGGTACTTGCATAGTGTGGGGGTCACATTTACAGAATCCCATTCTTGCTTTACAGTTTTCTTACAGTACTTTGCAGCCCAGTGACATTAAATAATATAATTTATGTTCTTTTATATAAATTCTTGAAGAATGAGGGTCTTTTGCACTTTGAAAATTGTAGTGATCCAAGTTCCAAAAAAAATACTGAAAAGAAAAATAAACACAGGCATGGTTTTGGCTCCCTCTGCTGGTCATTTGTATGTACTTTACGTTTTACTTAGGACAAAACCGAGACAACTGCTTTTTCAGATAATTTTTTTAAAGATTGTTTGGAATTGATTACGAGATTGTTTTCTCTTATTTAGAATAAAATATTTTCTTAAAGTTTTATTTATATTTTAATGTTTTCAAATTTACAACAAAATAGTTTTAAATTAAAATGTAAAGAAACATTTAGCATAATAGATTAGAAAATATCTCAAGTTAAAAGATTTAAATTAGCCAGGTGGGTGGCACATGCAGATAACCCCATCTCTCTGGGAGACTGAGTCAGGAGGATACAAGTCTGAGCTCAACCTGGTAAGAAGACCTGGTGAGATTCTCTCTCCGTCATGAGTTTAGCTGAGTTTGGAGAGAGCCGAGCTGACAGATGTCAGTCAGTCTGGCCAGTGCACAAAGGAAGAAAGCAAGCCTTCAGTCACTCCAGAGGTATAGGCCAGAGACTAAACCCGCAGCGAAGAAACAGGCTCCAGAGGTTTGCTGGTCCCTGTGGTGGAGCAGTGGGGAAAGACGTGGGGGAGGGGCTAGGAGGGAGGCGGAATGGACCCACTGGGAAGATGAATGCCAAGCATCTGAGCAGGAGGCCCTAAATCCTTCCTGGAGCCGCCCTCAGAGGCCAGAAGACCCTGGCTGTATAGGAAGGCTGGTGCAGGGAATAGAGTTCCCCTCCAAGTCTGTCAGGAAAAGGCTTTGTAAGGTCTAAGGTCAGGCCTAAATAATCACACAGGTATTTAACCAGAAGCCAGATTCTAGTATTATTGGAGCGAATCAGCTCTACCCCTTTTTGTTTGTTTGTTTTTTGCTCTTTGTTTTGTTTTGGTACTGGTTTTAGTCACTCAAATTTTAAAGTTCCTGGAGAGATGGCTAGATGCTCTTGGAATAGGTCAGAAACCCACACAGACTAGCAGTCAGACAGCACAGAGTGAGTGAAGGAAATTTCTCCAAATAACATCAGCGGCTGTTCCAAACAAGGGAGAAGAGAAGGTGGGCAGGTAAACGGAGCATTTATATATTACCCCTAGTCTTCTTTCTTAAGAAAGGCTAAAGCAAAACCAGTTGTAGAAAAAAATGCTTTCTTTGATCTGATTCTATTGCTGCCCCTACCCTTCTTCATAGCCAGGCTTCTAAAAAAAATAGCACTCATTGTTTCCCTTTCTTAGTTGATTACTCTTTATTCATTTCTCAACTGACTGTGATCTGATATGGGCTCTTTCACCTCCAACTTAACTAAATTGGCTTTCCAGCTGTCTTGGTTACTTTTCTCTGGTTGCTGAAACAAAATATCTGACTCCCAAAATTAGGAAAGGAAAGGTTTATTTAGCTTACAGTTTTGGGAGGTTTCAGGCCATACTTAGCTGATTCTAAGGCAGGGTAGTGTGTCTAAGGGACAACCATTCATGGCAGCCACAAGAGACAAGAGTAAACAAGGTAAAAAAAGGGGAAAAGCACACATCCTTCCCTCTCTTATATTCTGTGCTTGTTACCCACCCCTGGGCAGGTGCAGCAGTCACACCACCGAACCCAGCACTAGGCAATGAAACGATCACAAACACTAGACTCAGCAGCCCTAGAGAGGGCTACCTCCCATGACTGCATGAGACTTTGGGGGGACATTTAAACAAACCACAACAACCACCAAACTGTTAATTTTTTCTTTTCTTTTCTTTTATTCAAGCTGTTAAATCTTCATTGTAAAATGACTTGAATTAGTTTTACTGTATTTTTCAGTTACTAGTATGATATTGGGTATTAAAAAGGTCTCAGAAGAAATATTAGGATGAACCTATGCCTGTATGATGGTTGGTTAGTGTAATGGTTGATACATTGTGTCAATTTGAGAAGTTTAGAAGTTTACCTAAGGGACTCAACAGAAGTCAGTGTCCTTAGTTGTAAATATCCTGAGCCTGTGCAAGAGGAGGGCAAGGGAATTTTGTGATTGCTACACCCTGGGGCATGGGAGGGTGCTGGTAGCCTTCTTACAATACAAGGGAGAAGAGGTTTGTTCTTCCCTCCCTTTGCTCTTGCTGCTTTTGCTGTCTTCTGCCACCTTGAAGTGTTGCCTCTGTGCCATGCCACCCTGCCTTGGAGCCAGCTGCTTATGGACTGAAACCTCTGCAAACTGCGAGATAAACAAACCTTTCTTTCCTTAATTTAGGGTGTTGGGTATTTTGTCCTGGCACCAAGAGAAAAGAAACTAAGACAGCAATGAAACACAATCGTAGAAACACAATCATATGTGATTCTTTGTAAAAATATATGCTTCATATGATAAACTCTTTAACCAGAGAAGAGAGTGACCATGTGGTGAAGTGTGAACTGAGTTGCCCTCTGAGGTCTTGAAGGTTTAATTATCCACATAGTTGCTTTTGAAAACATTGTGTGAGGTTGTGATTCCTGAACATTTGTAAATCAGTAATGTTCCTAAGACATTCTCATAAGCAAAGTACCTGAGAACTGAGACTCATTTGGAGAGTACATCACAAAGGAGAAATTATAAGACCAGACACAGCCTAGGGCATGGGCATGCCACACTGGAACAGCAGGAGGTTGGGTAGAGGTAGGTGAATCCTGTGTAATTACCTGTGGCTGTCACAGGCAGATAAAGACCTCTCTGCTGTTTGGCTTGTTGAAAGTACCACTTATTTTTAATAGTGCTCTACTGACTCTGATCATGAAGGAAAGTCAGTGCCCCATCTCATCAATTTACTGATCTAAGCAAACAGTAAAGAAACAGCCTTTTAAAATCTTGTATAAATAAAATAGGATTAGTTATATTGAAAAGATATGTTTGCATTCTTTTAAAATGCAGTAGTGTTAGTAATTTACTTTGGACCTTTCTTTAAGACAAAGAGATCTTAAGTGAATTTTTAAAATGTTTAATGAATTACTGTTACTTACAAATTATTAAAGGATATTGCCAATATTTAAGTCTTCCAAAGTATTTTTTTTAAATGAAGAACAAATTTTATTTTAAAAATAGATCTTAGTAACAATGAAATACCAAAAGCTGGTCATTGTAATAGAAAAACAAAAGGTAAGAGGAGTTTGCTTTACTTTTTTTCTGAAAATACGGAATTACCACTGTAATTACAACTCACTTGTTTTTATTTGCATTATTCCTTTTATGGATTATCCAAGGATGTTTAAAATCAGAGTGGCTTCTGCATGATATTTAGACATACATATGGATTTTTATCTTCAAGTAAATACATTCTCAAGGAATACAAAGAAAACTGGGTACTTGCTTTTACATAAGCATAATAAGAAAGACATATTATGCTCAAGAAATATATTCCAAAGTAATATATAGTTTTGCATTACCATTTCTGTAGATTTAAAAAAAAAAACCTGTATTCAAAGTACTAGTATTTGAAAATAACAAATTATACTACTTACATACAGAGAAAAGACATAACTATACTATTTCCGCACCCCTCCAAAAGAGGAAACTTTCAAGGCAATGACAACAGTAATTTAAAAGTGGTTTTCTAACTGCAAAGTGCTAAAGAAACGAGTACTTACGAAACACTTCAGGCTGATACTGAGATACCAAGAATGCAAGAGACAAAGGAAGGTAATGCCCTCATCACTATAAAGTCTGTTTTAACTGCATTTCACAAAGAAATGAAAGCAGTGGTTACAAAACCAGCTAAGGCCAAGTTAGCACACAACTTACTCATCAGCCACATTTCTTTTTAAACAAAGCTAATCGTGTATGCTTCATGAAATTTCCTCCATACTGCACGTGCTATATAAACTTGATCATATCCGTATTTTAGAAAAGGATGCTATCCACACTTACCACATCAGTTGTCCATAACACACAGCAGATAAAAATGATCCTTTCCTAACAAAATACTTGATATCTGGCATTCTCTGCAAACCAAAAGCTGACCACAAAGTTGTATTTTATTCTTATTGTTGGTACTTTTTTTTTTAATTTCTTTTTTTGGGGTACCGGGGATCCAACCCATCACTTTGCACTTTACCAGGCAAGCGCTTGTGCTGTTGAGCTATATCCCTGGCTGGTACATGTTCTTTATGAGACCTCAGGTCATTTTTAGATTTGTGGAAACTGATGTAATTTACTTTGGCCCTGTAAGATAGAAGTATCTTGCTATTTAATGACTGAATGCCTCTTTTGTTAAAACTTGACCCTGAGTTTTAAGTTCTAGAATATTAAACTGTAAAACTAAAACCACTTCAAAATATACTCCCCAGTATTGGTGTTTGTATAATACTGTGCTTTTTCTCTGCATTAACATCGTGCCTCTGGAAGTAGCCCCCCTTCAGTAATGAATAAGATGCCCAAAATAAGGAAGCAGGAAATGTCCTATCTAAAGAATTTACTCCAATACATTTATTTAAAGTATAAAAATGTCATTTCCCTAGTTCTTTTAAGTTGACAGTGTATGAAATGCAGCATTTTCACCCTGTAGGTAGAATAGCTTGGGGGGAGACTCCCGTAATCCCTGGTTTAATAAATAGCAAAATGTATAATTCTGACAAGACAGAATTCTAATATTGTTTTGGAAATCTCTTTTTAAAGTTAGGTGTTTTTATATTCCATTAAAAATTTCTAGATATTGAAAGCAGCTCTACATTTCTTTAAAAAATTCACTAAATATAAAATTAACATATGAATAGGAAAATGACAGTAATTTCTAGTGAAAGATACTCTCACAGTAGCAAATAACCTAATATCTAGTTTTTCCTATACCAGTCTTACATTTGAACCCCTAAAATATTTAACATTGCAGTTCGCCTAAATTATATAAAGAAAGAAAATTATATCAACTAACACTGAAATCTTAAAAGAAGTTATTAATAAGAATACAAGATTTTCTAATGTTCAGTTGGGTCTCTAAATATGACAAAGCACAGGTATTGCTTGAGGTTTTATTTTGAAGATTCTGTTTCTAGACCAAATACCATACTTCAAAATATAAAATGTTGAAGCTTTCTTAAATTATACTTCAGACTTGTTTACTCTATTGTGTAATTTCTACTTCTGGCATTAGTAATTAAGTTAGATCCAGCTCCGAAAAGCATGGCAGTTCTTTATGTGAGCAACAAAAATTCAAAATCCTGAGTGCTAGAATGAGCTCCTTAATTGTAACCCCAGATGGCATCCCGCCTGCCTTCATCGATGTTTCAGTTACTGGTCCTCTGTGACCAATGCCAGAAAAAACATAAGATAGGACTTGTCTTACTGTAATGTATTTGCTAAATGTGAATATAATCATTGTATAAATTATTTATAAGCTCCAACTATTCACTTAAATGTTTAAGACATTTTTATATTTAGTAATGATAAGGAATCTTCACTTTAATATAATACATCATATACCTGGCCCATTTATACCATTTTGAGAAGAGAATATTATTTTAAACTAATAAACCAAAATTATAGAGCTGCATCAATCTTCTTTCCTTGGTTCTTGGATTTCCTTAAATGATGGCATCATGTTCCTCAATGGTTCTATACCGAATGCCTCTTCTTGAGTAATACATTTTGCACCCGATATAAAGAATAGATAAAACTCCCAGTGTCAACACAATACCACCAACAAAGCTGCCAATGTCGAATCTCAATCCTCGGCTTTCTTTAGAATGAACAGTCGTTAGTGATGTTACCCAACTACTGTGGGTTGTGGTCGTCATGGGTGTTGACATCTGGGATACATTTTGTGAAATACTCGTTGCTTTAGGCTTTGAGGTGGTAGGAGTTGTACTGGCTGAGACTCCTGGTGTTGCCATTTTAGAAGTCGCTGTGGGTTTCTTGGTGACATCTGTCATGTTGATTGAGACCGAGGAAACGGTAGTTGTTAATGGTTTCACAGTGCGGCTGCTAAGGCTGGATTTGCTTGTACGATTGGAAGACACAGTCTCCGTTAGTTCACCACTGCAGTTGTGTTCAGGCACACAGAGTCTCTCGAGAATCCTGCTCCTCGGTGCCCCCGCGAGCGCCAGCACCTGCAGCGCCCCCAGGAGCAGCGCGGCGGCCGAGCGCACCGCGCAGCGAGGCCCAGTGTTGGGCGGCGGCCTGGGGGCCTCGGGGCGCGGGCGCGAGGAGCGGGGAGACGGGCCTGCGCGCCTCGGCCGCGTCCTCCTCCCCGCGCTCTGCCGGCAGGCGCCGCGGGCCGCAGGACCGCCTTCCCAAGTATTTCTATGGTTAACTCTATTTTTTTTTTGGTGGGGGGGACCAGGGATTGAACTCACAACCAAGCGCTTGCAAGGCAGGTGTTTATGCCGCTGAGCTAAATCTCCAGCCCCTCATCAACTCTGTTTTAGTACCACAGGAATGCATGCATGTATATGTACACATGCACACACACATAGACACATATCCCTTTGTTTCTATTATTTTTGAATAATGATTTTCTGCTTTCATAAAAATTATTCATTCTTAGTATTGGAAATGCAAGTTATACAGAAAGGCACAAAACAGAAACAGAAAATTACAGAAAAATTCACTAAACAGAAATAATATTATGAATATTAACCAAATCTAATTCTAGTAATCACTTCATGAATCTAGTATTCACTTCATGAATATATATATATCTAAATCTCAACCTATGTGCTGTATGTGTGATATAAGTGGTGTAAAGTAAACGCTCCATTGAAAGTATAAGCAACAAATTGAATGAAGGCCAGGGCAGAATATCAGACATAGAAGACAGGAATGTGACTAGCAACCAGGAAAAGAAAAATACCTTAAAAATAGCAAGGGGCAATGAAAAATTGTATTTACAACAGTTACAAGATGAAGCAAGGAAGAATAACTTAAGATTGACTGGAGTCAGTTAAAAAAAAAGCTGGATCCAGCACAAAAGCCATTAAAAACCTTTTCACAGAAATAATGGCTGAAAATTTCCCGAGCGTGGATAAAGAATTTGACATATAAATAAATGAAGCAAATAGAATTCTACGTAGCCATGACACCAAAATAAATCTACACCAATGCATATAATAATCAATATTCCAGAAATTCAACAGAAAAACTAGATATTAAAAGCAGCCAGAGAAAACAAACAAATCACCTATAAAGGAAAGCCCATCAGAATCACAACAGACTTCTCAACACAAACCCTCAAATTAAGGAGAGCCTAAAACCCCTCAAATCCTAAAAGCAAACACTTTTCAACCAGGATTGATGAACTCTGGAAAACTATTTTTCAAAATTGATGAAAGAAATAAGATTCTTCCATGACAAAAAACAACTAAAGAAATTCATGACCACCAAACCAGCTCTACAGAATACGGATATATTAGAAAGAGATAACAAGGACCACAAATACATGAACACCAATAGAAAGAAACCATCAAGTAGGGCAAGCAATTAAACAGAGGATAAAGACAGGGAATTAACAACAGGACAATAACATGAAAATGACAAGCCAATACATATCAGTTATAACCATCAATGTAACTGGTCTCAACTCATCAATCAATAAAATCAGACTGGCAGAGCAGATCAAAAAACAAGATGCAACAATATGCTGCATTCAAGAAACTCATTTAACCCAAAAGGAAGTTCAGCGACTAAAAGTCAAAGGATGAAAAACAATTCTCCTTCAGAAAAAAGGCAAAAGTAGCTAGTCTATTTGCAGACAATGTAAACTTTAAGCCAACACTGATCAAAAGAGACAGAGGTCATTACATACTTGTTAAGGGAAATCTCCAAAAAGAAGAGATAGCAATCATAAATATTTATACACCAAACACCAGTGCATACAACTATATAAAGCAAATATTAGCAGGCATGAAAAACCAAATAAGCACTAACACAATTGTAGTGGATGACCTTAATATTGCTCTCTCACAAATAAATAGATCAATTGGACAAAAAATTGACAAAGAAATATCAGAATTAAACCACATCTGTGAACAAATGGACTTAATAGATGTCTACAGAGTGTTCCACCCCAGAACATTAGATTACATATTTTTCTCAACCGCACTTGGGATATTATCCAAAATAGACCACACACTAGCCCACAAAAAATATTTAAGTAAATGTAGAAAAATTGAAATCATTCATTGAACACTATCTGACCATAGCAGAATGAAACTGGAAATCAATGACAAAAGAAATCATAAAACTTACAAACACATGGAAATTAAACAAGACACTCCTGAACAGCCAATAGGTCACAGAGGAAACTCATGAAATTACACAGTGTATGATATTAAATAATAATGCCATTAAAATATCAAAACTTATGATACCAAATGAAATCAGTCCTAACAGGGAAATTTATAGCAGTAAACTCTTACATCAGGAAAACAGAATGAGCTCAAATAAATAACCTAATGTCAAGCCTCAAACTTCTAGAAAAAGAACGAATCAAATTCAAAGCTCATACAAGGGAGGGAAATATAAAGATAAGAAGAGAAATTAATGCAATTGAAACTAAGAAAACAATATAAACAATCAGTGAACTGAAAAGTTGGTTCTTTGAAAGAATTAATAAAATTGACAAACCTTTAGCTTGTTGGGGCACAGTTATAATGCAGAAACACATTCATGAGATGGTAAACTTATACATATTTCATGATCAATTAGAGGTCTTTGACAAGTTTCTGTTCTGCTGTTTCTGCTAAATTCAGTTGACCCTGACAGTTTCTATAGCCTAGCTGTAGATGAGCACTAAGTCAGAATAATTGTCTACACCTTAAGGCACCCTAGGCTGATTTGTGCCCATTCAGTAATGACCTTCTCACCTGAACACTTCTATGTTATGGTAACGCCTATAACTGAGCTCATTCTGTAAGAACCTCCTCCCCTGATTCCTGGAGTGTTTCTATAGTTTCAAGACTAGCCTGTCTGTCAATATATGATACCAAATGAAATCAGTCAATGTATGTAAACAATCATGTAATGTTTGGTCACTTGCTTTGTGATCCGGCCTGCGGATCAATCCATGGGTCTCACCCGGAGAGGGAACGGGGATGGTGGGCGGGGCAAGAGGAGAGAGAGACGGAGACAAGTTGAGGGCTTCCAATCAAGTCTCCTTTATTGAGGTAGGGCACAGGGTTTTTATAAGCGGGGGGGGGGGGGGCGAAACATGGAGCTGGGCAGGGTAAGCACGTTTCGTGTCCCCTGATTAGCTAGAGAGCAAGATCTATCCAAATAAGGACAAGCTAGAGGCAGGAAGCTGTTGCTAGGTAGGGGTACGTGGTAACCATGACTGGGCCCTCGTCATATCCGCTAAATTCAGGAGAGGGTCATGGGTAATGTAGGCTGACACAGAATGCCCTCAGGCAGGAGGGGCGGGACGGCGGCAATTACCTTAAGCGGCTCCCTACAGTTTTATACCTCCCACTTCTAATTCTTTATAGACTAAGCTCTTTCCTGATTCAGGGTGGTTGCTTTGGAGGAATTATCCCTGCAACAGTCCACTGGCATGAAATCCAACAGTCCACAGGAATAAAGATTAAATGCTTCCTTCTTATCTCCTCTGGGCAAAGACTCTTCCTTTTGGTTTGGTTTGCTTTGCCTTGGCTTGGGAAATTTCCCACAACAAGCCAACCTCATTAAAAAGAGGAAAGAAAAAATACAAATTCAAGCAACTAGGAATGAAAGGGGGAAATCAAAACAAATCCTTCAGAAACCCAGAAGATCATCATCAGTACCTACTAGGAGAATCTATATTCTAAAAGTTTAGAGAAAAGCTAAGGCCACTAATGGTGAAACTCTTTAAGGAAACTGAAAGGAAAGCAACACTTCCAAAATCATTGCTGGAGGCAAGTGTTACCCTGATTCCAAAATCAGAAGTACCATAGAGTATTTCACAGAACTAGAGAAAATATTCCTAAAATTCTCCTGGAAATTGAAGAGACTTAGGATACCAAAAGCAATTTTGGGCAACAAAGTAAGTCAGGGGACATCACAATCCCTGATCTGAAATTAATCTGCAAAGTCATTGTGATAAAATCAGTATGATATTGGCAAAAAACAAAAAACAAAACAAAACAAAACAAAAAACAAACAGACCTGAGGATCAGTGGAACAAAATAGAAGATGCAGACACAGCTACAAACACACTAAACCACCTTATCTTTAAAAAAGGAGCCAAACATGTTCACCAGAAGAAAAATAATCTGTTAAATAAATGACACTGGAAAAATTGGCGCCAAAGATTAAAATTAGATCCATGTCCATCACCATCAACTAAAGTAAAAATGAATTAAAGATCTAAGTATTAAAACAGAAACACTAAGTATAGTAGAACAGAAAACAAGTAGAAATCTTGAAGACATAGATGTAGGCAGAGACTTCATGAATAAAACTCAAACTACCCAGGAAATGCAACAAAGAATTAACAAATGGAACTTCACCTTCTTAAACAACAAAAGAAATCACCAACAAAGTGAAAAACAACCCACAGAGTGGGAAAAAAATTACAGCCAGTAGTCCCTCAGACAAAGGATTTATATCTAGAATATATAAAGAATTGAAAAACATCAGGCCCCTAAAATTCAAAGACCCAATCCAAAAATGGGCATTTCAGATGAATGGTTTGTCTCAGATGAAGAAATACAAACTGTGTAATGGTTGACACATTGTGTCAATTTGAGAAGTTTAAAAGTTAAACTAAGAGACTCAGCAGGGAGCCGAAGTTTTCATTTGTAACCATCCTCATCTTATACAAGAGGAGAGCTGGGAGACCAACCCTGTCAGTGCTACATCCCTCCACAGTAAGGGTAGCCTGCTTACAATCTAAAGGAAGAAAAGAGGCTTGCTCTTCCCCTTTTTGTTATTGCTGCTTTTGCTGTCATCTGCTGCCTTGAAGTATTTCACCTGTGCCATGCCACCGTGCCTTGAAACCAGCTGATTATGGACTGAAACATCCACAAACTGGGAGCTAAGTAAACCTTTCCTTTCTTAATTTTGGGTGTCAGGTATTTTGTCCAACATATGAGAGAAAATTAACCAAGACAGATGACAAATAAATATATGAAAACATGTTCAACATCATTGGTCATTTGAATGATGCAAATTAAAACAACACTGAGATTCCATCTCACTCCAAAGAAATGGTTATTATGAAGAAAACAACCAATAGAAAGTGCTGATGGGGCTGTGGGTAAAAGGAACCCTTCTCTTCTGTTGGTAGGAGTGTAGACTGGTACTGCCATTGTGGAAATCAGTGTGGAGAGTGCTTAAAGAACTAGGATTAGAGGTCCCATTCGACCAGCTATTCCCTTTCTAGGTATCTTACCAGAAGAATTAAAAATCGTATCACAGCGATATATGTGCACCCATGTTTTTAGAAGCACAATTTGTAATAACTAAAGCCTGGAAACAACCCAAATGCTCATCAACTGCAGAATGGATAAAAAAGATCTCGTTTTTTAAAAAAATACAATAGAATACTATTCAGCAATAAAGATAAGCTTAAGACTTTTATAAGTAAATGGATGCAATTTGAGACCATATTCATAACTGAAATAAATCAGATCCACATATATAAACATAATATTTTCTTAGTAGTGTGAAAATCTGAAAGAGTAAATAAGATCCAAAATGTACAATAGATATTGTGAATAGAGAAGAAACTGTTTAAAGTAAAAGAAAAAACTGTGATGGGAAAAATCGGAAAGGAAGGAAGGGAAAAGGAGATAGATAGATAGATAGATAGATAGATAGATAGATAGACAGACAGACACATGAGAAAGTTAAGATAATTATACAGCTAGTTTCTCTTGGTTCACTGAGGGAAAAGTTTTGTGCTAGTGATTTCTGGACAATATTTCATGCCTTTATCTTATACTTAGAATAACTATTATGAATATACCAATGCAATGTGTTGATTTATTGTAACTTTATTAGTCTGTTTTGAAACTGTTTTATTGTTACTTTTTTACTTTTTCTATTTAAAATAAAAAAGTTAGTTCCCTTAATTATATTCTAATTTTATATCATCTAACATTATAACATTTAATTTTTGTCTTGGTTTATGGCAGTGATACCCCCCCAAATCTCATGCAATCAAAGATGTGGCTGAATCTAGCATTTGTGATTGGCTCATTGTCTGGTGCTCAGATTGGTGGTGTGAGTGCTACATCTGCCTAGGGGTGGAGCCAGCGTACAGTGGTGTAACAGCAGGAAGAAGGTATGTCTTTCTCTTTGGCTGTTTGTGCTTGCTGTTTACTGTGGCTTGCCATGCCACCCTGCCACTTGGAGCCAGCTGAGTATGGACTGAAACCTTCAAACTGTAAGAAACAAACTTTCCCTTCCCTAAATTTAGGCTTCAGGTATTTTTGTCTCAACAACAAAAGTAAGAGTAACTAAGGCAGAATTTGGTACCAGAGGAGTGGGATGCTGTGACTATACCTGACTATGTGGTTCAAGAGCCTTTGGGAATGGCTTGTGGGAAGAGCTTGGAAAGGTTCAGAGATGTTGCCTGAATGTATAGAGCTGGAACAGTTTAGGCTGTTCTGTAGGGGAGATTCTAGTCAGAGCTCAGGAGACCAGAAAGCTGATAAAAAGCCTGCTGCTAAAGACGAGGCTTGAGATGTTTCTGCTGGGAAGAAGGACTTTATTGGTTGTTGGACTCCACATGATGTGTGTTATGGCTTAGCAAGAAGTTTGTCTACATTTTGCTCATGTCCAGAGACTTTGCCTGAGACTAAAATTAAGGGCGGGGTGGTGAGCTGATTAATCTGGCAAAAGTAATTTCAAGGCAGTCAAGTTTAGGCAGTGAGTGGCAAGATTATTGTTGGGGGATTTTAGCCAGTTTTATGTTGCAAATCAAGAGCAAAGAGCCCAACAGGATGATTCAAAATGTTGAAGGTCTATATCATCATTGTTTTGGGCTCTTTGATATTGTTATTTATTTGTCTTTTTGTTTCACATTTGTCTAGTAATCTGTTTTGTTTTGTTTTTCCCTCTAATACAGAAGGGATAGGTGTACATGTAGAGGCTTATGCATGCATAGAACTTCTCCTAAACAATTTACGAGAATGGATTATATTATGTGTGATGAAATGAACAGCTACTTTGAAGAAAAAAGACATTATGGTATCCATTGCTGATTCCATATCGTTATGCTGTGAAATCCAGTAATGCTTTTATTCTTTGTTCAGAGTGGTTTTAGTCTGTTTTAATTGTTTAATTTCAACATACATGAAGGTATGGACAGCTATTTTGAAGAGAATGAGAGATATTATGACAGCCATTGTTGATTTTCCTATTGTCTAGTTTTGAAGGCCTGAAATGCCTTCATCACTCTTCTATGATCAGTTTAATACTATTTTATTTTGTATGAATTTATTGTGTGTGAAGATATGGACAACTATTTAGAAGAAAACAAGAGACATTGTGGTAGCCACTATAGATCTCCTGTTCTCTTGCTTTGAAATCTGTGTCACTTACATTGTTTTCTTCTGATCAGCTTTGTTTTGTTTTGTTCTGTTTAGTTTTACCCTCTTTAAAAATGTTTTTTAAGAAGTTGTGAGTTTGACCAGAAAGCTGTGCACTGTAAAGATAGAGCTGAGAGCTCAACTGCTGAGGAGGAACAGAAATAAAAAAGATGGCCTGGGGGCATCCCAGGAAGCAGTGGGTCTCCACCCTTCTCAGCCTCAAAACTGCAAAAGTGAAAGACTTTGCTCGGAGAAGAAAGCTGCAGAGCACCATGTTCCAAAGTGGCTACTGAGGCCACAGGAGGTTCCAAAATGGTGATGACCACACCAGATTCCAGAATGGTGGTGGAATAGAGAAGCTGTTCCTTACAATCAGGTTCAGAATGCTCAGCAATCCAGGTACTCAACCCCTGCAGCCAAGCAAAGGGAAAGCCTGGCTACGGCTCCAGCTGGCAGTGGACCTTGGTGGCATCTATTGGACTGGTTTTTTTGTTTGTTTGTTTTGTCTTTTTGAGACAGGATCTCTCTATGCAGTTCAGGCTGCCTTGAGCTCACTTTGTAACCTAGTCTGGTCTTGAACTCACAATGATCCTCCTGCCTCAGCCTCCGGAGTGCTAGGATTACAGGTATGAACCACCACACCCGGCCATGTGGACTGGTTTTAAGTGCAAGGAAAATGTACAAGTTCTAAGGTTAAGGCAGCTTCCAGTCTGATTTCAGAGGGCAATATGTAAAGCTGTGAGTGGGAAGCCAAAGATGCTGTGGGGACAGCAGACATTTGGAAAAGCCAGGAACCTGGATCATCCAAGGAAAGTTGCAAAATTGAACAAAATGGGCCTAAGAGAGAAGCTGTGGGAGTTAAAACCCCTAAAAGTGTCATGGGGGTGGAGTCACTCAAACCTCTTGGCACTCACAACTGGATTGCTTCAGATGCTGAGCATGAAACTCCAGGACTTAATGTTTGGCCTGCTGGATTTTGGACTTGCTTTTGTCCCAATCATTTGTACCCTTCTGTTTGTAACTTTTGGGATGGTAATGTTTATCTTGTGCCTGTGCATGTTGGAAGCATTTAGCTTTGTTTTCATTTGTACAGGGGTGTATAGCTGAGTTTGCCTTCCATCTTGGAGGGGACTTGGGACTTGGACTTTTCAGCAGTGCTGAAAGTGTTAGCACTGTGGCAAATCTTGGAGATGACTAAATGTCTTTTATATAAAGGACGTGCGTGAGTCTTTGAGGGGCCAGGGGTGGAATGTCATGGTTTACGTCAGTGCCCTCCCCAAGTCTTATACAATCAAAGATGTGGCTGAATTTGTGATTGGTTTGTTGTCTAATGCTCAGTTTGGTGGTGTGAGTGTTACACTCACCTAGGGGTGGAGCCAGCATACAGTGTAACAGTAGGAGGAATGTGTGTCTTTCTCTTTTGCTATTTGCCCTTGCTATTTGTGGCAGCCATGAACCCCTGCCCCTCAGCCATGCCACCCTGCCTTGGAGCCAACTGAGTAGGGACTGAAACCTCCAACCTGTAAGAAATAAACCTTTCCTTCCTTCATTTTGGGTGGCAGGTATTTTGTCCCAACAATGAGAAAAAAGCAACCAAGACAATTTTATAAGCATAATTGCTACTTCAATCAATTTCATATCAATTTAATGTTCACTACATGCCACGTCTTCCTTCTGGAGTTCATCACTTTCACTAATTTCTTAGTTGTCTTGTTTTTAACTATAAGTTTTTCCAAAAAGTGTTTATGAAAACTATGAGTATGATTGCATTGGATAGTATCTGTGTTGTACCTTAATACATGAATCCCATCTTTACCAGATATAATATGCTTCTATCAAAACTTTGCAGACATTGCTATGGAGAAGTCTAACAGTTGTTATATTTTTACTCATGTAACTTGTTTATTTTACCTTGTTCTCTGAACAACTTTTCTTTACATGTGGAGTTTGATCATTTTATCAGCATCATCATTCAATATCAGTTCTTCTGAAAAACATTCTGTATTTCATTAAACTTGTAGATTGCTTTTCCAACATTATAGGGAAATTATCTTTTGTCACATATCTCTTTTGACCATCCTACAAAGGTGAAATGAACCTTCCCAACCCAAATTGGTTTGCTGTCTAGACTGATGATATCACACACACTTGTAGGAAGGTAAGAAAAGACGTGTTACTCACATAATAAGTTATTTTTGTTATTGTTATTTTTGTTATTTATTTATTTTTTTTGGAGAGAGAGAGCAGAGAGCGTGTTCTCAGGCAGATCCAAAAATTGCTCGAGAGAGCAGGAGAGAGTAATTGGTTTAGGAACTCATGTTGGTGATGTGGAGAGGCCCAGGATGAAGTTTCCGAACACACCTGGGGCTTCTGTGGTTTGAATCTCTCTTCAGTGTCTAACAAGGGAGCACGAAGGCCCCCTTCACACTGCACAGGTGGAGGGCAGAAGGGGAGGAGGAAATGGGAGCTTTCCCATCACACATCAAGAATGGAGTCAGAATCCATTGCTATACTTGAATGTATTTTTAGTTTTCATTTTCATGGGTTTTGTTCTATGTCTTGGAGTCTTTGCCTTGAGACACCATGGTCTTCAGCTTGGCTTTTTGTTCTGAGTAACTATACTTTGTGATTCTGTTGTCCCTGTTTTCACTCACAATGAATAGCCCTTCCCCCTTGTCAATAATTCCATTTGAAATTGTGTCTACTTTATTTCTTGGAGTGTCTAATTTACATAATAGGAAATGGTGCATTTTCAAGTTCTTACCTTTTTTTTCCTGTACATCTAATTTTGTTGTCTTATGAGGTCGTCTTTTAGTTCCCGATCCTATGAGTTTAATTATCTCATTCAGTTCTAGCTGGAGCACTTAGAAGGAAGTTGATCTGGTTTCTGCATTGCTGCATACGTTGATATTGTATTTTTCCCTGGGTAACTGTGCGGTTGCCACGCCATTTCTCCCCATCTCACTTGGGTTCAGTGTGAGCAGCTCTGCCTGGAGTGCTGCCAAACTCAGCTCAGGGCTTTTGCTTACCAATGTGAGATTGCTGCGGTTCCATTTAGAATGCCAGCTTACTGCCTCAGTGTTGTGTTCTATCTACTTTTTAGCAAATGTTTAAGAGGACTCTGGGGCTTATGGTAGCATTCGTTATTGGGTTTAGCTTTCATTGTTTTGTTTTGTTTTTTGGTTTGGGGATTTTCTTAACAGTCCTGTCTCAGGTTCACTCCACTTCACAGGGGTATGTCCAATCCACGAGGGGAACCCCTGGCTTCAGATCGGTCCTTCTGTAACTGTGAAGCCTCAGTGCCTCTCATTCCTCCTAAGTCAGCCCTGGCTGCTCACTTTCTTATTTCATTCTTTCATTTCTGCTTAGCACAGTGAAAGGATTAGGGTGCCTGTGGGTCTTAGCCAGTTTTAACAATGAGGTGGAGAGTTGAGAAAAGCCTATTTTCACTGTGCTTTCAATATAATTGCTTCCACTGGTTCTCTGACTCAGAGCATCTTTTCTTCTTATTTTCTCTATTTTCAAATTTTGTAGTTTGCTACTTATGAGGGGGCAATTCAATGTAATTTGGCTTTTTACCTTACTTCTTTGCTTTTTTTGCTTTCAGAGCTATTAAAAGTAAGATACTTAGAATCCCCTCTCCCCTCTACCAGGTCTTGTGTTAGCTCTTCACTGTTTGCCTCCAATTCTGCTCCTCTTGAAGTCACGGTATATAAAGAGAAATTCTCCTGGTTTGAGAACTTCTTTTCCTAGCGCTGTTTCAGCAAGTTGGGGATGACCTTTATGATCCAGATTAGCCAAGCAGAAACTGTTTTTCTTTCAAGTGTATATTGTTTTTTTTTTCCTTGTTCATTTGCTGTTTATTTATTTATTTTTTTTGGCATTTGTGGTGCCACAAAATTATTTCCTTTGTTGTTCGTGGGGTAAGAGGCAGCAGTCTGTAGTCTTGCCTAACTCACATATGTCTGTATGGGAAGCACTATCTAATTCTTTTCAAATGGTGTTCACAGGGTGAAAATTACTGAAGAAACATTTGGTCCTTCACACATTCTAAGTGTGACTCTAAGTCCTATAAATGGCACAGGCCTCTGGGAGATAGAATACAGGACTCTAGGTGCAAATGAAAATGGAAGGTGATAATTTGAACTTGTTTCCCACTTTAAGCTCAAGAAATGAATAGGAAGGGATTCATCATATATCACAAAGTGTGTTTTCTTCATTTCAATAAAAATTTCCCTCCCATCCCTTATCCCTCCTTCCATTTAGCAGAGTGAACAAATGAACAAAAATATTGTTGTTGTTTTCTAACAGGCAAATGTGGCCTGCAATCCTGACACTATTCTTTTTTATCCTAAGCTTTCTGCTTCTTTTCCACATCACAGCCTCTTATGCAAATATACAGAAAATAGCGTATGTTCAAGCATTCTTTATTCCTCATGAAGCTCCCATTAAATGGGAACATTTACATAACCAACTCACAAATAAAAATGTGTAATTTTAAAGCTTCTTTCTGCTGGGACTCTGTGGAAGGCGTTATTACATGTTTACCACTTAAAGGGGTGTTCTTCTTACACCCCTCTGATTCCTTCACACCTCGGAGGCAGATGCTGACTACAGAGCTAAAAACAGGGCCCCAAACTGTGACTGACATGCCTGTGTGTGTGGGAAAGGGTTAGAGTTTGGGATGGGGAAGGGGAAAACCAGGTCAATACCTCCAGCAAGTGAAAATGACAAAGCAGCTAAACATGAAGTCTGTATTTTACAGTCAGTCAAGGGGTATGGCCCAGGGCACAGGCAGTTCTTACAGGCTTCTGCTCCATGTTACTCTTTGGCCAATGCACCTGATAAACTCAGGATGAGTTGTAAGACTAGGGACTTCCCACCTCCCCCAGCCCTGGGGACTGGACACAGGGCCTTTGCATTTGTTTTAATTATTGCCCAGGTGGGGCTTGAACTTGGGATCTTTCTGCCTCACACTCGCAGAGTGCCAGGATTACAGGCATGTGTCACTATGTCGCCTTCTATAATGTTCCTTAACCAGATAATGAGCCAACCTACTGTTAGGAAAATCTGGGGTATAAAATAAGATAAAATGCCTGTACTCCAATTTGACAATATATAATAATACCTTGATTGCCAAACAGCACCAAACTTAAACTATGCTATTCAAATAGCAAAATTTGAAACAAATTTTCCTGGTGTTTGTAACTGTGCACAGTACCAGAACCAAAAAACCTGATTTGAAAAAACCTGTACTAGCTGAGAGTGAGCCACATGCCCTATCTTGCCACAGACACAAAGGGATTGTTACAGCTGAATGAGCCCAAAATAGTCTGGGTTCTTGCTTACCCCGAGCAAAGAATTGCCAAGTGTACCCGTTGCAGTAAGTAGCTGTATTTATTGAAAACTATCAGATGGTAGGAACAAGCAGAAGGAAAAGAGGAAAAGGAGGAGAAATAGGTACAAATGCTTGATAACTCAGGCTTTCAGTATTTAAAGGATTAGACACCTCTGACTCCAGTGACTCCCACTGTCTCTCACTGGTGTCCGTGGTCTGCTGCCTTGGGCCTCGAGACCTCCTAAGGTTAAACATGGATGATCGTGAGGGTGGTGTTGTGTTCATAGCTCAATGAGGGGAAGGGAGTAGCTCCAACTCCCCTGACTTTCTAACTTTACTAAGGTGATGCTTCAGTCCAAGTGCTGCTCACACCAGGCAATATATCGTGCATGTATTAATGCATTAAAACATTCATCATAGTGCTTTATTTCTTGGTGTGCTTTATTTGGGTCAAATATGGAAACCAGGGTTCCAAATTAAAGTTATTGATACCAGCAGTAAAGCTAAAAGGAAAATTAAGAACTATGAAAAAGAAAGAAATCATGAATTTTGTTAGAGTCCTGGAAAATTGAACTTGTAAGTGTAATATTTGGGCCTCAGAACCAATTATCTGGTTTCCATTATTTTTTATGGGAAAAATATGTGCAGCTCTTGAACTTTTTGGTGTTTCCATGAATTTGGAAAGAGTTCAATAACTGAGGTATCATTGAATACAAAAGATCGCTTGAAAGGTCACTTCACAGGGTTCCTAGGAATCAGGCAGTGTGCTGGTGGGGGAGTGGGTGTTACTCATTTCCCAATAACAAATGCTTGTGTTCTGGGTTTGGATCTGGGTGTGGCATGTTAACATGTCTTCAGTTCATTTAGGGTTGGAAGGGACATCTGGGAAGGAAAAGGCCCAGACCTTACTCTGCTATAGTGGATGTCAAAAATATACTTCTTGCCTAGTGGGGAGAGGGTGAGTTCACAGTGAGGCTGTAGGCAGATACTTCAGATGAGTATCAGATACTCCAAAGAGCATTGAGAAAGAGCCTATGGAAAGGCAGCAGCTCCACAATAGACAAAGATCACACTTCTGAGGAAAGAGTAGCTCCCAGGATACAGAGGCAGGTTGACACCAGACATCATTCCTACTGTTGCTGTGATGTACTTTGGAAAAACAGCTAGGTATACATGAACTGGGAAAGCTGTCCAATAAAGACTGAAGCATCAACTGCAACTTGTATACACACTGCACTAAGGAAACAGAACTATTTGAACTATCTAAGTGAGGTTAACCTCACTAGATTGCCAGTCTTCAGTGCATGGCTCTAGTTTCCTGATGAAATAGTTCCTGGGAACTCTGAACAGTTCCCATGGTCTTAAAGCCCCTGTTTTTTGCTGCTACCCCAGGAGGTGAATTGGAGGTTTCTCTAAGTAGGGATTGAGTTTCTACTATGCTCCTGTACTCAGATCCTATTCTACAAAACCCATGGAGTCTGGATTACTTAGTGGAACTGCTTAAAGGATCATATGACAGACTCCAAAGTACAGGCATAGAGTGAGCTTAGAACAGAGTTACACCAAAAAGAGAAATTTTTTGAAGTCTTTGCAGGCAAATTTCTTTCCTTTGCACCCACAGTCCTAGTCTGTTCTAAGAAATGACTCTACATAGTCTATTCCTACATAGAGAAATAAGGTAGGTTTTGAAGCTGTAGCCAGTTAGTTGACATGCCACCTTGTACTTTTCTTCTAGCCATCCTTACTTTCCTTTGCTTTCAGCTTTATTTGCCTGCATTTATGCCCCAAATGAGTCACTAGCATATAATTCAGGTTGTTTTTTTAGAGCCCATGTTGGCATAAATGTAAAAAATGGTCACCACTTGATGAAAGTTTGCAATTAAGGTAGGAATATGGAAAAACTTTGAGGCCTTCAGCATGGCTTAGTATCAACAACAGATTAGGGGCAGCAGGTCTGGACTCTAGATCCAGCACAAAGAGAGTTGATGACGAGGGTAAAGGTAAAGGTAAAGAGTGATTACAGAATTCTTCCACTAGAAGGAGTAGTTCCTCTTCTGTGGCAGTTGGCAACAGGTAGATAACTAAAAGATTTCTTCATGGACATTTCTTCATGTATTCTAGAGAATGCAGAAATATCTTGGATAAGGCACTCAACTGAGGGGTGAAATTTATTCACAGTATCAAGCTTGAATACAGTAAGTGACAATAGGAAGTAATCAAACCATTACAGCAAATGGAGATAATCAAAGAATTAACAACTCTTGTGAAAACTTGTTGAGTCTGTGCTTAGTTTTCTACAAAGTGTATGGGTTTCTTGTGGGTACCTATCACATTATTTAATCCTTCCCATAGTCTAGGGGAGCAGACATTAATCTCATCCTTATATTCAGATGAATATGAATGAAGATGAGTGAATTTAAGTACTTTGTCTGAGTTTACATAGATTAGAATTTAAACCACCTTAAGGCTGTTTTGTTAAAAATCCCAGGTGTCTGTCAAGGCAACCAAGGACAAGATGAGGTTCATTATAGATCTTAAACAGTTTCAGTTGGCTAGTAACTCTACTTCAGGCAATGAATCAAGATAAAAGGGAAATGATTAAAAGATTGAGGGACGTGGGACCGCTTTAAAGTTGTGCCAGGTAGGGCAATTTGTGTTTGGATCAGAGACCTATAATTTATGTAGATTCATATACATCTTTTTCAGATATGCATAAATTGGAGGAGTGCGTGTGTAACTTAATGCATTTATATGTGTTCAACACACTGTATAATTGACTCAATTATCCATGTGGGCATTATTCACTTTTAATTTGCAATCTGGCTTCTTTCAGTTAGGACGTTTTTTGAGTTGCTCCAGGAATGCCAACTAATTTAAATAATAAGTAAAACATAATTAGGAAGGAAAATTAAATTCAATCTTTGGCCAACTCTTGAAGATTGTACTTCTGAAATGTAACTCTGGTCTATCCATTGTCTTTTCATTTTCCAAGGCCTGTTTAGTATCACAAAATTTTATTGCTTTCCATAGATTACTGCGATAGTAACGTATGTAGCTTTTCTGCTTACAGCTTTCCAATCCAATTCTTATTACTGTCTGGAGAATGATGACAAAAAAGAGCACCTATCACAAAATCTCTTTATTTGAGAACATTTAATGCACAGGAAAAAATAAAAATAAAACCCCAAACCTCCAAACTCAAGACACCAACATTTATTTAATGGCTACCCATTTCTTTCTAGATTAGGTGCACATGCCAAAACCTGTTATTCAAGCGTCTTGTAGCCTTAGTTCCTGATCGTTCAAACTCTATGCAAACTAACCTTCTAGTCCTCAGCCTTTGTTTCCCTGCCTGGAATACCTCCTCCTCTATCTGGCCCTCTGCACAAGGTTTCCTAGTCCTACTGCTTGCAACCCCCTCGTGCGTCCTCTCAACACCTCCAGGTTTTTCTCCAAGGCCCACTGAAGTATTTGTGTACATGTGTCCTCACCATGCTCCTGTGAGATGATCAGGGTCTCTGTGGTGATTCATCTTTTCTATCACGCCGTTTTGGATCCCAAAGAACTGCCCAACAACGCTGCTAGCAAGCCCCCGAGGGCAAGAATTTCGGCCAAGTGCTGTGCTTGGCTCAGAGTGGGCGCTCAGGGAAGCCCTCACTGGAGGAGCCCTCACTGGAAAAGAACTCCCTGGGATTCCTCACCGGGAACCCGGACTGGGAGACTCCTCATTTGGAGGAGCACTCATTGGAGCAGACAGCACGGAACCACACCCCCCAACCCGCGCCGCCCTCGGGGCTCCACGGGCGCAGACCTCTGGCCTCCTGCGGAGAGGCGCAGCCGCGGAGGAGCTGAGGAGGCTGCTTCCTGCCTCCCGAGGGCAGCTGCCCGGCGCCGGTTGCAGCCCGACCCAGCGAAAAAGACAAACTTTAACTACAGTGTATGCTCTATACTTGCGTGTACATACACGTGACAGCCGTATTACGTATACACGTACATACACAAAAGGCACTCAGACGCACACACCTACTCAGGTATGTAAATAAATACAATACGTCCAGCCTCGACTCTGACTCGGCCCGGAGGCTGCGAGGACCCCACCTTTCGGGCCGTTGCACTAGGTTTCCAGCGGCCACCTGCCGGAGCGCAAGCGCAGAACCGCGGCGCGGTGTGGCCCTCCCGGCTTTCCGTCCGCCGGGCGTCATTGGTCGCGCCCCGCGCAGCTGGCAGGCGGCGGCCGGCGAGGGCGCTTTGAGGATGGCGGCGTCCGTGGCGCTGATCTTGCCCGACAGCCCCAGGTAACCGTTTGGCCGATCATTTGCTGTGGCCGAACCACTGCGGCACGCACTGGGCCTACGCAAGGATGGTCTTGCTGCCTGGCGCCTTGGCGCTGGCCGGGTCCGGGCTGGGTGCGGGTGGGCTTGGGCGGGGCCGCCCGGGTAGCTGTGCGGCCCGGGGTCGGAGCGGAGCGTGGGACCCTGCGGCGCCTCTGCTTCCTCCCCGCGAGCACACTTGTCTGGGTCGCGGTGCGCCCTGCAGCCAGGGTTGGCGTGGGAAGGCGTGGCCTCTGTCACTTCGCAGCGCTACGTCCGAAGTTCCCAGACGCGTCCGGGATTCGGCGCGCTCCGATTGAGCGGTGTCCTGTCTCCGCTTCGAGCCTTCCAGACCCGACGCTGCTGAGAAAGGCTCCTCGGTGCAGGAGTGTTGAGTACGCGTTACTGCCCCTTGTAAGACAGTATCGGACAGACCTTCAGGCCGGTTCTCTGTTGGCGACAGTGTCTAGCCATACTTCGGTTATATTATTTTGGCTTCCATTTTATTTATGTTTTAGTTAATTTCTCTGGAGCAGGGTAGGGTCAGCTATCCAAGGTGGTGACACAAAGTTTATCCCTCTCGCCCTCCGCTTTTTTTTTTTTTTTTTTTTTGCTTTGAGATGAATCCTCTCCACAGTATTTTCTCCAGGTAACTTGTGGGCTCGAGATCCTCACTCATCAACCTCCCCAGTAGTTCGGACACGAGGCACATGTTACCACATCCACCTTAAAGTCGCCTTTTAAAATAAAATTAGTAAAAATGACTCAGTTTAATGAGTATAATGAAGCAATTAGTGCAGGTGGCCTGTGGATGCGGGAATACTGAAGTATATAGACAGATAGTTGAAGTAGGAGAAAAACTTTGTGCCTGGATTGTGTAGAAATTGATATTTTAAAGTTTTTCTTTTATCCTGGATTCCTTTATCCTGATAGCCAGGCTTTCCCCCAAACAGATGTACTAGGGAAATGTGCTCTCCATCAGTAAACCTTATCCAGTAGGGTGCAAAATTGTTCCTATCACATTATTTGAAGTTAATTATTACAGGTGAAACAGATTGAAAACAATTGTGTCCATAGTAACTCTGCATGATTTTGTTTGCAGTATTTTCCTGCCATTATTTGCCATGCAGAATCTTTTGTTTTTGGTGTAATTGTCCAAGTTGCTACTTCCCCTTCTCACTCTTTTCAGTTTCCTCTTGGATTAAGTGGTAACATGAGGACCCACTGTTAAATTATTGCCATGCCTCGACAGACTTTATGTTTCCCCTAATGGTTTGCTTTGCCCAAAACAGAAAGAAATTCACTGAGTGGACCTCTTCAACCGAATGATTTTGGGAAAACATGGTTTTGGAAATGTTCAGATGGCCTGATTCTTTGATGACTGCTGTCATATTTCACTCAGACTAACCATGTAGCAATCAGAATTGTTGAAATTTGTAGATAACTAGAGCAAGTACATTTTAAAACATTTTAAAACTTTGTTTTGCAAATTTATTTAGCATGAAAAAAGCAGTGTCGCTGATAAACGCGCTAGATACAGGAAGATTTCCACGATTGCTTACCCGAATTCTTCAAAAACTTCACGTGAAGGTTTGTATTTTTGTATTTTTATAGTTTATTAAGATTCTCTCTGATTCTACTGAGACACTGTTATTATCTGAAGAGTGTTTTTGTGTGTATGTGAAATATAGTGTTCTCATGTGGGTTCTCAGTAACATTGGTTCTGAGGAAGATTTGATAATATTCCATGGTCATCCACTTGGAAAATTCAATATTCAATAAAATTGTTTAAAATCATGGAAATTTGCAGAGTAGTTTATATATTAGTGTTATAAATATTTAATAGTGTATATGGTGTATAACATTTTAAAAATGTATTTGACCTGGAACTGTTACTATGGTATATATTTTGGGGCAAATATATTCTGGAATATGCTTTGGGAAAATTCTGATGTCATTTTTCCTCTTAAAAATAATTCTGTAGTACTTCCTGTCTACTTGGATTTATCCTTTTATTTAATTTTGTCTCTCTTCTACTTTTATTTAGAGGGTGTGGTTATTTTAGACACATTTATTTGTTCATTCTACTTGGTCATCAGTCTAACTTAATTTCTTTATCAGCTTATAAAGATTTAATTCCATCAAATACATGTTTATGGAGCAGCCTAATGTTAACGTATCTGCCTGCTGTCAGGCATCAGCACTCAGTGAAGGAGACTTAGTCTTCTGTTCCTTGGCTGGTAAGCAGCCAGGAAGCCTTGCACTACTTCCTCTCAAGAATCTCTCAAATCTCAGTTTTCATAGTTCTAGTTCAGGTCCTTTCCCTTGGCCTAGAACAGTTGCTTTCAAGCCTGTATCTGTGCCTGTAACCTCCTAACTTTCTATTGCTTTTTCATAGTACAATTCCAATACTCTTTCTAAGTGTTATTCTCTTTAAAAAAAAAAAAAAAAGATCGATCATGTTTTTATGTGTTCAGAGTGATTATCCACTTTTCTGTGGTTGAAAGTTCAAACTCCTTAACACCTCTTATTATGTATGGTCTGTATTAACATGGTTGCAGCCTTCATTTTCCCACTTTGCAAGTGTTCCAGTCACACTGAGCAATACTTTTTACTTCACTGTACTATGACCTTTTCAGCTTTATGTCTGTGTATATAATCTTTTGTATTGCTCTAATTGTTCTTCCCTTCTTCTTAGAAAACTATTCATCCTTCAATGATTTTGTGGGCTCACTTAGCATTTTTTTTTCTATTCTTCTAAGTATCTGACTCATTCTTACCTTTCAGACTTTGTCATATTTGTTTCATGTCTAGAAGATAACTAAATCCATAAATCTCTTGGTCTACTTGCTTCTGCCCTTAAATATCTTTACTTTTTTTTTGTACCGGGACTTGAACTCACCACTTCATACTTGCCAGGCAGGCACTTATGCCACTGAGCTGAATCCCTGGTATGCCCTTAAATATCTTGCGGAGCATGTCTTACTAATCATTATACTCATATCCAATGCGTTCCTTCTTATACAGTTGGCATTCAGTATAAATTCCTGAGATTAATTCTTTTCTTTGCCATAGGAAACAAAATGGATATGGGTCCTCTAAGCACTTGCCTATAATGTATTTGTAATTTAGATGGAGAAACAGGAAGAATAGCAATAATAAGAGCCATATTCTATTGCATTTACTATTCATAACACCACTATGTGATTGGCACTGCTTTAATGGCTTTGTGTTATTAATTCATCTAATCCTTAGAGCAATTTGGAGAAGTGGATATTGTTGTCATCCTCATCTTATCTCTAAGCAAACAGAGAGAATCCAGTTAAGAAAATGCCCAAAGTCACCCAGCCAGCTGGCAGTTTTGTCTGGCTCCAGAATCTATCCCTTTAACCTACTTCACTAAACACAGGAAAGAGAAGGAAAGATTTTATAAATCAACCCAAAAGTAAATGATGCAGGCAGTAAATATTGTTCTTTTTATTTTGTGAGGTGGGGACTTCCTTCTTACACATATAAAATAATTATGGGACGGAAACTTACGTGTATCTTTATTCTTGGTATTGGGGAGAATGGAGCATTTGCAGGAAAAGTTGTGATGTTTGGTTTGCCTTTGACCCTTTTGGTCACCTTTGAAGTTGACAATAAGCGAATAGCTGTCTTTGAGTTAACTGAGTAACGGACATTCCTGGAGGCACTGAAAACTGTGTCATCAGAGCTAGAGGGAAGTAGATGAGAACATAATACCTGTTGAGATTGAAGTAGCTGAGGATAGAAACATGGATGTGAATATTTGTCTGTCAAGAAAACATCAGGAAAGGTGTAAAATTTTTTTCTTGGACAGTTTCAGCTGATGATCTTCCAGAAGTACTCCACTTGTGATAATATTCTTAAAGTTTATGGTGGCAAATGTTAGGATTTTCCACCTTATTTTTTTGTACTTTAGATATGGAAACTTGGCTTTTACCTTGAGATAAACAGAGCCCTCAGAACAGTGGAACCAGAGGCAGGTAGATGGTGAAGAGATTTAGTAATTTTGTTGCCACTCTAAATGTCGTCAGTTTGGTAATTTTCTTTTACTAAATTTTATCTGGTTATAGGTAGAAAATGTCTGTTTTTGTCCAGACTGGTTTCTTGGAATCCCTAATAGGTGTCAACCTAAAAGACAAAACAAAAACAAAAAACAAAAAGACCTGAGGCAGATTAGGTATAGAATATGGGCATGTCTGATATAGATCTGAAAGTCCTCATTGAACTGGCTATCTTCCTGGCTCATCCTAGCATATACAAATGGATGTTTATTTTGTGGGGGGCAATGTCATAATGTGTAAAGGCTGCTGCTAGCATTTAATCTACTAGAACTTTTAAGTTTCTTGTTATGTCTTATCAGAGTGCCGGCTGTCCATATTCAGGAACACTAAAAGATATCAGATGTCCTTCTATAGTTGATAACTTAGAGATAAATATTTGTGACTTCTGAGCTTTAAAGTTGGTGCTATAACTCATGTGATTAAGAAGCAAAACAAAACAAAACAAAAAAACTTCATTACTTTGCTTTGAAGAAGAGATTTTAAGCCATTATGGAAAGCCTACGGATGTAACTGATCCATATGTAGTTCTAACAAGTCAGCCATGAAATGGCAAACTGGGAAACAAAGGTGGTACTATAATAGGATGTTAGAGCACTTTCAAGCAATGATGCTGATCATGAAATGAAAGGAAATAGAAGAACCTGGAAAATCAGACACAAGAAATATTGAAGCACGGAAGTCTGAGGCTTTTTAAACTGAAATGAAAATCATCTTGTTCTCAGCTTTTCTTTGGGAGACTTTAGCACAGAACTCCATTGTTCATAATTATGAACTGAGTCATCACAAGAAGTTAGTATAACCCAACTTATTATTTTTAAAAGTGTCTAGAAGTGGGAATCATACTTTTAAAAATTTATAAGCACATCAGTTTCCTTTCACCATGAATTCACTTTGAGTTCTCATCACATGTATGAATAAGTGAATTTTCTTTCTATTTTAAGGGCAGCAGTGTATCATATGCTAACAGATTGGTATTTGTTCATAGGCTGAGAGCAGTTTCAGTGAAGATGAAGAAGAAAAACTGCAAGCTGCATTTTCACTAGAGAAGCAAGATCTTCACCTAGTTCTTGAAACAGTATCATTTATTTTAGAACAGGTATTTTTATCGCCTCAGATTTCCTATGATTTGTTTGCTGCATATTTGTATTACTGTGTTGTGTATGAAATTCTAATTTTTTAAAATGTGCAAGATGAAAACTGTGAATATATTTTAATCAAGAATTTTTTTCTTTTATCTTTTGAGTTATTCTGTAAAAATATTAAGTTGTATTAATAAAGATTTGACAGTGAATTGAGACTTTATTGATTTGAGACAGCTATGAAAGATTTGAATTCATTGTTACTTGGCATAATAATTTGGAAAAATGAATACATTTACAGAGTTTAACAAATGATTTGAGGTATATCTCACTAGAATGATAAATACATTTAGAAAAGTATTGTCATAATATTTTTTCCTATTGAGCTTCTCTTCTGCTTCATTCTTCTGGATCCTTCCTTGAGTTCATTATTTTTAACACATGTTCAATCATCTTTCTTTTTGCTTCAACCCTGACCCCTTGCATGTGTATTCTTCTCTTCTTTGGATTTCTTTTATCCTTGTCTCATCACAGTAGAGCATATTGTCAGTCTTTTATTATTTCATGTGTGAGTTATGTTACCCTCACTGGATTTTGAATATTTTGGGGGCCAGCATCACATTTTTTGTGCATTGTGTTTAAGCCTAGCACATTATTAGCTTTAAAATAATGACAAATAAATTTCTGTTAGTTGACTAGTAGAATAGTTGTCAGATAAAAGATTAAGTAGTACCTTAGCTTTGTGAGTATTCCAGTAAATGGCTACTACTAGGAAGACAAGCTGCCAAGCCTTTACAACTGTCTATCGATTATAGACCCTAAATATGATTGTAGGTCTTACTCTTGGTGAGTCTTTAGTAAAAATGAGGGGTAATTGAATAAGACAGCATAGTGTAAGGCTTATGAGACAATAGTATAAGGCTTATGTTGCAGAGTAATATAAGAAACAGAATAGATATTGCCATGAAACATTTGTGACAATTTTTTAAAAATTATTCATTACCTAGAAAGTTTATAGTTGAGGATAGTTTTGAGAACTGCTTCTTGGAAAAAAATTTGTTGAGAAAGATAACCATGTAAGTTTCAAATAATTAGTGAAATAAATAAAATGAAATTTTTAATTAGGGTACCGTTTGTATAGTCAGAGCAAAGAAGAAGGTATTTTGGTGATTTGGTGGATTTAGGATTTTTTTAAATCACAGGCAAAAATGAAATGACTTAGGCCTTTTAGCCCTTGCTTGTGTATTTTATTATTTGTAATGATATGCACAACCAAAAATATCTGATTATGATATGAATGTGAATTATTCTTTTAGTTTAAATCATTTAAAAGTAATTTTACATTGCAGTCAAGGTCTGTAGAAACGTAAAGAGTAAATGTAATTTTTTTCTCTTTAATAGGCAGTATATCACAATGTGAAGCCAGCAACTTTGCAGCAGCAATTAGAGAATGTTCATCTTGAGCAAGACAAAGCAGAAGCATTTGTCAGTGTTTGGTCTTCAATGGGTCAAGAGACAGTTGAAAAATTCAGGCAGAGGGTTCTGGCTCCCCACAAGGTATAGGATATTCTAACCCAAATATATTTTTGAGTAATGTGCAACATAATTGTTACATCTGGGAAGTTTTTCTTTGTTTGTTTGTTTTTGTTTCTGGTCTTTTTTTTTTTTTTTTTTTTTTTTGGAAACAAGGTCTTGCTATGTCATTTAGGCTGTCATTGTACTCACTATGTAGTCCAGGCTGGCCTGGAACTTGTGGCAATCCTCCTGCCTTAGCCTCTCGAGTGCTGGGACTATAGGTGTGTGCCACTACACCTGTCATATGTGAGAAGTTTTAAAACTGATTATTTTGTTGAGAGATGGAGTCAAATAAAACAAAGTATATACATAATATTTCTCTACATATTAGCATATTGCTGCCATAGTTACTATTCCTTTTGGTCATCTGGGGCTCTGTGTAAGACTTACTTCAACATTTACTGTATCATATATTTATTTGTTTTTGTGTATTTGCATTAGTGCTTAGCAGATACTCAGCAAATACTCAGTTAATATTTGTTAACTTCAGTAGTAAATAAAATGAATAGTGGAAAAAATATAAAATAATCACAGTATCATAAATCTCCTTTCCCATAGCAACCTTCAGTTCACTTCTTAATAGAGCTTGAAATGGTCACACAATTTTTGTCATTTTTCTGTTAGTATGTGTTGTTACATTAATTGTCAGATGCTTATTCAACTTTATATTCCTGAGAGAAATCTTATGTCATTGTTTATCATCCTTTTTATATGTTGCTGGATATGATTTGCTGATATTTTATTGAGAGTTTTTCTATCTGTGTTTATGAAGGATATCGATCTGTAGTTCTCTTGTGATGTCTTTGGCTTTTGTATCAGGGCAATACTGGCCTCAGAAAATGAATTAAAAAATCTTTCCCTCTCCTCTGTTTTCTGAAGAATTTGTGAATGATCATTACTTTGCATTTTATCAACAATATGCAAAAGAGTTTCAGTAATTCCAAATTATTGTCAGTACAGAAGTTAATATCATCAGTGGTTTTTATTAAAGCCATTTCATCAGGTTTGTGGTGATGTCATGTTAATATGCATTTCCCTAAAATATCAACAATCTTTATGGCCTACTTGTCATACATGTTTCTTCTGTGGTGGCGTGTCTATTAGACTTTTTGCCTAACTATATTCCCACATTGTAACAAGTGAAGTTTCTTTATATTAATATAAAGAACACAGATATAATTCCTAGCCTATAGAAATACATGGTTATTTTTTGTTGTTGTTACAATATGTGGAAGGTATTTATTTTTTCTTGAATTGGTGAGTTCTTTGGGAATTCTAGATATGAATCGTTTGTCAGAAGTGTGGTTCGACAATGTTTTTGTCTGCTTATGCTTCAATTCTTTTAATAGTGTTTTTCACAGGACAAAATCTTTTAATTCTGATAAGGTTTAATGCATCAATTTTTTTTTTCTCGACCCTAATTTTGGTTTTGTATCTTAAGAATTTATAGCTTGATCCAGTATTATAAAGATTTTTCTTTTTTGTTTCCTTTTAAGTGTTTCATACTTTTATACTTTACTTTTAGGTTTAAGTCTAAGATACACCTTGAGTAATGTTGTTTGCAGTGAAAGGTAAGGTTGCAAGTCATTCTACACATGGTTGCCCCTTGGTTTCATGATTAATCATGGATAACATTATCTTTTTGTGAGTGAGTTTCCTTTCTCCCTTGTCACAAATTTTTTAACATGTTTATGTGAGTCTTTCTGGATTCTCTTTGATTCCACTGATCATTTTTCCATCTTTATGGCAGCATTACTAACTGTTCAGGGCTTCGGCTGTCCATGGACTGCAGGTTGGATTTGCCTGATACAGACTTTAGCAGTGAAATTTTACTGTATCGGGCATTATGCTGAGTGATTTATATGGTTTTGTGTGTATGTATGTTGTGTGTATGTTTCCTATCTTTGAAGAGTAAGGAAATAAAACTTTAGAAAGTGTAATTTCACCATGGTATTGTAATAGATCCACATGAAGTGTAACACATTTTTTGTCATAAAGTCCTGTAACATGGGTGTGTCAAAGCCACATTTATTCTTTAGACAATTTCTGTTGACGAATTGTTAATTTTAATTTTATGAGTTTTATTATATTAAACAATGAGTGCTTAACAACAGGAAAAAATCACAAAAGTATTGCATTTTTAATATTTATTGTTTATAAAAAAGCATCAGAATTTCAACGTTGACTGATTTTTGGTATTCAGCATCTAAAAAAGAATAACAAAAATAAATTCCTATTGAATTACAATGAAAATGGCAGTAGCACTCTACAAAAAAAGTAGTCTTTACTTGAGTTATCACACCTGAGACAACCTTCACACATGACAACAGTACATTGCATACACACATGTCACTTACTCGATTAGTGCATGTGTTTTGCTTTCCTGGCCTTTTTGAAGAACATACTTAACATCTCGCTAGTCTTGCTGTTTTGCCAAGAGGTTCTTATTATGTAATGTGTAGTGAAGAGGAGCATAACATATCAATAAAGAAAGATTTCGTTCTTAATATATATTGTGCATGTAGAATAAAGATCAACATTTCCACATCAGCTGTGTACTTGCTTGCAAAACCTAAGAGATAACGTCAGACACAAGTACTTCTGTGAGCTACAATGTAATCACAAACAAAAGTCTACTGCAGAACTAATCTTTGTTTCAACTGTCACACCCCAGGCAGTCTTCACATATGACACCTTCATGTTCCATGCACACATATCACTTACATGGATAGCATATGTGCTTAGCTTTCCTTTCTATGGGCAGGCCATTCTTGTCACCTCTTTTCCTGCTTTGTCAGGTATTTCCTACTGTGTTTTACAGCATACATTTAGCAAGGAAGTAAGATATCAGTAAAATAAAATATCAGTTGTGTAATGAGTACATAGAATAGACATCAACATTCTCACATCAGCTGTGTACTTGCTTACGAAATCTAAGAGTTAATATCAGAAATAAAAACTCCTGTGAACTACAAAATAAACACAAACAAAAGTCTACCACAAATATAGTCTTTGCTTTAACTGTCACACTCAAGGCAGTCTTCATACATGACAACTTCATGTTCCATGAACACGTATTGCTTACACTGAGGGCACATGTGCTTAGCTTTCCTTACATATATGGCAGGCCATTCTTTTCACAACTGTTTTTGTTTTGTCTGGAGCTTCCTATTGTATTGTGTGTGAATACACACTACAATGTGTATTCAGTAGGGATATAAGATATCAGTAAAATAAATAGCAAATGTGTAAGAGTGCTTAGAATAAATGTCAACATTTTCACATCAGCTGTTTACTTGCTTACAAAGTATGAGATAGCATAAAAAATAAAAATCTGTGTCAACTACAATGAAAATAACTATAGAACTCTATAACAAAAGTAATCTTTGCTTCAACTGTCACATCCAAGGCAGTCTTCACACTTGACAACTTTACGTTCCATACTTAAGTATCACTTACACTGATTGCATGTATGTTTTATTTTCCTGTTGTTGTAGTAGGTCTTCAGGTGGCTGTTCCTGTCTGCTATTCACTTGTGAGCTTGTCAGTGTGATCCATAACTTTTTTGTGTAGTTCTCAGGGCAGAAACATTTTATTTTTCCTCTGCCGTAAATGATCTCTTATGACTTCCAGTCTCAGTGCGCTAAGAAAATTTCTCTGTGGTATTTTGCATTTGTTATTTTCTTTGTAAAGTGTCAAACTATTTATGCCACACATGTTTACAACTGAGTAAAACACCACCATTAGCCAGTGCTTTGTGTTTTGAGTGACATCATAATTTCTACAGAAATCAACAACATCTACTCTGCCTCTGGTCTTGTAGAAAGTTTCTATCTCAGTCTTCCATTTTGTCAAGGTTTCCCTATTAATATTTCTGTTGTGGTGCAATGTTGACATCAGCAGTACCAGTTTGGTTTTCTTTGCCAAGTATGAGGCCATTGTAAATCTGAAATGCAAAGATTGTCCTGTACAATTCTGTTTTGAAATTGCAACATTACATATGGAATTTCTGCTTTCTTCCTGTGTACAGTTCTTGTGCTGATCAACTTGTATTCTATTAGCAAGTATAATATCAATTGGAAACTGTTAACCAGTTATTGAAAGTCACATTCCAGTTAGTTTGGGAAATGGGAGCAAAAAGTCTGTTCAAAACATCACAACAGTTTATTACTATATGAGTAAGGACTTGATTGGCTGAGTTCCAGGATAAATTCTAAATTGAGAGCATAATATGTCTTCAGATTTACAAGGGCATAAATTTTTATGCCATATTTTGACCCATCGCTTTTCCATTGTCTTTGACCTGTGATTACCGTGAGAAATTCCTGCAAAGTACAGCAGGCCTATGAATGCTTTTAGTTCAGCCAGTGAGGTATACGGTTTTGAATATGGCTAGTGGTACATACAGAGCATTTTTCTTGTGTCTAAGCATTTGTGTATTTCACACCATCTGTAGCATTTCATCTGTTATAATTTCTAGTATTGAATGGCAGTAATACTTGATAAAGTAATAAGTTAAGTGGTAAATCTTTCCTGTAATTTCAGCATTCTGGGAATTCTAGGAAGGAGGATTACAAGTTTGAGTCCAGTCTGAGCACCTTGTCAACAAAATGCTGTTTCAAAAAAAAAAAAAAAAGGGCTGGAGATGTAGGTTAGTGGTACAGCATTCCTGATTTTGATATCCCAGGACTGCCAAAAAAATTTAAAGATGTTTTATTAGCAAATTTCAAGTAGGTAATGCAGTATTATTAACTGTTATCCCTATGCTGTATATTGGAATCCTAGGACTAACCAAATAACTGAAAGTTTGTGCCTCTAGACAGATTTCCCCATTTCCTCCATACCTCAGGCTTTGGCAGTACTATTCTGTTTCCTGCATCCATGAGTTTGATTTTCTTTTCTGACATCCACATGAGATCATGAAGTATTTATCTTTCTATGTATGGTTTATTTCACTTAACATAATGTCCTCTAACTTTGTGTTACTGTAGATAGCAGTATATTTTTTCTTATGGCCAAGTACTATTCTATTGTGTATATATACTGTATTTTCTTCATCTGTTCATCTTTTGACAAACACTTAAGAGTTTGGCCACTTGATCATTGTGAATAATGCTGTAGTTAACATGGTTGTGTGGAATCTGTTCAACATACTGATTCATTTCCTTTGGATGTGTATATTCAGCAAGGGATTTCCGGGTCAAATAGTAGTTCTGGTTTTTATTTCTGAGGAACTCTGTACTGTTTGCAACCACCAACAATGTGCAGGGGTTCCTTTTTGTCCACTCTGTTGCCAGCACTTGTAGTTGCTTGTTTTTCATGCAGTAGTAGCCATCCTGATACATATGGTTAATATTTCACTGTAGTTTTGATTTGCATTTTCCTGATGATGAGTGATATTGAACACCTATTATATACCCATTGGCCTTTTTGTTTGTTTGGTTGGTTTTTTGTTTTTTGAAACCGGATCTCGCTATGTACTTCAGACTGGTTGCAGATTCACTCTGTAGTCCAGGCTGGCCTCAAATTTATGGTGATCCTCCTGTCTTAGACTCCTGAGTGCAGGGGTTACACCATCATGTGCACCCTCATTCCCAGCCCACTGGCCATTTTTATGTCTTTTTTGGAAAATGCCTATTTAGGTACTTCATATATATATATATATATATATATGTATATATATGTATATATGATATATTTGGCCATATATCATATATATATATTTTCCAGAGTTGTGTGGATTCTTTATATATTTTGGCTATTAACACCTTGTCAGAGATATATCTTGCAAATATTTTCTCACATTATATCTGTTGCTTTTTCATTTTTTGATTGTTTCCTTTGCTATATAGAAGCCTTTTAGTCCAATGTAGTCCCACTTACTTATTTTTGCTTTTGTTGCCTATGCTTTTAATTCTAATGCAAAAATCATTGCTAAGATCAGTGTTAGGGAGCTTTTATCTTATGCTTGCTTCTGGGAATTTTACAGTTCACATCTTACATTTAAGTCTTTAACTCATTTTGAGTTAATTTTTGTATATAGTGTTATAAGGGCCCAGTTTTATTCTTTTGCAAGTGGTCTGTTTTCCCAACACCATTTGTTGAGGAGACTTTTTCCCTTGTATGTTTCTTACACTCTTCTCAAAGGCTAGTTTAAAGATGTCTGTCTTATTATTTAGGTCTAAAAAAGAGAGATGTAGGTGGAAAATGATAAAATTTTTTCCAGAATATGATTGAATGGATCTTAAAATTTTATCTTCTCATGCTTTTTTTTTTTTAAATGCTTTATCTTAATTTCTTTGGAGACTTGAGACTAAAATATT
This sequence comes from Hydrochoerus hydrochaeris, assembly GCA_004027455.1. Lineage (NCBI taxonomy): Eukaryota > Metazoa > Chordata > Mammalia > Rodentia > Hydrochaeridae > Hydrochoerus > Hydrochoerus hydrochaeris. Next base: position 18,414 of record PVLA01003558.1, on the reverse strand, counting down.
ACCACCACTTACTGGGATCTTTATTTTTCCTTCCTTTGTCAGTGTTGACTCCCAAGCAGTATTCTATAACAGGGATTTCTACTTGATTTTTCTTATCATGCCTGTATACCATTGATTAGATTATGAATCCTTTTTCAGATAGAAATTGAATATTTGGTTTTATTTCTGAAATTCTTTTTAGAGTTCATTTGCATATATTTCCATTGTAGACATGTATTTTCATTTGTACACTAAATTTAAAACCTGACTTGTCAAATACTTTTTACAGCAATGCTTTTTTTTCTGAAACCTTTTCTTTTGCAACAGTCTCGAGCTGTTCTTTGCATAGTTCTTCCTAAAATATCTTTACAAATAAGATTATGAGAAATATACAGAAGGCGCTTGAACCATTTCTAGATTAGCTTGCTCTTTAAAGGATATACATGGTGACTCCTTTTCTTGAAAGACATTTATAAGATTTGTTAGGGAGTTTTTAAAATATAAATTTTACTGTCTGTTTTGAATTTTTAAAATGAATTTGATATTATTTTCCCTGAGTAAGAGTGTTCTTAACTATCAAATGCATGGCAGATTTATTCATAATATAAAGTCATTTCTTTACATAATAAAATTTCAGTATCTTTTTGTAAGTTCTTGAGAATCTACATTTAAAAATAGATCACCAGATTTCCTAAGATAATAATGTTTCCTATATCATTAAAAAATTCCCTATAAGCCACTCTAAGATTTACCTTGTTAATTATAATTCCTATTGTTTTATTTTATTAATCATTAAGTGGATTATAAGAAATTATAAACTGACATTTAAAAATTTATGTTCTTTCCTTTTATTATGTTTAATAGTTTTATTTCATTTCTTTTGGACTTCTAAGGATAAATAATGGCTTTATTATAAAGAGCAGAAAAAACATATTTCATGAATCGAAATTTTGAAATATATTTTTCCTTTGTAGGAAAAATATTTTGTTGCATTATATCCACATGTAACTCAAATCTGTTTCTATTTTTTTTAATTGTGGGCATGTTTTCAAGTGAAAGCATGATTTTTCTATGTGCTTGTATTAAGTGAATATAAGGGGGTTCTGAAGTTTAAATGTTGCAATTTTTATTTATTTATTTATTTATTTATTTATTTATTTATTTATTTTTTTGTGCTAGGAATTCAGCTTACAGCCTTGTACATGCTAGGCAAGCACTCTGCCACTGAGCTACATTCCCAGCCCAATGCTGTGAATTTTTTAAGCTCTGAGAATATATTTATCTGTAGAAAAATGCAGAAATTGTTAAGTGTTCAGTTTGATGGGTTTTAGAAATGATATGCAGCCTTTGAGTCATTATCTGTAACAAAATACAGGATATTTTCATTACCCAGAAGGACTCAGTTTCATTTATTTCCCTTTATTCTCATCCTCACTTTTTCATTTTTATGAAAATGTGAGCTTTTGTTACTAGAATTAATATAAATCAGCTTATAGAATATGTATCTGACTAATGTCAGTTAAAATAATTTTTGAATCATTTATATTGTGTGTAATAGCAATTTATTTATTGATGAGTAGTATTTCATTACAATTTGTTTATCCATAGTCTTATTTATGGATATTTGCATTGTTTGTGGTTCCTTGCAATTATAAGTAATACTGGTCTGAACGTTAGTGTACATATCTTTTTGTGGACATATTTTAATTCCCTTGAGTAAATATCTGGAAATGGAATTGCTGACTCCTCATGTCCAAAAGTCTGAGGCTCTTTTTTGCGTTTTAGCTGCACCATGAAAAAGTCATAATCATCTAACCCCCTTACCTGGTATGGCCCTCTCCTATTAACAGTCAAATTCCTTTTATTTTTTTACATCAAAGTCCCTGTAACTTTTGCTTGCTTTTAGTCATTCTCAATACCTTCAAAATTAAAACAAAATACTTTGCATGGCGGTTATATTTTTTATTTTAAGGAAGTTGGTGTGATATAAGCTTCTTTCCAACCATTGCTGTTGATAGATTCTAAGAACACCAAAGGTGATTCTTTGAAACTATAAATCTTATTTTGTTCTCTTCTCTGCTGCAAATCCACTAATGGCTTTCCATACTGTTTATGATGGAAAACAAAAATCTTAAAATTGACTGTATGAGTTGTAGCCCTTTTAGTCCACTATCTTTCTTGCTGGCCTTCACTTCTTACTATTCTCCACCTGGCTCACTGTGAATCACTTTGATCTGTTTACCTCAGAATTTCTTCTGGATGTCCATATGCTGGCTTCCTTACCTTCATTAGTTCTTCACTCAAGGTGACTTTTGTCAATGAATCTTTCTCTGGTCACTATAGTTAAAAGTATCCTTGTCCATTTTACTTTCTTACTTCATTCTGCTCTGTAATAATTATAATTCTTTGGCCTGCTATATATTTTACCTTCTACTTTTTTTATTGACTGTCACTATATAAGCTCTGTAAGGACAGGCATTTTTGTCTACTACTGTATTTTCACTTCTTTACTGGCTGGTAGAAGATAGTGGATTCTTAATAAAATAGTTTTTGCATGAACAATATTCCTGCTTTATAGATTTTGAAGTTTAGTTTTTTTGATTTCCTGATAAAAAATAATATTTTTCATTCTTTGATGGAGAAAAAAATAGTAAAGGGAAGAGAGTATGAATTATATTTTGTATTTCTTAATTTTTTTTGTTTTTGGCATATTTTAAGGTTTTTATGTTTCATTTATTTTATTCTCTAAAATTGTGCTGGAAAACTAGAGTCTAGTCATTTAAAAATTTTCTTTAAAAAGGAGACTATAGAAAATATTAATTTAGCTTGAAACAAATAGAAATTCTCTAGGAATAAAGTATGATAAATTTAGCTGTTAATGCAGCAATCAATTGAAAGAGCTTCAGATCTAAGAGACCCTTAATCAGTCTTATTCGAAAGAGAAATGTGTTCCCTACTTCATAAGTAATTGACTGAAACCAGAACCATTAACAAATTGAATAAAGATTTTGCTAATGCCAAGTAACTGTGCTGTTAGCAAAATTACTCTTATTATGTCATAGTATTCAAAGATGCACACTTGCTAAATAGAGTTGATGTACTTTTTCAGAGTGTTTCCAGTTGGGGGTGCATTAGTTGAATGATGTTTCACTGCCTCAAACTTGTCCTACTATCTTCATATATTCTTGGCATATAGAGATGGCAAGCAATTTAGAAGATTTATTAATGTTTCCTCTGAACTCCTTACAACTTGGTTAGGAAGACCAATCTCATGATTAGGTTCATTGGCCAAGTCTGCAGGTCAAGAAATATGAATTCTTTGTCATCTAGCAGTGAGGTGAGGCTGACTTTTGTTTAGTCTAAACCTGAAGGTATGGCTTGAGTATACCTAAATTGTGTAATAAAGTCGTTCTGCTTCTTAATATGATCTGCATCATTAAAAGCACAGTGTACTGAAAGGAAAACACTGGCCTAGTCATTTTTGGATTTTTATAGAGGGTAATGAATACTGATGACTTCTGGAGACTATTTACTGGGTGCAGAATACTTTGTGAAAGTATTCAATCACTGGATGCCGGATAACTTGAGCATAAATTCAGGAGGTTGCTTGCATTGTGTAATGCATTTGCATTTATGCAACATAGATACCATGTTGTATACCAGTTATCTCTGAGGTTCTGATTCTGTTTGTTGTCACAGTAAATGCTTCTTCCTTTGTGAGGAAAGCATTAGTGTGCTTCTTGCCTCCCATTCTTGCCATGGATTAGAAGATGGCAAAGAGGGTGACTGGTTGCAGATAGCTAAAAATGCTGTCTGGTTTCATCTGTACATTGCTTGTTACAACTTTTAGTACATTGTATCTTTTAAAAAGTGTTTTAAAATTATGTTTTCCATAAACTGTAGTCTTTTAAATTGTTTCATGAATTTTATAATGTGTACTTACAGTTTCATCACCATAACCAAGTTTCAAAAGATTTTTTTGACTTTCTAAAGTTTTCCCATGCTCTTTTGCAGTTCTTTTTTCCTCTGATCTGCCCTGAAGCTACCACTGATCTGCTTTCAGGCACCGTCAGTGGCATTTTGTATAAATGAAATCCTATAAATATACTTTGTGTCTGATTTCTTCTACTGGATATAATGATTTTGAGGTTTATCTATTGTCTTGCATGTTCTTGTAATTCTTTTTATTGTAGAATAGTATTCTATTTTATAGAAACAACACAATTTGTTTACCCATTAACCAATTAATGGACATCTAGGCTACTGCTAGGTATAGGCTGGATTATTGTGTAGGTTTATGTTTATAAAAGTTGACTTCTTTTCCTAAGTGGTTATATCCTTTTATGCCAATCTGTAGTTGCTTTATATTCTGGCAAGACTAGATACTGTTAGTCTTTTTCTTTTTAACCATTCTATGGATAGATTGTGGTATATTATAATTTTGATTTTCATTTTTTACTAAGGATGCTGAATGTTTATGTTTACTAGCTGCTTGTGTAGTTTTTGTGGGTTATCTGTTCAAATTTTTAAATATTTTTCTATGGATTTCTTGGTTGTACTATTGAGTGGTAAGAATTCTTTATATATTTTGGTTGTAAATCCTTGTCAAACTTAGTGGTAGTACAGTGGATTAGCTCATGGTGCTTATACAGCCTCAGTACTGGGATTATTGGTCATGGAAAATTTTAAGAAACCAAATGAGTTGACGGGGTGGATTAGATAGAATATAAGTAGCTCAGTTACAAGATTATTTTATAATAATCTGAGAAGAGATGGATAAGGAGGATCTGAAATAGGTCATTAATTTTGGAAATTATTTGAAAAATATTAGCTCCACTCTGGGAGGCTAAAGCAGGAAGATGACAGATTGGATCTCAAATACATAATTGTGTAATATAAATATGTTTTTAAGGAGGAGTATTTAGCTGAAAATGAATGGTGCAAAGGGGGATAAAGAGTTACTAGATTTGACACCCAAATCACAATTTTAAAGAAAAAATTGGTAAAGTAGTTCTTAACAAAATGAAAAATTTTGCTTCTGCAAATCACCCTACAAAGATGAAAAGTCAGGCTGTTGACTAGAAGAAATATTCACAAATTACATTTCTGGTAAAAGAAAGGTTAAATCACAGATATACTTGTGTATATGTATACATATATATATTACATTCAAATTGTAGAAGAAATTATATATTGTAGAAAAAAATTAGATGTCCAAAATATCCTGTATTTATAATGCTTTGAAGTTTCAAAAATACTTTGATTATGTGTTTTCTGTTTTGATGCTACCAATAACTCAGAAAGTGAGTTAGTTATTTTTTATGTGAGGAAATTGACATTTTAAAAGGTCACAATGTAGCTAGGAACACATATAGTGAGTGATAGCTGAAGTGCAAGGCAAAGAATAATCTTTTAATTCATTGCTTATTTATTTATTGTAATACTGGAATTTGAACCCAGGGTATTTGCACAGAGCTACATTTCCAGCTCAATTTTATTTTTACTTTGGGACAGAGTTTTGTTAAGCTGCCCAGTCTGCAGTGGAACTTTTAATTCTCCTGCTTCAGTCTCTCAGAGTGCTAAGATTATAGGCATGTGCCAGTACAGTGCTAGCTCTAGTTCCTCTGCACCAGTTTTACTCAGTGTTTAAGCATACAGTAATATATGGCAACACCTGACTACAATGAGCCATGTTTTAATTTATTTACTTAATATTTGTCTTCATAAATTATATTCAGTGCCTAAATTCAGGGATAGGATCAATTAAGTAAGCTCAATGCAGTGTCTTACAAGTCCATGTGAATACCTATAAGGTGTTTTCAGTTAAGACAATGTGTCAAAATATTTTTGGTTAATGACAGTGGGAATTACGTATTAGTGGATCTGGTGCCTGTGACTGTTGAAAATAGTGGCTTCTGATACCGGAGACTGTGTTTACTGTAATCAGTGTTAAAGATCAGTGCATAAGGACCCTTAACATGCACCATTAAATTGATTTTTCCCTTACTAGAAATTATGGATTGTGTCCCCCTTTTACTTGTAACCTCTAAAAGTGCCACGAATAGCTAAACTGTATCTTTATTTTCTCATCACATCCTCTCTCACATAGATAATACTTTCATTGCTCTTTTCTGCTTGGCTTTGAGTCACTGCTGTTATTCCAGCTGTTGAACAGTCTTTCAAGTTAAGTGATTAGTATTCTGGTCAAATAAAAATTGTCGTGAGGTTGGCACTCTTACCAATGTAGTTAAGGTAGTTTTGCTAAATCCTTATTAGGGTCCTGTTTTCAGAGGCATATAACAATTGCATTTTTCAAAACTTCCCTAAATATTGATAATGTGGAATTTATTGGAATTGCTTCTAAAAGTGTAGATTCAACTTCTGAGGTTGGAGGAACCTATAATGAAGGTTGTGCTTCTTATTTTAAAAAGATAAGAAACTGCTATGGTCTTTCTTTCATATTTTTGTCTTACTTGATTAAATTGTGCTATTGTGTTAATAAAGTCAAAGGAAATGTAATTAGATTTCATCGTAACTGGGAAATGTTTAAGGTACTTTAGAAAGTATGATAATGATGATGTGTTGGGTATCACCTGCTGTCTAGCAGTTATCAGTTTGTCTGACTTTATTCCTCTTACTGTTTATAAAGGCGTGAGCCTCTTACTGCCTGGCACTTGAGTTTCTCTCTAAGGGAAAGTGGAAGGTGAGGAAAGATTTCTATCTAATGCAAAGGTACAAAGTGGTTTTTTTTTTTAAGATTATGAGATGTCAATAAAGGTACTTTTTGCTAATATAGTATGTGCTATTTACTAGTTGAAATTTTTAACCGCTTAAAAATATTAGTTTTTAAAAATTGTGTTTTTAGTTGGATGTGATAGTTCACACCTGTAATCTCAGCACTTGGGAAGCTGAGGCAGGAGGATTGATGTGAATTCAAGGCAGGCCTGTACTACATAGTGAGACCCTGTCTCAACAGCCCCCCACCAAAATTCTATTTTTAAAACCACTGGCTCTTTCTGTGTACTTCATTGCTGATGGTTTTTATTTTTAGATAGAGTACTTAATGATCACTTTTACTGTTGAGTTTGACAGCATAGCAAACGGCCAATCTAATGAACTCGAGGAAAATTTAGTGTGCAAGTTAAAGGAGCCCTGACATTGACTTTATGTGAAGTCTAGGCTATCTGTGTTCAGTCTTGCTGAGTAGAAATTTGCTTAAAGTTGATGCTTTTCTTCCTCTGTACCACGTGATTCCAATCTTCACTTGTCTTTTATAGCTGGAGACAGTTGGATGGCAGCTTAACCTTCAAATGGCTCACTCTGCTCAAGCAAAACTAAAATCTCCTCAAGTCGTGTTACAACTAGGAGTGAATAGTGAAGACTCAAAGGTAAGAAATGATGTTAAAATGAAATGATATATTTCAGTAGCTCTTATACTTTTATTTTGAGATAGAGTCTTGCTATGTAGTTCAGGCTGGTCTTCAGCTCACAGTGATTCTCCTGCCTTAGCCTCTGGTCTTATACTTTATTGAGAGCAGAGTATTTGCTCTATGGATTTAAAATTTAAATATAAACTAGAATTAAATAAAGATTAATTATTTGAAAGATCTTTATGACCAGTTTTGATGTCACTGTTATTTATCTGAATAAATAGCTGATCTCGTAAAGTACCCTTTTTTTTTTTTGTACCGGGGATCGAACTCATGACCGCATGCTTGTAAGGCAGGCACTTATGCCGTTGAGCTAAATCCCCAGTGTAAAGTACCTTTTTTATAAGGACATTTTGTAATGTCTTAATTTCTGCAAAGGAAAAATTTGGTGGTGACCATATAAAATTATAATTTTAATGTTTTAGGTATTTGTGAATATCCCTTGTTGTTTTGTGTGTTAAGCTGCATACATGTGATAAGACTATTGTTTGTTGTCTAGCCAATGTCAGGAGTATGATGCTGGCTAGAATTGTGTTGTTGTATGTGTAGTGTATTGTGTATGCATATGTTTAAATTCCAGCTTTTGCAGGACAGAATTGTAGATTAGTTTTTTGTCATGGTGATTTCTCTTTTGGTTCTAATTTTGCAACAACCTGAAAATGGTTCTCAAAGATTTAAGATGTATTATGGAATAGTTTTTCTTACTATGGTATATATACTAATATATGTTTCAGATATAATGAGAACTACTTATATTTTATACTTTAATTGATTTTTTTTTAAGAGAGGAAGGGGAGAACGAGTTTTCTCCTACACTGAAGAATCTTTATCTCATTTTAGAACAAATAAAATATAGTTGAGAATGAGGTACTATTGAAGATCTAAGAAAGGAAATATTAGTTGAATGTGATCAGGGAATAATGGCATTTATAATGGGTATTCATGGATGGAAATTGTGCCTTGTCATTATTAGCACATTGACAGTTACTAAATCATGTGTGTTTGTCTTTTTAAAGAACTAGGGTCTGTGGCTATCCTAAATCATGTGACTATAAAGTCTTATGGAATTTAGGTCTTTACTGGTTTATTAATGTTACAAAAACATTTCATTTCACACATTTTCACTGGAAGATAATAGTAACTCAGTGGTTAAGAGTCACACTAATTAGTATATTATGTACGCTGTACAAATTAGTAGTGATGTAATCTTGGGCATGGCATTTAGTCTTTCTGTGTCTGTTTCTTATTTGTAAAATGGAGATAGTAGTGCCACTCTCATAGATGTTTGTCCATGTAAAGTGCTTAGGCCAATGCTTACTTTGTGGTAAGTGCTCACTGAGTGCTGACTGCAGCTGTCATCATCAGTAAAACTTTTGGGGACTTAACTAAATAAATGGACCCCTGTTTTAGACCAGTGTTTTCACTAGATTTATATCCTAATTGATAGTTTTTTCTTTTCCCTTTCTTTATAACTCTTTTTTGTTGATTGTGTTTTCATATTTATGCTGTTAGAAATTGAGGGCAAAAACAGTTTGGATAGTCCTGTTTTTCCCATGAAGCAGAGAAAATATTCCCTTGAGCTTAGGATAATGGTATGGACAAATCACTTCTCAGGTGGGACTATTTCCCGAGTGAAATACATATGTAAATGCTCCAATAACTGTACGTCTTGTCTGTTGTATTTCTTGTGAATACTGTATTTTTTTTTTACTTTACTTAAGTTTATTGGTACAGTTTAGGTGTATCATCATAGGGAAGTTGTACCTGTACATGATGCACCTTCATTTGTCTTTTTTCCCCTCCCATTTGCCATCTTCTCTTCCCCTCCTTATTTACAAACCTTTTTTTCCATTTTGTCCTTCTTTTTCCCTTTTTTTTCTTTTCCCTTTCTGCCTTTTCTCTTCCTCCTCCCTTGTTCCCCTTTCCTTTTGAACAGTTTCTTCCCATTTCACCATATCTCTTATACAGTTTGGTTCTTATTTATCTTATTTACACTTTCAATTTCTCACCAGTTAGGCAATGTGATATTTACACATATATGCCTGATTTATTTCACTTAAGAATATGGTCTCAGGGTCCATCCATTTAGCAATAAATGTCTCCAGTTTATCATTATTTATGGCAGAGTAGTATTCCATTATATTAAAAAAAACTTCTTTATCCATGAATACTGTATTTTAAGTCTGAGGAATCAGAAGCAGTTTGGTTATAAGTTGGAAAGGTACTATTTTGATCATATATTGAATATGCTTTAAGCATCACAACTTGAACAGTACTTGACTTTTGTAATGTCAAGTCTTCTCAGCTGTTTTATTGCAGCTTCAAAATTTGCCTGTGTGTTGGAAATGAATAAGTAGGTAGTAGGAATGAATAGTGTGGAAATGAATAATTCTAGTAATTCCTGTTATTCAGGAAGCTAATACATATATGAAATTCAATTCATTTGACATATACTAGAATACATTTATGTTTTTATCTATCACTGTTTTGAAAGTAGGGATGGATATTATTATATATGCATATTCCGTTAACCTTGTAACTTGCAGAGCTAGTCCATTGTTTCCATTAATAGACAAAGGAAGAGGAACCACAACCCCAAATGTAAAGGATGTGTTCTTTCTCTTGTATGCAGGCTTAAGTGACTTCTTCTATGATGGCGCTATGTGGATTTGGTCCCCATTTCCTGTATCTCTAAACAGTTTTCACAGAGTAAAATGTAAAAAAATGCTGTCAAGGTGGACAGAAATATGCCATCTCCCAGTGATACTCTCTCTGTGCTCTGTCTGTGAAGGGAACAGGTAATCACGGTGCCTGGTTTCCTCAGTACACTGCTGCCTGGAATAGTTACTTTTTTGTTTGTTTGTTTACATTCTCCTGTTTTTATGATCTGGTGCTCTAGCGTTTTCACTTGACTTTATTAATAAGGACCACACACTAGTTTTTCCTCAAATAATAGCTGTGTTATAAAATAAAGATTCAGAAACTATTGATGAGTTGGAATATTAATTAAGTAAAAGGAGCATGTTTTAAAAACTAAGTTTGTTAAAGGGAGAGCTTTTATGAAAAGAAAGATTGGTTTATAAGCAAAGTCCCATAAAGTACCAACATGTTATACTTAGGAAAAAGAAAATGTTTTTTACCATGAGGTAAAATTGTTTTAAATATGTATTTTGTAGAGTATCCTGCATGTTTACAAACTTTAAAAAAACTTCTAAGAGGACTAGACATTATAAATTTTGAGACTGTTTTGGTGGTTTTAATTTGGAGCTATTGAACTAAAAACTCACAGTAGTTTACTATAGTTTCTAGGAGTTCGTTGGCTTTTACATTGCCAGCATACACATGAAAAATGTGCTCTGCGTGAAGTTGAAATTTTATCACACTAGATAACATTGTTTGACTGTGGTCTCCTTTCTCTCAGAGCTTTTTTTTTTCAAGGCTTTCCTGTTTTGCTACTAATTTTATCACAAGAACTGGGGGATTCTAGTTTTCCTGCAGTATTTTGATATATATTCTAGTTGTTTTCAATTCATTATCTTGGTATTTGTGTACTGCCTTTTGGAAAGTAAAATTATTTTCCTGTTCCACAGATACTTCAGAATGAGTTTTCTGAGGATTTTTGTTTTGTTTTTGATTTATTTCATTAGGGGGCAGTAGAGCACTTTACTTATCCAATCTTTTCTGGCATTCACAATGTTATATGAAATAACACTCAAAATAATTGTGAAGTCAGTAGTGGTGGGAAATGCTAAGTGTTTACATTTCTATTTTGTATGGAACAATAGAGTTCCTTTGTTTCCATTAACAAAATTAATGCCTATTAATCAGATACATATAGAACAAATAAATGAAATGATTATGATTCAGCTTTTGTTAACTTAAGATTATTTGCCAAAATAAAATTTATTAAAAGGCCTTATTCTGTTGGCTTTTTAAATACATTCTATCATTTATATTTATTTTTTATTGGAGAAGAAATAAAGTAATCCCCAAGATAATTGAATGACTGTACAGGTTTATAGTTTAACTACTTCCAGGTTATTTATAGTCATTGAAAAAAAATTTTTTTTTAATTTTTAGAGAGTAGCAATGTCATATGTACCAATGTTGGTAATTTTGAATTACATCAATGATTTAACTTTGAATATCCGTAAAGCACTAAAATAATTACATTTTTCTTAGTCTAACTGCATGTTTCCTGTTAATTTATTATTTAAACCAGTCATATTTTGTTAAAATAGGGATAAAAAAATTTATGTGTTTTTAAAAGAAAGAATCTGGGATATCACCCTTCTTTTGCAATAACTAGAATAAAAGCACCTTGATTTAAAAAAAATCATTCTTCATAATGTCACTGGATCATACTTAGACGATACTTTATGGATAGATAATCATGATTTTAAGTGAACTAAAGTTGTTTAATATTAGTTTCTCAAGTAGAGATCTTCATTCTTACTCATAGTGAAAAAAAGGAAAGAAATCTTTTAAAACTGTTTAGTATGTACTATGGCATGATATTACCTCTTTTGATATTTAAAATATCTCTTCCATGGATGAAATCCTAATTTTATCTTATTGATAGAAAAAATAGAAGTATTGATGTTAATTTTCTTAAGTAATAAAACTAGTAAATGATACACCTAGGATTTGAAACCAGAGGATGATCTCATTAGTGTTTTAGCAGAAAACAGGCCAAACACTGGAAGAAACAGCACTGAGGTGGTTAGGGAGACAGTTTATTATTACATTGCTGGCTTCTGACTAGGATCTCTCCCAAAGAGCCAGCACCCCTCCAGGCAGGGTTTGAGGACTTCTAAAGGGAAGGGGAGCAGGGAGGTACATAGACAGACTTGCTGCATATGATTGGACGGTTGGATGACATCACGGGTTACTAACGGAATTTAAACATTTCAGGTTACATCATAAGGCTATCAGTTATACAAAGCATGGGTTTTACAAAGGAAGGAATGGGCTGTTACATCCTAAGTTACATTGTAAGGCCATCAGTTGCACAAGGGCAGCAGAGGGGTTTACACAAAGTAAGAAGCTTCTGTTATGGGCTTGTGGGACATATTTGCTTGGTCTTTATGGGCATCCTGGGAAGGCTTGTATTTAAAATTTTAATTTTAGGGTTGTGTAGAAGGGACCTGATCTCAGAGTCATCTGAAGGCTGATGGTTATTTGCTTTTTAATGAAAGAGGTAAGCCAATTTTATAGGCAAGATCCTATTAGAAATATGAGGAGGAAGCTGGTTAAAGGTCCCAGTTGAACTCCCAGTTTTCTAGGGAGCTCTACCAGTAGGATCTTATTTGCCTGTCTCGTGTCCACTGGTTTATTTGCTCACACAACTGATGGGCAGTTTCTCTAACAACGGCAGACTTACTGGCATAGCAGCTACATTCATCCTCTAAGAACAAGCATGTGCCTCATTGTTGAGCAGTGAGGAGGTCTAAAGCTCTAAAACGTAGTAAGAAAGAGCTGTGAGAGGTACACAGAGCCAAAAATCATTTTCCAGTTTTGGATTTATAGCTTGGAGGACCTGATGGGTACTGTTGACCAGTTGCTAAAGGTCAGGCTTTGGGGGCCCTGTGTAATTAGTTGTGGGCACAGAGACCAGCAGAAACAATGATGGCTTTAGGCTAGGGATTCTGATGTGGGGTTGGGGAGCTCAAACTTTCATGATTTTCTGGATAGTAAATGGGTCCAATCCCTCTTGTCTACCTAGATACTTACCTGGCAACTGGATATCAATTCCTGATGGGTAGGGTCCTTAATGGTGTATCTTATCGGATTACAGGCTTCCTTTGAGCAATTTGGACTAGGTAAAAGCTGAGTCAGAAGGATATTTGGAGACCTCTCCATAGTCAATGGCACAGTCCCATCTTGGGCAGAATATGACATTAATTTTGCCCTTGCAGTTGGCATTTTCTTGTTGCTGTTTAAAAGACAGGTATATTTGTTGTTGGCTTAATACTCTTGTTCCCATTTTAAAACCCTGCATCCTGCAAAGAACCATGGGTATCCTGACCTGGGCTGTTAGCTTGAATTGGGCATGCATTAAAATAAAGATATACTTTAGCCTGAGAGGGGTCTCATCTGGTCCAGTTGAGAACTAGTCTTGTGCCATTAAGTTGAGTTTGAAACTCCCAAGTGGCCTGAGTCTGCTTGGCAAGCATGTGGGTCAAGCAAGCTGAGTAGGAGCAGACACAGATTAGTTATGGCAGTCATTTTTACTTTTTGATTCAGAGAGGCAGTTTAGAGTACACAGTTCAACAATTACAACAATGTAGAAGAGAATGAAAGTGATCTTAGGAACTTCTGAGTCCTCTGGGAACACAGCCCAGACTCGTAGGACAAACATGGAGATTAACAGAAGGTAGGTTACTAGAAACTAAACTCAGTAGCAGAACATGAATTAATCATGGCATATGCTCTTGTATAAGACATCTGTCTAACTTCAGCTGTGCATTGACCCATCAACTTCCAGAGTGGTGAGAGCTGAAGACTTGGAATAGGCTTTCCAGCAGTTGTATGAGTGAGCTCTTGTAATCTGAGTGTGAGGGATCTGTGACCGAAGCTTAGAAACTTTTATCACTATGGGAGTGGTCAAAACAATTGCATAGGGGCCCCTCCAGTCAGATTGGAGGGCTCCTTTTTCCAATCTTTAATCCAAACCATAATCCCAGGACTGTGTGTGTGAGCAGATGTGTCTATGGGGTATGCAGGCCTCTTAGCTATATTTTTGTGTGTGTATTTGAGGAGAGGTCTTTTCTAACTGTGTAAGTTGTTCTGCAGAGAGATGTTACCTAGCTGATGTAGGTCTCCCTGGAGAACCCTAATTATGTGTGGAGATCTCTCATACAAAACTTCATAAGGTATATATCACATGGGACCTGGGAAGCTTCAGAACTTAGAAGGGCTATGGTAAGTAACTCCACCCATAATGCCTGTTTCTTGGTGATATTTAGTCAGTATAGACTTTTGCTTTTTGGTGCCCTGTTTAGTCCTGATTATTCTCTCAGCTTTGCCAGAGTTTTATTTTATTTTATTTTTTTAATTTTATTTTTATTTAGAGAGGGAAAAATAAAGCAAAACAGAAAAAAAAAGGTAGAAATAAAATGAACAGTAAGAAATCACTAGTTGATACATTACATATTGTATTTCTGGATGTAGTTGTTCAAGTTACAAAATCAAAGCATACAAAGTGGACATACAAACAGTGAGGCTGCAAACAGCTCCTTTCCCAACAAAAACTTAGCAACATAATTATCATTCCAATACCCTTAAATATACATGCAGTTATATCCTTTAGAGCAACTGCTTTTCCTCCTTTTGCTTTTTAAGTCCATTATCTGTTTAGTTATATCATATTTCAGGTTGCTCAGTACCTCACTGATCTGTTCTGTTGTTGTTATTTACTTTTTAAAAATTTTTTTCTTATTTTTAAATTTTATTTATTTATTTTCTTTTGAAGGTAGTAAAATATAGCAGAACAAGACAGGACATAGCCAACTGAGGCAGTGCAGTGGAATTGGCACAGAACCTCATAGCAGGCCACCGGGACAACAGCAATAGGCACAATAGTACATCTGGTTTTCTTCACAATAGTTGTTCCTTCAATCAGGCAGAGCGATATCGAAAGAAATACTGAAATTACAAGAACAGAATATTGAATAGAGCAATACCATTGATCAAAACAGAGCAAAACAGAGATAAAAATATTTGCCCTCAGAGAGATGGCGGGAGAAAATCCCCCTTATTTGCTATATCGCATATAGTCAAACTCACAAGACATGCTCAGATCTCCGGCTCTCACTTGCTGGGCGAGGGTGATGGATATTTGATTTGGCTCACAGCCACCCACTAGAGAGGTGAACTGGCTGCCCATTTTCCCAGTGCTCCAAGGTCCAACATGGTGCATCGCAGATCTCAGGAAATGCTGATATGGTTCTTGCCCTGGGGTGGCCGCGGCTTGCTGAGCCACAGCCACTTACCAGAGCGGCATGCTGGCAGCTGCCTTTTTCAGAGTTTTGTGGTCTGTATTATGTATGTAAGTTCCATATGATTTTTAATTCTTTAGTCAGCTTCTAGGCTATTTCTGTCACAAATGCAGACCCATTATCACTGCTTATGGTTAGGGCAGCCCATATATGGAGATTGTTTCCTTAGTAATACTCTGCAGATATCACTGGCTTTTTCTGTTTTGGTGGGAAATGCTTCTGGCCACCCAGAATAAATACAGACAAATACCAGGAGATATTTGTAACCTCTACATGGCTTGACTTGTATAAAATCTACTTGTAGGTTTTCAAAAGGGAAAAGTCTACTATGTTTGGTACTGGGTGAGTGTTTAGGTCCAGATGAGTGTTCAGTCCTTGCACAGATTTGACATTTCTAACAGAGGTACTTTTTTTTTTTTTTGTATTGGGGATCAAACTCACAACTTGTGCTTGCCAGGCAGGCACTTGTGCCACTGATCTAAATCCCTGGCCCCTCAGAGGTACATACTGAAGGTAGCTTTGGAATATAATCGTAATGGCTTAGAAGCTGATTCAGTTTTTCCTCTGTATATGATGTCATGATGCTGCTTTACCCAGGTGTAGGCCAAGTTCTGTGGAACTATCATGCTATTGGTCTGGTAAAGTGCAAGTACCATTTGGGTCTGTGTAGGCCCCTTCCTGTTGTGCCCATTTAATTTCTTCCTTGAAATAGTGGAGAGCCCTGCAGTGGAGGCCGAGGACAGTCAAGGGAGTATTTCATTTTGGGCTTTCCAAATTTTGTACCAAATCATTTGACCCCCAGACAGAGCCTTCTACTGCCAGTTTGGTAACCTTATCTGCTTTGTAATTGCCAAGAGTGACAGTGTCTTTTGCTTTTTGGTGCTGTTTATAATGGATATTAGTGACCTTCGATTTCCAAATTATAGTCAGGAGTTGAAAAATCTCATCTTTGTTTTTAATTTGTTTTCCTTCTGCTGTCACGAGTCTGTACTCCTTGTATAGCATTCCATGAATGTGATGCCTGCCTTGCCACTTGCTTCTTAACAATGAAGGGACCATCCAGACAATGGAGAAGCATTGGTAGATTCTCTATTCTGTCCTGATTAGATGCATCCATGGAACCACAGATTGGGGCTCAATCAAGCTCTGTAACTCTGAGGTCCTGGAGGACCTTTTGCTATGGAACAGACAGAACAGCCTACTGCTTTTTGCCATCTGTTACTAACAGTAAGACAGTAATTCATCAGGCACTCAGAGGTTAAATATTTCAACCTCTTTTCCCTTGTGGGTGCCCTTAACAACTAATGAGAGGTGATCTAGCTCTTTTTCTGCCCAGATCTGGGCAGTACTGACTAACAGACTGACTGGGGCATCCCCAAGGCTTCATCTTATCCAAAGACCCTACCCAACTACATGCTTTCCCCATCTTTGGGTCTGATGAGAGCTGTTAGTACCAAGCAGGGGCCTCCAGTCCTGGCCTCACAAAGGGACTCCAAGAGGTCTGAAGGGCCCACCTTCGTTTTAGGAGCCTGGACAGCATTCCTGCTTTCATGACTATGCCTCAGCCAGTGACCTAAATGGTTGACACAGTCTTTCCAGTCGGGGAGCCAAGAAATGTTGCAGAAAATGGGCCAAACATGGGAAGAAATGGCACTATCCTAAACTCTTGTTTAAGGAGGCAGTTTGCTACACCTGGCTTCTCACCAGGATCTCTCCCAAAGAGCCAGTGTGCCACCTGGCAGGTTTCAGGACCATTTTGGTAAACTGTGTTTTCATTTTTGCTCATTCCCAATGTTATCATTTTCTTGATGTTGTTGATTTCAAGTTTCATTCCATTGTGGTTGGAAAAGATACTTTATATGATGCTGATCTTTGTGAATCTGTTAAGATTTGTCCTAGGGAATGTTCCTTGTACTCTTTAGATTGATTTTTTTCTACTGTTGGGTAAAAGTTCTTTATAGTCTATTAATTTTATTTGGTCATTAGTTTCACTCAAGGTTGCTGTTAACAGTACATTTTTGGAAAAGGCATATTATCGGGGTGTGTAACACCCACATTTATTTGAGGATTATTTCTATTGATGAATTATTAATTTTAATTTTTTGAATTTTATTATGTTAAACAGTGTATACTTAACAAGAAAATAAGATGTCAATACAACAAAGTAGCAAATTTTTAATAGATAAATGTGTAGAATAAACATGAACATTTTCAGCATCAATTTACCTGTTTACCTGCTTACAAGATTTAAAACATAACACCAGAAGTAAATTCCTATGTGAACCACAATGAAAATACAAATAAAACTCTACTATAGAAATAATTTTTACTTCAATTATTGCACCAAAAGCAGTCTTCACACATGATAATAGCATGTTGCATACGCAAATCTCACTTGTACTGGCAGCACTTGTGCTTAGCTTTTCTTTTCTGTTTGGCCACACTTGTCACCTCTCTTGTATTCCTGTTTTGTCAGGAGCTTCCTATTATTTTATACAATGTGCACTTACTAGGAAAATGAACTACAAAAAAATAAAGTATCAAATATAAAATGAGTGTTTAGAATAAACATCAATATTTTCTACGCCAACCATTTGTTTGCTGGGTAAATCTGAAAAGTAACAACAGAAGTAAATTCATATGCGAAATACAAAAAGAATACAAATAAAATTGTGTCACAGAAATAGTCTTTACTTCAATAATCATGCCTACCTCAGTTTTCACACAGAAGGACAGCATATTCCACACTCAAGTATCACTTACACTGGTAGCACATGTGTTTATTTTCCTGTCTTCTTTGACATACTTGACATCTTGCTGGTCTTCCTGTTTTCTTAGGAGGTTCTTGTAGTGTTTCTCATGTCTGTTGACCAGGCTGCTCCAGGATTGATTTGAGGAGTTCTTTGTGAAAATACATACTGTTTTTCCTGTATTGTAATGGATCATTTATCAATTCCAGACCCAATCCTCTAAGAAAATTTCTCTGTGTTGTTTTGTGCATGTTA
>PVLA01003557.1:41525-208206 GCA_004027455.1 Hydrochoerus hydrochaeris | reverse complement strand
AAGAACAAGAACAAGAAGAACAAGAACAAGAAGAACAAGAACAAGAACAAGAAGAAGAACAAGAAGAAGAAGAAGACGACGACAAATATGAGGAAGAGATAAAGATTCTTACTGATAAACTCAAGGAGGCCTTGAGTTTGCCAAGAGATCAGTAGCCAAACTGGAAAAGACAATTTATGACTTGGAAGATAAGCTGAAATGCACCAAAGAGGTGCACCTCTGTACACAAAAGGATGCTGGACCAGACCCTGCTTGACCTGATGAGATGTAGAGCTCCCCAGTCCTGCCCTTTGACCCTGACACTGCCCACGGTCAGCCTGCCCAGAGCTGACCTCAAAACTGAGGGCTGATCTTTAACTGGAAGGCTGCTTTCTGCTTTCTATGCCCTCTTCCCCCACCTCCACCCCCAACCCCTACCTTGTCTTTTTCATCAAACTGTCTCTGCCTCATCCCAGAGATCCCAGCTGGGCTAGAGGCCAAGCACCTTTGGGAACATTTAAGGGAATGTGAGCACACTGCAAAGTGTCTTTAAAAGCATGTCATGATGTACACATTTGTTGTTTTGTTTTGTTTTGCCTTTTGGTATTGGGAATCAAACTTAGGATTTTGTGTGTGCCAGGCAGGCGCATACGCCACTGAGCTATATCCTTGGGCAATGTACACACTTGTAATAATGTTTTTTGTTGTAGCAGCCATTTGTAAGACATTCCAAATATTTCTGCATCTCTGAAGTAGCAGTCTAATTCCATTCTCACTTTGGAAGATAACTTTTAAGCCTAATGCATAGTGCTCTCTCCATTGAGGAGGAAAAGGAGTATGGGCATGTCTTACTGAGAAGCAGACAGAGAGCCCCAGGAAAGACTCCATTGTGGGAAACCTTACTTCACAGTACCAAGTACTAGCCAAACCAGAAAGGTGATTCCAGGAGGAGTTGGCCAAAAACAAAACCTGTGCTGCTCAGGTTTTGAGTTTAAAGGTATCTTTGGACAACTTTACTTTTTACTTTTTTTTTATCAGAAGTGAGCAAAATAAAATGGTGAGACTTCTGAGACTTTTTTTTAGTTTTTATTTTGTTTTGTTTTGTTTTTTGTGATACTAGAGATTGAACTCAGGGAGGGTCTCATCATGTTAGGCAAGAGCTCTTCCACTGAACCACATCCCCAGGCCTGAGACCAAATTTTTGTCCCATTTCTACCCCTTTCCAAACTCCTCAGTGAATGGATCATGTGTCCTTCCCTTAATGTTGAGGTGACCACTTAATTTCTCTCTTGATTGTTTGAAAGAAAAGGAAAATCATGTTTTTGCCACTGATTCAGCCATATGAAATTCATCTCAGCCTTTTCTGGGTCTGAAGCTGCTGTCTCTAAAGTGCCATCTCATTGTGCTTTTTATCAGTTAGTGCTGGAGAAACCTTGAATAGCTTATATACAAAACTTTAAAAATTTTATATTATTTTGAAATTTTGCTTCTTTAGTATTGGAGTATGTGGCTATCCCATCTGGCTGTGAAGAGTTCTCTATAGTCTGGGCTGGCAGTGTGCTGATCTTTTGAAGTTTTTTTCTTCACCCAATCCCCACTTTTATACATCCTATAGCTTATATATATTCTATATACATCCTGTAGCTTATTGACTTAAAGTGTATGCTCCTTTGCTGTGGTCTCTCTTTGGGACCAGTCAGGAGAAAGAAGAACCAGTACTGCAACTGTTTTGATACTGAATATTGACAATTGTCTTTTTGAAATAAAGAACCAGTCCCTCTAAAAAAAAAAAAAAAAAAAAAAGTCTGCTTGGGATGGAACCCAGGGCCTCACACATACTAAACAAGCATTCTACAGCTACTCAAAAGGTTACAGTGGGAGAATCCTTCCAGCCCAGGAATTTGAGAAGCCTAGACAACATATCCCAAAAAAAGGAAAAAGAAATGGTTCCACCACCACCCATAAACTCTTCAACACAGTCTTTATGGGGCACTTATGATCCAACCCAAGGACTAGGGGTGATCAAAAAACCACCAGAAAAAAGCCAATCACATCGTTTTATCTCCTCTTGAGCCAAGTACATTTTTATATCAACTTCATTACCACAAAATTTATAGTTGTATAAACTGAGTTATTACATTAATAATTTCCCAAACAATAGAAATTACATTGTTTTATTTCTACCATTACTGATAATGATATAAAGCAGTATTACTTGGTCAGCTGAATTAACCTACAATTATGCTTGAGATGAAGATTTCTGAATTAAGAATATGATTATTGTTACGGTGACTGATACTACCACACCATGATTTAACCAAGAAATGTACCAATCTGTGATGACTCTTAAGTGATCAAATTTCACTACCATATTATCAGTACACTCAGTAACATCTGTCCTTCAAACTTGTTTGTGTATTGACTGATTACTAGGTAAGTAAGAAAAACAACAGGAAATGGCTGATAGATTTGAACAAAACTATTCTTGTCACTGGATATATTCCTAGCAATGATACATACACTGACAGAATCCAGAATTCAGTAGAGATTGCAAGTAGCAAAATTAATTCATCTCACTACCATCTAGGGAGGTAGGAAAGCTACTCTATTACTAGGAAACAGTTGTTCTCAGGCTGAAAATGTGGTAATATGTATATGCAATGAAATACTATTCAGCTTTAAAAAAAAGAAGAAAAGAAAATGTTATCATTTCAGTCACAAATCAGCCTTAAACAGACAGACAAACACCACATCAACTTACTTATATGTGAAATGTAAAAACTCACAGAAACAGAGATTAAAAACAGATGCTAAATTCAGGGAAAAGAAGATTGGGGCTAGGGGGAAAAATAATCCAAAAGCATAGTAAAGTACTAATGAACAGAACACAAGTGACCAATTAAGTTGTAAGAAACAGTAACTTCACTGTCTAATCACAGAAGGCTAGACTAAAATACGGAATATGGTGACTTTCAGGCTTGCATAAGAAAACTGTAGCACATTTACCTCCACATGAAAGCTCATCTTGAAGCAGAACCAGGTGCATGGGGCAAGAACACCTTGTAGTACCATCGCCTTTTACGAGACAAATATGTGAACAACCACCATTATCCTGGGCACAAGGGTGCTGTCCTGGAAAAAGGAACAACTCTTATCAAAACAAATTTTGTTAGGAACCACAAAGAAAATCAACTACAAAATCAGCTTGGACTTAATTTCTACACAATTCTTCACTCCATTTCCACAAAATAATAAGAAAATATCTATGTCTTATCTATCTATCTATCTATCTATCTATCTATCTATCTATCTATCGAATTTTAAGATGTGTCTCACTATATTACTCAGACTGGCCTCAAACTCCTGGGCTCAAGTAATGTTCCTATCTCAGCCTCCTAAGTATTGTGACATGCACATTTGTAAGCAAGATACTGGTACAGGCTTATGCCAATTTTGTTAATAAGAAAAGAGGATTACTGGAACAAGAAATATTGCTGGGGAGATGCCTAAAACCTGGATATTATTCTCTTTAAAATATAAGAACTCTTCTCTAAATTAGATTTTTAATTTTGAAAGAGTTAAAAAATGAAACAAGTTCACTTAAAAATGGTAATTACAGCTGTCAATGAAAGTTACAGTTATCAGAAGAAAAATCTTAAGATGACATGGAACTAAGACATTCAGTAAGAGACAAATTTATTTGCTTTGTTAATTCAAAAAGTAACTTGCACTCTTACAAATGTTTCATTTCTTCTTATTTGGGCTAAAATATACTTTTTAAGTGAAGTTATTTTGTCTTTTACACAGAATTTCTGAGTTAAAATCTTTAATTAAAGCAACAAACTACTTAGGCAACTTTTTGGGCTGTTTTACAAGTTGTATTTAAGGTAATAACCATTCTGAATTTTTTGGTTTGCTTGTGTTACAAGTAGCCTTAAACCCTTTGTCATCATAGAATGACATATTCACCATTTGTTATACTCATCTACAATAACCAAAGGTCCTGCTTCAGTTTGTGTTGAGGTTGAGACTCAGCTATTTGTGAAAAAGCAGACACCTCAGATACTACTTATTATATTAGAATATACAGCCTACAGAGCAGAGTTGCTCATCCTTTAATTCCAAAACACTCCTGAGAAACAAAAATCTCATTCGTTTGATGTTATCAGAAATTTCAAAAAACTGCTTTCCCAACCACAGAACCAAAATATATCTAAGTTGTATAAAGGGAGATACTCTCACTTATAATTCTGAAAATAACCACTGATGTTTTCTACAAAAACAAATGAGTATTATGTCATTATTATTTTATTTCAATTAAAAGTTCAGCCTGAGTTGCATGTCTGAACATAAATACCAAAATACCCAACTTTCTAACTCTCAAAAACCTCTAATTTATTTATAAGCTGATGAAAGGAGGCAACATAATGAACACATGAATGAACCACAGTACTCACTCCTTTTAAGCTTTCATTCGAAAGCACTGAGCTGGAAAGGTAAAGAGTTTCAGTTTTCTAACACTGTACTCCCACCACCATTAGCACTTTATGTATTAAGAAGAAATTAAGCTATGATGATTATCTATTTCAAAAGTTCTCAAAAAAAATACCACTAACATTCTAAGAATTACAAAATTTATCTATGAAGAAAAAAAACCATGCACTGATTAAACACACCTTTCACTATACCTTCATACTGATTTTTAGTTTGTTTTGCTTTTAAGAATATAGTTAATCCACAATAAGCATATAAATCACTATATAAAATGATTTTATTTTTTCTTCAAACTTAGGGCCACAGAGGGGAAAAAGAGAAATAAAAACTTTATACCAAAGGAACTGAAGACAATAAACAAAAGGCATGACAGAGTCACCGCTGAACCTACCAACTTTTGATTGTATACTGGAATTAAACCTGAGCCTCACACATATCGAGTAATCATTTTATCACAAAGCTACACCATCAGTCCAAGAAATGTTTTAAAATGAGCAAGACCATGCCTTTTTCCTGCTTCCATTTTATGAGCTCTTGAAAGCATGAGTTAAAAAAAAATGGCAAAACTATAAAAATATATGAAAATCCTGAAGAGATGCCAGTAAGACACAAAAGTACATCTTATTTTCTTGCAACAAATATGAGTCTCTAAATAGCATTACTCTCAGCACTTACTGTACTCCTGGAGATCCAGCTCCTTTACTGCATGGATGTCACTGAGCTGGGCAATCCGGGCCTGTACCTTTGTTCTGCCCTCTCGACCTGTCATGTCGATTTTTTCAATCATCTGTTGTTGCTTATCAATCCAATAGAGCCAGTTTTCAAACACAGTCAGTCCCACAGGCTGTAAGATATTGGAGTCTTCTAACACTATCCTATTGGCACCTTGAAAAGGAAGACATTCAACAGCAGTGACTCCATGTGGTCAAACCATACTTTCAACAATTATTTACTGACTAGCAGTAAAGATTCTAAAAGCATGAGAAAGAAGTATATACTCTTTACCACAAAATCTGAAAATCATGCTGAGAAAATACATGAGATTAACTCTGGTAGTATGCAGGGTATACAGGAATTAACTAACATAGGCAGGTCTCAGCTATTTATGGTTTCAGGCAACCACTGGAGATGCTGGAACATAATCATCTTGGTACAAGGAAGACTCCTGTAGATCTATGCAACACAATAGAGGCACACAACAGAACTGATTCGTGTATGCATGAGAATCTCATATATAATAAAAGTGATGTCTCAAAACAATGGAAAAGAGAGCTGGTGTGGTAGCTCATGCTTGTAATCCCAGCACTCAAATGGCTGAGGCATGAGGCAGGAGGATCATTGTGAGCTTGAGACCAGCCTGGCCTACGAAATGAGCTTAAGGCCAGCCTGAACCGCATAGTGAGACCCTGTCTCAAAAAGACAAACAAAACAAAACAACAACAATAAAAAACAATGGAAAATACAGTGAATGCTGAAAAACTTCACTACACAGACAAAAGAGGGGTAGAGGTCTGGGTTATTTCATGGCATAAGCAAAAGAAGCCTACTATAAATCTGCAAATAAAGCATGAGATCACTATAGAAAAAAACCATAAAGATGTACCAAAAACTATTAAGACTAAACTAAAAAGGAAGGATATTCCACTGTCTTGAGTGAAAAAACTAAATTTCTTAAACATGCCAATTATCCTCTAGTATATATGTAACTTAATAGGGAACACTCTGAACAAAGAATTTCTAGGCAAATCAGTGCCTAGATTTGCTGCTGCCACTGGGTGGGTTAGCCAGACCCCAGCCTTTTCCTGTGAGTCAGCACTATTCACAGATTGCAGGGAAGAGAACAAGAATTCACCAAGAAGCAAGTCCTTCCTGTGAACCAGAGCCATGTGCAGGCCACTGCCACCAGGGGGACAGCCAGACCCCCAGCCTCTTCTGGTGCACAGGCTGGGAAACAAGTAGAGCCAACCCCCAACCCCCTGAAAGTGACTAGCTGATCCGGAGAAACACAGGCACAATAATAGCTACTGAGGTGAAATGCAACTTGGTGTTTGCGGTGCTTGGCATTTTAATGACTTTGTAGGTCTAGGCCCAGTGGTCTGATCATTTATTCAGAGGATAACATTACGAAGTGTGGCATCTATTGGGGATTTCCTTCTGAAGGTGGTAGCCATTGTTAATTCCCTATTATCTTGTTTTGAAGTCTTGTATCATTTTCACTGTTTTATTGGATTGGGTTTTGTTTCGTTCTGTTTTTTGTTTGTTTGATTTGATTATATCCAATGGCATGGGCAGTTATTTCAAAGATAACAAGATATAATTTGGTAGCCATTTTGGACTTACTATTGTCCTATATTGAAGTCCTTTATTACATTCATTGTTTGTTTTTACTGATTCTATTCTGTCCCCCACCCACCCAATTTTTACTGTATCTGAAGGTATCTGCAGCTATTCTGAAGACAACAACAGGAATTATGGTAACTATTGTTGACTTCGTATTGTTTTGAAGTCCTGTGTCACACTGGTTTGTTTTGATTGGCTTTATTCTGTTTTATTTTGCTTGGTTTCATTCTCTTTAAAATAAAAAAAAATTCTAGAAAACCAGAAAAATGGACAGTCTATGAACAGCAATTCACAAAAGAAATGTTAATTATCAAAAAATACAGAAGATCTTATTAAACTTTAATAGCAAAAGGAGATTTAAGTATGTATGTGTATATATGGTAAAATAAACCAAACAATCTAAAACGAGCAGGGCAAAGAGAAACATCAAAAGTTTATTTCTGGGGAAGACAACAGAATCCAAAAAGGACATAGGGCCTCAGAATTCTCTCTAATGTTTAATTCAAAGGAGGGAAAGAGAAAGGAAGGACCAAAAGCAATTATGAACAAACATTAAAATATGACAAAGCTGGATGACAAGAACTTTGTAACTTCTGAATGTTTGAACAATTTCATAATTAGGGTAAGAAAAACATCCATGCACAGAGAAAAAGAGAACTCAGCTTATTAATGTGTTAATCATAGTGCTGGAGACAAATTTTTTCTTCTCTTATTTTCTAAGTTTTTTTTAATGAAAATGTATTACTCTTAATAAGAAAAAAAAAAACATAAAGGAAGAAAAAAAAAAGAGAACCTATCTCCAACACTAATTAAAGAGCTAAAATGTTTTGACATAATTATTATACAAATTAGAGGTGGTACAAGAGATACAGGGATCCGACGAGGGAAATAATGTATCACATCAGGCAAATGAATACATCTGTGTAAATGTGCACAGCTATCTGGAATCAGAGAAAACAAATGAGACACTAGAAACTGAAGACAACTTTTCTACAGGTATAAAAAAAATTACAAATGTATTTATAAAGACACAAACATTCTAACAAGGTAAGAGTAACATTTTTGCTCTGGTACTGGGCATTGAACCTAGAGCCTTGGCACTGAGCTATATATTTAAAACCTTCATTTTTAATGTTGAGACTAAGTCTTGCTAAACTGTTCAGGCTGGGTACCAACATGAGGAACATGTGAGGTTCCTCCTGCCTCAGCTCCCAGAGTGCTGGGACTATAGGTATGTGTTACTACCCCTTAACATTTTGGTCTGCTAACATTCCAGAACTTTCTCAAGGTAGATTTGTTTACATATTTCTAAAGCAATATGTAGACATACATTTCCTTGGCATACACCTCTATTGTGTGCATGTATGTTTTGTTTTGTTTTTAAGCCAAGTGTGGTGGCATATGCCTGTAATCTCAGCACTGGGAGACTCAGCCAGGAGGACTCTTCCCAAGCTCAAGGCCAGCCTGGCCTACACAGTGAGTTCAAGGTCTGCTTTAACTACATAGCTGGGTTAGCCTTGAATTTGAGATCCTTCTGTCTCAACATTCCTAGTGCTAGGATTATAGGCATATATTATCACTATGCCTAGTTCTACAGTCTTATATTTTAAATAAAACTGGATCTTAGTAATAACTGTTATGTATTGTAAATTTTAAAAATAATCCTTCTATGTCAGTGCACACAGAATCTGCATGACTATAATATTTCATACATTGATGTACTGCTCCACAGATTATCTCTAATAGTGTTTGTGAATCCCTTCAAACACTTTTATGTAATACAGACATCTACAAGAGAAACTGCCAGATCAAACAGAATGGCTGTTTCAAATTCCAATAATTACTGGCAAATTGCTCTCTACATAAATTGCTCTCTATATGTTCTATTGATTTCCACTTTCATCAAAGTACATGAGAGTATGTAATTTTCTACCACTCAGGCCAATGTTGAGTATAATCTAATATATTTTTGCTATATTAATAGACACACTCCATTCTAATTGCATTTTCCTAATCTCTAGTGAGGCCACTCAGTATTTGAATATCAGAAATTAGGGTAGAGGAGAACTATGAGTACAGACATAAAACTCAGAAAACCAAGAAAGTATCTTCAGAAGCAAGCAATGATTTAATTTAGTTAAAATAAAATAAAAAGTCATGATGAAGTTGTGAATGGCAAATACCATTACACTCCAAATGTACAATGAAATCCTTTTCCTACAGGTTATAAAACTGTGTACAATAGTAACTTTAGAAACCATGCTTCAAAAATTATGTTTTTGTATTTAAAATTATGCTTGTGAAAACTTATGCATGAAACTTTAACAAAGAAAAAATGGGGAGAAAAAAGTTCAATTATAGGCTAGATTCAAGCCAGAGATAATGAGAACATAAAATAAAACAAAATAACTAGGAAAGGAGAAGAGATACATTAGAAATGTATTATTTACAGATCAAGAAAACCTATATATATTTTGATAACAGAGAAAAACTATCAATGTTGAAGTAAAAGCATTCCCCAACTAACTTGATGCTCATTGTATTTAGTGAATAAAACTAATGTGTACAAAAACTAATACAATGCAAGAAAAAAAGAAATGCTATTGATGAATCATCTTAAAAATACAAAATAAAATATGGAAACACACTCCTCAGTACCTGAGAGATCACTGCTTTCAATTCGCCGGAGATCTGAATCAGCCCAAAAGAGTTTGCCCAACCTGCTGTCAAGAGCTAAAGCAATTGGTTTACTTAAGCCACTGAAAAAGAGGACCTCCCGTTCTGTTCCATCTAAAGCAGCCCGTTCTATTTTGGGAGATCTTTCCTGAAGATTGGTAAAATACATATACCTAAAGAGATAAGAAAAAACAGCTTAGCAAAATAAGAGATCACATGAGAATATTTTTAATTAAGATAAATAGTAGTAGGTGATAAGGGTATACACCTTAGAGGTAAAACATGTGCCTAGCAAGTACAAGGCCCTGAATTCCATCCCCAGCAAAATTTAAAAAAATAAATAAATGAAAGTAAAATAGAACTTTAAAATCTTATTTTATTTTATTATACCAGGGATCAAACTCACAACCTTGCGCTTACCAAGCAAGCATTTGAGCCACTGAGCTAAATCCCTGGCCCCTTAAAATCTCATTTTAAATATTTTAAAATGTATTTTGTAATTTATTTTTAACAGACAAAAACACAAAAATTGTACATATTAATGGGGTAATATGTTTTAATGTATGTATATATTGCATATCTACCTGTATCACATCAAGCATTTATCATCTTTACACAGAAAACATCCAAAATCCTTTCTAGTTTTTGAGATACACAGTACCAATCACTACTGTAAATTATTCTACTAAGCAACAGCAAATCAGAAATTACTACTATCTAACTACAACTTAGTACTCAATGATTAACATTTCCCCATCCCTTCTTTTCCCCTAAAAGTCTATTTTTTAAAAAGGTCATGGGATACTTATAACTTTCAATAATAGTAATAAAGGATACACAATTCTTTGGGAGTTTTCACAGATTAATATAATTTAAGTGTTACGACAAAAAATATACCTGTGCTTTCAGAATAACACAATAAGCTGCAAATGGATGGCCACAGACTTGGACACAAAATTTTAAGCCCCCTTTTCTAAATGACCCCCCCCCCTTTTTAATTTGTTGGTACCGGGGATTGAACTCATGACCATGTACTTGCAAGGCAGGCACTTATGCCACTGAGCTAAATCCCTGGCCCTATGACCCTATTTATTACCTAAAATGAAGCCATATATGAACTATTCCATATATTTAACTAATGGTTTCATCCCTTTTCTACAGACTATTTGAAGTAAGCCACTTTTCCTGAATTCTTTATATTATTCAAATGAAACTGAGTGTTGAATATTTATTAAATGCAAAGCTTTGTATTAAATGAAAAAAATCTTAGTTCTTATTATTAAGGCATCTAAGGTCTGGTAAGAACACATGAATGAAAAATAGTTAATACAAGGCAATCTGTAAACATGACTGAGAGGCACAGATACAGAGCACCAAGAATACAGGAAATGAAAGAATCTCATCTGGATAGGGCTGACAACCAAGGAAAACTTCGTGGAGGACATGGCAGTTAAAACTGTCCTGGAGGTATGCTAACATTGATAACTAAGGAAGGAAATTCTAGGCACTGAAATAAAGAGAAAGCAGGAGAAAGCTATAAGAAAATGCAGGTGCAAGTGAACACAGAATATTGAGTTGTTCACTAGAGAATAACCACATAAAGGTAAGTAAATGATGGCCTGAAGTGAAGAGGAAGGGGGAGGAGGGTCTCAGATGCCATGTTACAACATACCCCTTCTCTGGATTAACCACAATGGCTCGGGGTCGGTCTTGATCGCCTTTTAGCACCACTCCAATTGATCTCCCATCTAATCTTGTCACATTAATGACATTGGTAGCCTCACAAGTCCAGTAGATATAGCGGCTATAAATGTCAATGCTGAGGTCATAGGGCTGTATTTCTAGGTTCTGGTTTGGAACTGAGCTCACCACCACAGTAAAGCCCTAAGGGAAAAATAAAAACACACAAAAGTTAAGACTCCACACTAGATGGCCTTGTGATAATCACTCAAAAGTGTATACCTATGTGCTCACACACCTCAGAAGGATCTCAAGTCTTCATAAACATTTCTTACTGGTACCCTCCATCCTTTCTTTGCAGGGGGCTTGGGGGTAGCACTGGGATTGAACCTAGAGCCTTTGGACTGAGCTACATTCCGAGACCTTTTAAAATATTATTTTGAAACACGATCTCACTAACTTGCCTAGTCTGGGCTCTAATTTCTACACGCCTGTAATCTAAATACTCTGGGAGGCTTCAGCAGGAGAATCACAACAACTAATTTATTTGTATAGGTAATGTGCTTCTTTCTTATCATGCATCTCAAATGTTCTCTTGGGTTATTATAATCTGGGGCAGAAGAGGGCAGAGGACATATTAGTTATTCTTAGAACACAATAATGCCTTGATTAAAGATGAGAGTGAGAAGGTGGCATCTGCTTCCTATAAACTGTAGACAATTATGACTGGACCTCCACCCTAGAAATACCTCTGGATCAGTGGTTCTCAACTAGGAGTGATTTTTACCTCAGAGATATTCAGCAACATGTGGAGACATTTTTCTCCTCATTATTGGAGAATGAACCCAGGGACTTTGCACTACACTAGATCACCAGTCTTGATTTACTTGAGACAGTCTTCCTAAATTTCTCAGACCAGCCTCAAACTTTCCATCCTCCTGCCTCAGCCTCCCAAAGTACTGGAATTATAGGTGTAGAGGTATACCACCATGCCCAGTGTGGAGACATTTTTCATTACCAGACTGAAAGTATTAATGATATCTAGTGGGCTGAGGCCAGAGATGCTGAATACCCTATAATGTACAAGGCAGCCCCCTCATAAAAGAATTACCCAGCCTAAAATGTCAACAGTGCTGAATCTGAGGGATCTTACTTTTAAAACACAACTAGTCAGGGCTACAAACTACATAAAGCATCTCTATCTCTTAACTTCAAATCTACACCCACAAAACAATTTTTAAGAATTTTCTTTTTATAAAGCCAAGCAAGAGGGAACTTGTCCATCTGTTCCACCTGAATAAATTATATATCATTTCCTAGGACTCTAGGTAACATATTTCTCAACAAGGTTATTTATATGCCATATCCTTGGTTGTATAACAGCAATAATTTCTATCTACTATCAGTCATTAGTTCTGACCTATGCAGGATAAGGTACATCTGCAATATACAACAATGATGACCTATATGTGATCCTTCAGCAGTCCTAAACTTACTGTCTCCTTAGTCTTTACTGTGAGATAAGACACAGGAAAAATTAGTAATCTAAACTTCCTAAATTTAACACATTCAAAATCTAACTTAACATCACTGCTATCAGAAAGATGGTAAGTATTTATTATAACCCTAGTCTAATGTTCCTTGGCCACAGAAAGCAAGCAAGCATGAACAGAGGTAAATCTATGATTGGTACATAGGCATATATAAGACTGTCATTATCTGTTTCATCCCCAGTGCTGCAAGACTGTATCTTAAAAAACCAAAACCCAAACTAAACCAACAACCACCAAAAAGGTTAAGGGTATAGCTCAATGCAAAGACCCTAGTACTGCCGCCCACCGCCCAACCCCCAATTTTTTTTTAAACTGAGACTGTATTATATATTTTCTACCTTCTAAACCTTTGAAAAAATAGGTAATCAGCAACATAGCTGTTACTTATCAAGTTCCTACACTTAACAGGTAAGAGCAATGTACTCCACATTCCTTACATTGTAGTCTTATTTCATTTCCATTCAAAAGTTCACAAAAAGTAGTGTGCAAGAACTGGAGTCAGACCTGAGGTGTATATGATTTCACTACTTCTAATATTCCATACAAACCGAACTATAAGGAGCAAGGTGACCTAAATGGATATTGATGGATGTGAGTGAATGGCAAAGTCATTATGAGTAAGTTATCTTAGTCCAGTTTCTACCCAATGCTATCGTTGAATAATTGTTCACTCAGAAAAAAGCTCATCAGTTACAGAATTTCAGTCAGACACATACATACACAGGTGGAGTCAAATAAAACAGGATGGCTGGATGGCTGGTTAGTCCAATTGTGAGACAGAATTGAGCTTTGAACTGGACCTAGTATTACCTGGCTGCCATCTTCTTGTGCCTTTCGGATCATGTTTTGTCGTGAATCAATCCAATAGAGTTGCTTGTCCAGCGGGTCATAGTCAATGGCCCGGACATTCCGAAGGCTATGGATAGGAAGAATGATGTCAGGACTCTGTTGTTCATCAATCACCATGCGGTTTATGGCACTCTTTTGACTGAAGAGCAGGAAAGTGGTAGGAGCTTAAAGAAAGAAAAGACATATCTGAAATATGGTTACCTTAAGTCTCATTTAAAGATTTACATGCTTGTTGCATGTACCTCCTAGACACAGACAGGCTAAGAATAGAATCGTTTAGCATACTCCCAGAAACATTCTTCAGGGTGACACTAATCGGTATTCTGATTATCAAATCAGTTATGATATACCCAGTGACAAGACCCATATTTTTCTCCATCTTGCACCAAGATATCACAGGAGACTTCATTTCAATGAAGCACTTGGTAAAGATATACAAAACTCTTCACTTCTCCTGGGTGACTAACTATTCTTCCTTAACTTATTCTTGTGTGTGGAGGGGAGCACGAATCCTGGGCTTCCATAGGTCAAAGCAGAAACTTCAAAATGAGTTTCAAGTTCAGCTTTTTCACTATCTACTCTTCTTACTTGGATCAAAAGTATCCCAAAAATCTATTAGAAATCTTCATTATCTATCACATATTGATTTAACAATTTTCAGCAATTTCGGAACAGGCCATGCCTTGAAGTAAAAAAGCCTCTCACTATTTTCAAAACAATTGTTTTTGACAGCACTATTTTCTCAGTAAAGAGAGACGTAGAGACAGAACTTTAAATTCTAAGTTTCCAACAGCATAAGCATCACTCATACAAAGGCACATAATGAGGCTTAGAGAAAAGATTCCCAGTTTGTCTTCTCCAGTGCTGGAAATTGAACCCTGTACCTCTGCATTGCAAGACAAGCACTCTAACACTAAGACATATATCCAGCCTAAATATTCTGGAGTTTTAGTTCCCAAATTTTCCTGTCTGGTCAGCTGCCTATTTCTGTAACAAAATTTTACTGAAATTCAGTCACCCCCATTTAAAAATTGTATTGTCTATGGTTGTTTCATGCTACAGTAGAATATTGGTCAGAACTGAGTAGGTATCAGAACCTACATACCCACAAAGTCTAAAACATTTACTGTCTGGTCCTTCATAGAAAAAGTCTTCCACTGCACTTTCTTCCTAGGTAATTTTACTCATTTTAAATATACCCAAGCAATTCCAAGACATGTACTTTCCATCTCATCTCTTTCCTCTGATTGCACATCTACTATGATACCCAATCAAGAAGTCATCCTTGCTTCTCTCTCTACTTTTCCTCCAAATACAGCCCATTACTAAGTTCTATTCATTCTAGCTCCAAGGATCTGAGTCCATCAACATCTCTCTCTCACTGCTAACACAAGAACAGTCTAAGCTTATCCACAGAACCATGCTAGTCTTTACCTCCCCGCTATTCCTTCTTCTTTCCAACAATCAGATCACATGCCTTAATCTTTAGAACATCCCTATAAAAGTAATTACTATTATTATTCTCATTTTTAAATCAGAAAAGTTAAACCAAAAATCTGATTAGCATTTCTCTAATGGTCAAAGATGGCAAACATTTTTTCATGTATTTATTTGCCATCTGTACTTCTTCTTTTGGAAAGTTTCTATTCATTTCAAATGCCCACTTATTGACTGGGTCCTTTATTTGTGGTCTAATTTTTTTGAATTTTCTATATAACTATATATTCTAGATATTAGTTCTCAGAAGAGTAATTGGCAAAATAAATTTCCAATTCTGTACACTCTCTCTCTACTCTATTGGTTGTTTTCTTTACTGTGCACAAGTTTTCAAGGCTGATTTAACCCCATTTGTTGATTCTTAGGGTATTGATATTTATACAGTTGGGGTTCTGTACAGAAAGTCCTTGTCTATGTCTCTGTTGTCAAGAGTTTTACCAATTTTATCTCCCAGCTTACTCCAATAAGAAGGTTATTATCAATGATTCGAAATAACAAATACTGGCAAGGTTGTGGGGGAAAAGGAACCCTTCTATATTGTTAGTGGGAATGTAAACTAGTACAACCACTATGGAAATCAGCATAACTGACAGTAATTAAATTATGGGAGTGGCCTATATGCTCATCAACAAATGAATGAAGAAAATATGGTATGTGTACACAAAGGAGTAGCACTTAGCCATAAAGAAGGATAAAGTTGAACAATTTGTAAGAAAATGGATGTATCTTGAGACTATAATGTTAACTGAAATAAACTGGCAAAGGCTAAATAGCACATGATTTCTCTTATATGAGAAGCCCAAAGTATGTATAAATTCAAAGAGCAAAATAAAAGAGAAATGGTACAAAATAGGGGGAAAAACTTTGTGGAGATGGGAAGAGGATGTGGGGAAAGAGAGAGGGGAGGGCAGGATGGAGAGTAGAAATGATCAAGAAGCACTGAGATGATTATGTAATTATTATGTACTTCAAATATATAGCAAAAAGAAACTAAAAATTTTATGTTGCTTGCAGAAAGCAAAAAATTAATGTGTGGCACACTATAAAAACATAACTTAATCAATTAAACAATATGGATAGTCTCTTTCACCATTGAAGCCAGTCTTAGAATAGACTAAATCCTTTCCTATTCAATTTCTGATACATTCTCTCAGGCACAGAACAAATAATTATAGCCAATATCCTATAACAAATTTGTTACACTCTCCATACCGACCCATAACATGTATCTACTCTTGCTATTGTTTCTCTGTTTCTTGATTACATTTACCAATTTGTTCTTGTCTAACCACCAAAACAAAGATGTTCATACATACTTAATCACATGCTAGGTTTCCTCTGGCCAAAAATGTTCTTTTACACACTCTGATGTAAGCACTGTATATGTGGGTTTAATGTGAATTACTTACCAACATTTATAATAAAAAGATATTGTAGACTTCCCCCACCCCCAAAAAACAAAACAAAACATAAAACCTTGGTTGATGACTGCATGAAAATATCTGGTAACATCAGTAGGAATTAGGTAGCACTGCCTACTACATTCAGACATCCATTACCTAATTCTCTACCTATGACTACTGTTTATTACTGTTTATAAATTTTTCATGTGCATTTTTCTCTTGGCTTTATAAACAATTAATTTTTTTTTTGCTTGTCCCTATTCTATACATTTTAAAGGACAGAAGGTTACATTTTGAGGTTTTTTCTGTTGTACAATTTGTACTGCTTTTCCTTTCCTAAGGAACATGAATTATTTGTAATACACAAGTGATTCCCCCCATCCTCGCACATTCTGCACTATTTTATCCCCAAGGATAAAAGTCTTAAACTGTACTTTTCTGCTATCAAATAAGTGACAAAACCGCCAATATCCACCACCACTTGGCCCTCTTCTTTTAACTATACACATGATCAACTTTGAATTTCTGCTACTTTTATACTAGAAAAAGTATAAATTAATTAAAGCACTTTTCAAAATGTTTTCCAATTCTGGCCTGCTGCAAGGGAAATGCAGCTTACCACTACAAGTCCTGTTGTCAGCATTCAGGGAGTAGTGAGCAGGGCATCCACACACAAAACCTCCAACCGGCACTGCCAGGCAGAGGTGGGAGCAGTGCCCATTGCTGGAAGCACATTCATTCCACCCTGCCTGCCGTGAGGAGTGGAAGACTAGGATGTCCATCACGTAATCCAAATGGCCCTGAATGATAGTGCGGTTCTGGCCGCTGGTTTTGTTGGCACGCTCAATGCTGCGTCGGCTCCAGTCAGTCCAGTAGATGTAATCTTGGTATTGAGTTAAGCCAAAAGGATGAGGCAAGTCATCTGCTATAACTTCACGGTTGAGTCCTGTTTTCGGAAAGGCAGTAGACAAGGGAGAAACAGAGAGATGAAATATGTGAAAATACAAGTGTCATAATGGCCAAAAAATTTGTAAGATATGAAATACTACATTTGTAAGCAATTTAAAATAGAACAATTCATTTAAAAGCAATTCTAAAACCAGACCAGTGCTCTGAAATCGATCCATCTGCAGTCTGACCCCATGCCTCAAATTCATATTCTTCCTATAAATCACCAAGTTTGTTTAAACCCCTAAGAATGTTCTATTTTGATTGTGGTTTTATTTTCTCTACATAAGGGCCTATAGTTCAACATTTCTTCTTCCACAATTTTCTTTTTTGGTACAAAAAAACCCAATAGCTAGGGAATTTATAATTCATTATAAACCCCCCCAAAATCAAACTACTGCATACTAAAGTTGTGTGAATCCAAGTAACTGAACAGCTACTAATAATATAAATAATACAACTTCAGAATGGGAAAGAAACTAGACACACGATTTCATTAATAGTATATAACCAATGATAAATAATGGCCACTGGTTTTTGTATAAAGAATACTATCTGAACAAAAATGAGTAAGGCTTACCAAGCATATTTGAGGATTCTATTAAGTTGGTGTCCAGGTCTGTCCAATAAAGCCTTCTTTTAGCATAATCAATAGTCAGGCCATTTGCCCGCCCCACATTTGGAACCAATGTGGTACGTTCACTGCCATCCATAGCTGCTCTGTCTATCTTGGGTTTTCCACCCCATTCAGTCCAATACATAAATCTGAATTTAAAATAATGCACATTTAACGTTTCACTTTAGGTTTTCTGGGGGTATTCATTCACAGCAATTAAATAAACTCAAAGAAAATACACAGTAAATCAAGCAATGGTGAAAAAACTATGGTCATAATTTTTTTTCAATTATTTTGACACTTTCAACTAAATATATTTTCTGACATATCAAATAGAATATGAGTCAGCTTTCTTCAGTTTTTCTAACAAATTTGCTCCATCCAAATCCAGGAACTGGAAACAAACCAATGGTTTCTTTACTGCAGAACTGTCATTTATAAAACTAATATTCATATAAACAGCAAAGGATTAAAGCTCTGGTCTAAGAATCTCAAACTCTTCTGACTAAAATGTGTTTCAGAATACAAGTGACTTAAACTTTTAAAATGTTAAACTTACTTTTCAACTTGTGCAACCAACTCCCCTCAAAAACAAAATGCAGGAGTATATTGAATGTAAAAATTAACAGTGAGCTTCTAAAAGGGCAAAGTGGAGAACAAAGCCTGAAATGTATCTGGACATAGGGTCTAGGGAATGCATTATAGGAATCAGAAAAATGAATCAACCATGCAGTATCAATGGAGGATTGAACACTACTACTATAATCCCTGTGAGATTTAAAAATATTCTCATTTTTATTTTACTTTGTTGCATCATTACCTTTAGTCTTATAGATACCCAACTGCTTTTAAAAGAAAGACCAAAATGCTAAAAGAAATTGTCACATGTTTCCAAATCAGTTACATGGCAGAGCTAAAACTAGAATCTAATCCTTAGCCAAATGCCTTTCCAACTAAACTAGTAAGGCACTAACTTTCAAAAGTGAATACTGGTACTCAGAAAACACTCTACATGCCAGCTCCAATAAAATACCTGAGGGCAGACATTTACACAACAGCCTGTCAGCTGATAGGTTAACTTGGTAGCAATGTGCGACCATGTTCTTTTGAAAAATTAAAGTTCTTCTAGGTTTTATTTGCATTTGCACTTGGCAGTTGACAAGCACATATATACCATAAGAGCCAAAGAGAAACAACTGTGACGGAAATTTTAGACTTGTCAGCAGCAATCTATACTTCAGTGCTTAGTCCAACAACTAAATTTATCTGACAACTAATGCTCAAAGCAAAGATCATCATAATCCCATGACAATATATCAATGCACAGAACTGTCTTTGTAATGGCCTTTAATTAGATGAGCAATTAGTTATCATGGAACTCACTCAGTGATTTTAGGGAAAACTATTTTTAATTACAGATATGGCAAATTTATTCATGCTGTTGGTTTCTTTTAAAAACAGATTTTTTTTTCTTCAAATTTCAGCTGTCTTAGCTGGTACCTCATATAAAACATGTTGGTTCTTGTAGGTAAACCCACCTTGCCTTAAAAAGTATCCTGCTGCAGTTTTGTCTAACTAATAATCTAAAATTTCTCCAAGTTTATAATAATGATCAAACTAACTGTCCACTTTGAATTAATGGATATTCTAAAATGGAGCTTTTGTATGTAAGGACCTGGAGGCTCAATCCTCAG
The DNA here is from genome assembly GCA_004027455.1 of Hydrochoerus hydrochaeris. Taxonomy (NCBI): domain Eukaryota; kingdom Metazoa; phylum Chordata; class Mammalia; order Rodentia; family Hydrochaeridae; genus Hydrochoerus; species Hydrochoerus hydrochaeris. Next base: position 188,477 of record PVLA01003557.1, on the reverse strand, counting down.
AACTCCCATATAAAATTATACACTGACAAATTAATTAAAACTAACATGAGAGCTTTTCTTAGGAAAATGGATACACCTTGAGACCATATTCTTAAGTAAAATATATCAAACACATATGTAAATACCACACTATTTTACTGGTATGAGAACCAAAAGTTTAAATAAGGACCAAAATGTATATTAGGTATTGTGAAACAGGAAGAAAACATTCAAATGGGGAAGGGGACAAAGGAAAGTTGAAGGGAAAATGAAAGAAGGGAAAAGTACAAACCAAAAAAGTGAGAAAAGGAGGAAAAATTGGAAATACAGTTTCCCTAAATAGGGAGGGGAAAAGGGTTTGAAGAGAGGATGGGGAAATCAGGAAAAAAAAAAAAATCAAGTTATATTATGTACGGGTACAAATTCTCTATCAAATTCCCCATGATGAATATGATCATTATGTATATCAAAAAGGTACCAATAAAATTTGACTGGAAAAGAAAAAATAGAAAATAAATAAAATAAATGAGCTTTGTAAAATGTACAGTAGTCTCCTCTCATTCATGAGGATATATTCCAAGACCCTAAGTAGATGCCTAAAAAGATAAAAGTACTATATTCTATAGTTTTTTTCCTACACTATCTATGATAAAATTGAGATATTATAAATCTGGCCAAACAATAGATTAACAACCAAAAATATAAATATGTAATATTCTATAATAAAAGTTATTTAAAATTCATAAATTCTTTATTTCTGGAAATGTTCATTTAATATTTTCAGACCACAGGTAATTGAAACTATGGAAAATGAAACTGTGGATAAGGGGGCACTAGTATATTTTTTAGTACCCAACACTGTTTCAGAGGATTTATTACAACAGATTTGGAACCCAGTGTAACTGGGAAGGATTCAAGCAAATACTGGGTGAAAGTACCTTTTAAGGGTGCTCATGCATTGGCCTAACATAGGGGAGGCCCTGCGTTCAGTCCCTAGGATTGCCAAAACAAAAAATAGCTGTTCACTTAATATGTAAATGTTAATCGGTAACCTTTGATTATGAATCCATTTCAGTCTTTACCTAGTGTTAATAACTACAGAAATAAAATTTAGCTAGTCAGGCTTAGCAGTGCACACCTATAATCCCAGAACTAGGGAGAAGGATTACCAAGTACAAGATCACTCTGAACCTCTGTATATAGTAAGACCTTGTCTCAAAAATCCAATGGGGGTGGGGTGGGGGGATAAGATTTAGCTAACAATAAATACTGATCAGTGAAATCTCCAAATTTTTTTAAAGCCTCTTTACCTGTTACATTATTTATAAGCATCATTTAAAACATCAAGAATAAAATCTATAATCAGGCCATGTTCCTCAAAATATACAATGTAGTTGCAAAGAATGCATACATAAAGGTATTTACCCTTCAGCAGGGTCCAAGGCTAGAGCTCTGGGGCTGTCTAGGTCCTTCCAAACCAAAACTTGTCGGTGCTGTCCATCCAATTTTGACACTTCAATTCGATTTGTTCCTGTGTCGGCCCAGTATAAGTTCTTCCCAAGCCAGTCCACTGCCATGCCTTCTGGGTAATCTAAGCCAAATTCTACCACATGTTCTAGTGCACTGCCATTCATAAAGGCTCTGCTGATAGTCTGCAAAATTAAAATTCACAACTAAGTCACACGGTTTATGCGTAAAATACCAAACACAAAGAAGATTTGGTCCGGTTTTTGCTGCAGGTAGAAAGATGTAGAAGAGTCAAGAGACATACTATTTCCTAATAAAATGAATAGTTTACAATTACAGAAAAACTTTATGTCAATCTCTAATAAATGCAACTCTTTTACTGCCACTTCAGAGAGAAAATTTTGAAACTCTTAAGAATCAAAAATTTATTTGCAATCAAAAGAAAAAGATATAACAAGAATACTGTGGACTCTTGAATTATAGCAAACTTTGAAGATGTCTGAAGAGAACACCAAATCACTGTGTAAAATGAGATTTCAACATCATACTTTATAAAATGAATATAACTATGTTCCATTATTACAACTATAGCCTTTAATTTAAAAAATCATAATTCAAACTAACAATAACAGGTGCTGTCTATCAAGTACTATCCCAAGAAATCTATGTCCAGAGATCTTTCTCATTTAGTACAACAGCCCTGAGAGACAGGTGTAACCTCTATTTTAAGATAAGAAAATTTAGAAAGCCATCCAATAAAAGCCAAGACTTGTTTCATTTATTCACCCAACAGACTTTACTGAACATCATCAGAATGCAATAATGCCTGGCTCTAAAAGCCAGTATGTTTTGCAAACTAGACCAAAGTTTACATAACTTATCTGAACCAACCCACAACAATCTGGAAGAAGGAAAGACTATTTCCCGAATTTTCTGATCAGGAGTTTCTCTTCCTATCCCAATATGCTTCTCAACATTTACTCTAGGAAAAAGAAAATAAATTATACATCATAATTGGCACTTCCTACCTCAGTCAAGACTTCAAAAGTTTAAGATATATCAATCAAACCACTTTATGTGACACATACAGTATTTACTTGGACAGCTACAGAAAATGCCATCTTCAGACACAACAAAATTGGGAAAGAGTATATCATGCAGATTTAGAACACTTTAGCAAAGTATAAAAAGGCACCTTACAAAATATTAAATAGGCCTTCCCTTTCATTGCCTTTAAAAATATAAGAGCTTTTATTGAATTCTGCCTATCAAGCATTAAGGAAGTTGGTTCATGGCATGAAAATTCAGAAATCCAAGAAGTTCTCCTTTTTCTAATATTCCCCAGTTTTAATATCTCAATTCTTTTGCTAACCTTGAGTGATATATCAGTCCAATAAATTCGATTGTCTGTTACATCAAAATCTAAAGCAGAAGCTTCTTTGACACCAGTCAGTGGAATGGCCACATTATTATTGTTTGTTTCCAAAGAAATTCGTCTGATATCTGCTCTCCGTGAAAACAAAAGAAAAGCCTCTGGGACAATGCAGGTCTTCATGTCACTAATGAGTTCAAAGCCAATGGGGCAGGCACAGCGAAGGCCCTGAGGTCTATAAAGGCAAAGATGGCTACATCCCCCATTTTCCTCAGCACAAGGGTTGGAACCTGAAAGATAAACCATTTATAAAAGGGGCAGAGAAGGACACACACATATTAATATAATCAATACATTTTCACTTTTAAATTGGTACACATTGGTTCACAAAGACCTATGATTACATTGTTCCTAGTCTAATATTTCAATTCTATTCCCACAAACAAACAATATGAGGATTAACAGGAAACTAAAGTATGGCAAAATACTTTCCTTCATACCCACAGTCAGCTTTAAAATAAAGTGAATTATTCCTACAATAGGACTGAATTCTTCTGATAAAAGCATGCAAGTGCTTAGGCATGCACAGCCAAGCTTTGGAGCCACACCATTAAGACTAAGAGTTAAAGATGATTTCTATATTATTTCAAACATAAATAAAGTATATCGCTCCTTTACCAGCTGTTGGTTCTCTTTACTTTTTCTTGGTCTAAGTTTCCAATTCCAAGAGATCTGAGAATTTCTTACCAATGATTCGATGAACATTAGTGGCTTTTAGTCCCATGAGGTCAGGCAGTTGATCTATGATGATCTCCCTCTCTGCACTTCGTTTGTGTACTCTTTCAATGCTGCGCCTCTGCCAGTCAGTCCAGTAAACATAGTCACCCAACAAAGTAAACCCAAATATGTGAGGGATTTTGTCTTCCACTAGTACTCGTCTTCCAGTGCCATCAGTATTCATAACCTTCAAGTTTAAATTTGAAGAGAAGGAAGAGGATGAGGTAGGTATTTATCCTTCAAATACATTTAATGATGACAAACTCAACAGCCTATGGTATCAAAATCCAAAGGTCATCTTAGCTGTTACTACTATAATGCTTTCACAAAATTGTAACACAATGACTTAAAGAGAATTTCAAATATATGATATAAGCTCATTTTTTTATCACTTTTTTCTCCAATCTTACTACTTTCTTCTAAAAACTCTGGTAACTTTAGATTTGGTATGGAACTCTCTTATTAAATGACTAAAAAATTTAAAATATCTCACCTTTCATTTGGGTATTTGTTTTAATACACCTTAATATTACTTTATCACACGTTTCCTTTTACAACTTATTTTATTTCATCCTGAGTTTGCCTTTTTTTCTATCTAAAGAAAGTGAGAGTCACATGAAGTCATACAGCTTATGAACACAATTGATGTCTTTTTTGCATTGTTTTCACTTAGCATGTTTTTTCCATTTTGTTAATATTAAAATAGCAACCACTGCCAAAAAAGATGAAGTCTCAATAAATCTATCACTCCCTGAGGTTAGTATCACAAAAGTACTGAGTTTATGACACCCTTTATACAAACAAGTTTCACAGAAACAACACACTTTAATTACCCAACAGCAAATTTCTTTTTCTTTTTGGTACCAGGAATCAAACTCATGACCACACGCTCACCTGGCAGGGGCTATGCCACTGAGCTATATACCTGGCAGAGCAGTATTAGCCTCTGACATGTACTAGTCTTTTGCTTAAAAGATGGAGTAAGTATTCCAATGTATCAACATTCAGCTCCAACTGAAACTCTGTCTACCAATTAAAACGGTCTGCATGCTAGGAAAATTAGCCTTTGTTAATGTTATCCTGATACTTAAAAATATATACATGTGAACAATATCTATACCTTCTATATCCCTTTTAAAGATATCAGATGTAGTCTTATACGACAGTATTAAAACTGGTAAGAAATATTCCAAGTAAATCAACTCTGTATCTGTTTTGTCCAAAAGACAAAAACAATTGAAGCTAAAAACTAAGTATTACTTCCATGTCTGATATGATACTTTTTAACACTAATAACTTAATTTGAAATACAAATTTAGTTATTTTATATTCAAATTTCCTTGCAATAGACCATTTCTGGGTATGTTTCATAATGAATGTTGTATTTTTAAATTATTTTGGTTCAAGTACTAAAACAGTTTTTAAGAGTAAAAGCACTAAATAAAAGGAGTCAATTATTTATGTACATAACTAGAATGTAAGCTCTAGATTACAGTATCAGGAATCTCAAATTCATTCCATCGTTCATGTCTAAGAACGTACTAGCAAAGAATTTAATAAAGGTTTAAGTGATTTTTAATGAAAATAAGATGAAACAATAAAGTGAATGTATCACACATAAGGCAAAGAAAGAGACTATCTTCCATTTCTGTGCCTATTTTTAAAAGATCTTGTGAGGTCTCTTTTCACCTTAACTTTTAAAATGATTACTGTAAAACTCTGGCTTTTCAGTCTGCTAGGTAAGTGTTGCATGTATGTAGAAAAACTACCTACTCAAAACTAGGGAACGTGAAGAAATCATATACAGAAAATAAATAACTGTGATTAAGAGAAAAAGAAAACAATTTTAATTTCTGTGATTGTAATCGTCAGCTCTTTACAAAGGTCCCCAACAAAGATCTTAATAGTTTATCAAAGCTCTTGTAATCTATAATTACATAAAATGGTTTTGAAATCACATTTGTTTAAATTCACATTTTAAAATGTCAATGACTATAATACTAGAAGTGGGATCCTGAGGCTCACCAGAAACCTAAGTTGTACCAGGAATCCTAAGAAACCTTCCAAAATACAGAAAATTTTATTCACCTAATGCTCTCATCCATGGATTTTACAGCTTTGCCACTTAAATCCATGAAAACTGTTCTTGCCCATTTTAAATCCATGTAAAGACAATGCTACACAACTAGCTACTTTTGAAGAATGTATATATTCCTGGTATCTCCTAAAAGCAGAGTTCCTAGAAAAAATTTCTGGTCCCATTCTATTACTTCATAGAAACCCGTGATCAGGGTGAAAAAAATTCCCTTTAGTACCCAATTCAGAATTATTTTAGGTAGAGGAAGCTTCTTTAATATTCTATATTTTTGCTTTCCTCCTAATAAGATTATCCTTTGCCTTTAGTACTTCCTCCAACTCCCTTTCTTTTTCCCAAAATTTCCTATGGAGGAAGAGCTTCAATTTCCCCCTTTCCATAGGGCTCCTTCTTCTGTGCCTTTAACATAATACATTCCCCACCTTAAATAATGTGTAAAAACTTGAATGATTCTATATCTTCTCTAATAACTAGTCCTTTATCTGTGATAACTGCCTGCATGTTAAACTCTGCAATTTGGTTCCAAGGTATGACTCCAATGAAATAACTACTGAAAATAGTCTATGACTATTTTCTTGCTTTTCTTAGTTCTACGCTCTTTTCTCTTTCTGACATTCAGTGTTCTTCAACACACACTGAAACTTTTCGCTGAGCTTCCACAGTACAATATGATCATACTTTGTTCTCTACAGAAGGACTATTTTTTATCTCTTCATTCACTGGTTCCTTTTTCAACCCCTGGCTGTACATACTTTTCAAATTTTCCTCAATTTTTCTGTATCTGTGGAACATTTATCAAACAGTCCATCAGGTCCTATTGCTTTTGCTATCACTTTATGAAAAAAATTACAAATCTTTAAGTTTAAAGGTCTGTTCAGTTTTTACTGCAGTATTTCCACCTGCAGTTTGTGGAAACTGTACAGCTACGGCACATAAAATGTCATATATTTAGCAGTGAACTATGTTCTCCACTAGGGGGAGTACATCACCCTACCAGAAGAGTATCCAAGAGTGTGAAACATTTGAATTTATTATAAAATTCTAAATAGTACTTTCTTACAATCTTACGGTATATTAAAACAAACTTGATTTAACTTTATTGCTAATTTTAATAATCTTAATTATTCTGCACTTATAGCTAATAAATTTCACATTGATTTTGCTGATCACTATGTTCAAATGTTGGCCACCATATTAAGATTTAATTATTGACCTAAAAATGCCTTTAAAAAATGCCTAATACTGAATTTCTTTAGGAACATAACATTTCTACTTCAAAAACATTATAGGTTCCATCCACTCTTCTCTCAGCTCTCTCTCCTGCAACATTGTTGCTGGTTTTAATAAAAGGACAACTAAAACAAGACACATGCTTAAGTATGAATTTGGATAATGGACTAGATACACATTCCACATATATCCTAATCAAATAAATAAATTTGTATTTCACAACTATAAAATAGAATGAAGAATCAGTGAAAAAATAACAAAAGTCACAAATCGAAGTTTTCAATTCATGTAATTCTGCATGTAGTTAGTTATACATCACTCCTCTACTCTCTAAAATTCTTGAATCAGCAAATAATATTATAGCAGAGAGTTAGATTTCACACATAAGCTCTGCTGCTATTGGGCAACCTCAGGCAATTTCTCACATGTCAAATAGGAAGAGAGCCAATACCCTCACTGAATTACTTAAGAATTGAATAAAATACTGCTAAATATTTAGCACAACAACAGATATATTGTAGGTACATGACAAATGATTTCTGCTAGACTAAAATTATTTTATTAAAATGCTTTTAGTCTCTAAATTTATTAAAATGTAGTACCTCAAAATAAAACTCAACATGTAAACACAAAATACATGGAAATAAAAGATCAACCAACCAGATACCCTTAAACTAAAGAATAAAATCACTAGTTTTCTACATCCTGACAAGCAGCAAAAAACCACAGGCCTGTATCTCTGTTCACATTTTCTAACCCCATTTTTATTGTCTGCTTTTGTTACACAGATATAAAATAACTACAATAGTTTAAAAAAAGGAACAGCTTGATCATCAGATTGCATTTTACTTCTGTTGCTTTACTAGACATCTAGTCCATCTTCCTTCAAATCAAACAACATTAATAATGCATTTAATAAATCCAAATCACTGTAAGACAAGATAAATGCTAAGAATTTAGAACAGGGCCTATTCCAGCTAAGGGATAACAACAATGTAGTCAGGAAGATAAACTATACTCATTTTAAAACCTAAAAACATACTCTGGGGCCTAAAGATAGTTAGGAAGAACCTCAGAAAGTGGTAGCTGAAATTCCTAAAGAATCAGGATTATGACAAAGAAAAGGGGTTTCCAGAATAAAAGTAACACATGTTAAAGGCAGTAGTATGTTTCATTGATTATGAAAGAAATGCTCTAAGGCAAAAAGACAGGAACTCGATGGGGACATCATCAGATAAATATCCACCTCAAGCAGATATTAAATTCTAGTATAAGGGGCTAGGAGTGTAGCTCAGTGGTAGAACAACTACTTGCCTGGCATGACTCTGGGTTAGGTCCCCAGCATTACCAAAAAGAAAGTATTTTTCCCCCTAGGGAAAAAGAACACCAGAGGCTTCTGAAATCCTTTTAAGGAAAATGATGCAACAAAACTATTTTGGGAATACTACCTTTGTCACCATGTCTAGATTGTGCTAAGGATAAATACCATGTCTGTGAGACTGATAACAGAGGTCAAAAATCCCTTATCTGAAAGCCTGGGGGCTAGTTCTATTTCAGAACTTACATGGTTTTGGAAATTTATAAAGGTCAGCACAGTATACAGGGTGTAACACCTCTAACCTGAGTCCAGGGCACCACTTTACTGCCAAATACATCATTATTTCTACAACAAAATAGATTAGTATTTGTGGGATAAAGAGCACAAGTAGTCTAACACTGCTTCCTGCCAATCTTTCCACTAGTTGAATTAAAAAATAATGCTGTTCTTCATAGTATTTTGGATTTCAGAACAGCTAATAAAGAATTGCTCAAAAGTATTATGCTTATTCACTCTAGGTTCCTAGACAGAATGAGTCTTCATCAGTGTTAATGATGCTCTGAGGACATGCAAGGATTTTAGAAAGAAGAAAACCAAGCAAAAGGTATTTTGTAAAGGTCTTTAGTAATAGCTGGTGAAACATAACAATAAATGGTAATGAAAGTCTCAGTATCATTGAGACTAGATGTCTAGAAACTATAACATAGTTCCTAAAACGCTACAACTAAAGATTTCACTCCTTTACCCACTAGCACATTAATTCCTTTTGGCTATTCTCATTCTCACTGTAAAACCAAAAACTGGGTGTGATAGTACACACTTGTAATTCAAGCACTTCGAAGGTTGAAGCAGGAGGATCCTGAGGTTCAAGGCCAACCTGGGCTACCTGGAGTGTTTCAGGCCAGCACGGACTACACAGCAAGACCCCATATCAAACAAGTAAATAAAAAATTTAAAACTTAAAAGGAAAAAAATCTAAAAAGTTTTTCTTTTTGGTGTTCAAGGGAGTGAAATGTACATTAAAAGCAAGATATATGAAGTCATGTCTATTTCAAATTAATGTAATTAAGGTGTTTTAAATAGTTTTTAAACATTGGTTTTGTAATTACACTATTTCCCTTAACATCCTATATCCCTGCTCTCATCTAATGCAGTTTTTACAAAATGGATCTAAAACAATACTATTTGACAGAAATATAATTCAAGAATGTGTCAATTTCAAGGTTCTTAGAGCAGGTAAAATTTTAATAACACTGCATGTTTTATTTAATATATCCAACATTTTATTACAATATATCATCAATATTAAAATTATTAATTAGGGTGCTGCTTGCTTGTAATCTTAGCATGCTAGGATGCTGAGGCAGGAAGATTTCAAGTTCCAACACACTTTGTCTCAAAATAAAAAAGGGCTGGAGAGGTAGCTCTGTGTGAAGCTCCTAGATTCAATTCCTAGTGCACACAAGTTAAGTTGTTTGTTTGTTTGTTTTAAATGCTAGCTTTCTGTACTGTATTTCACATTTAAAGTACATATGAATCCAGATTACCCATATTTTTAAGTGCTCCATAGCCATATCTGGTCAGTAGTATATACTGTACTGTAAAGGATTCTAATTTCACAATGGGGACTACATAGCCTACCGTGAAATTAATCTGCTGCTACTTTAGTTCAGATCATTGTCCACTTTCATACTTTTCACCTACAGACTTACTCTACAGCCATGACTCTTAGTAAAGCCACAAAAATTAAATGTCTTCCCAGAAGTGAACATTCACTTCTAATACGAGTTAAATAACTTTACAATAAAAACTCTCTAATGAAAAAAACCAACAACATTCTTATGTCACATTTACAAGTTTATATTTCAAAACATTCGCTAAGACTTTAAAAGCAACAACACAGACCTAATGTTTTCATTTCTTTTAGACTGTCCCAAAACAGAAATATTAGGATCATAGTTATAAGAGAATCTATCTGGGCCATGTCCTCAGTAATTCCCTAATGGCATACTGTATTTTAGTTTGGACATTTGCTGATAAAGAGTTAAAGTTGGATGGTTCAAGATAATTTTTACTCTGTTTTCTTAGAACTCTGAAAAATTTCTTAATTAAGAAAAAGGGAGGGAAGAAGAAAATCACTATGGCATTTCTCATACCCAACAAGTAACAGTTTTGGACCAGTTAAGATTATAAATATGGTGTTAAGCCCCTTATTTTTAACATAAAAAATCATGGTAAATCTTGTTTGTACATTTTGACCCCACAACAAATGAACAAATTTAGGTGATTCCAAAAGATTACTCTTCATGTTTAAAAGCTCAGCCAATGTTAATTAAATCTGACAACTCTTAAAAGTATGCTTCACTATGTTACCTCAGAGTTGTTTAATTAAACTGAAATTAGGCTGCTGTCATTTATAAAATCTAATTCCAAATCTGAACCAGAGTCTCTAGTGGCTTCAGCTATTTCAATCACACTGTGGTATGGGTTTAACATTCTGAGGATTCCCAAATATTGCAAACCACAGACTGAGAATATAGGCTACAACAGGAAATAGATGTCGGTTAGCCATCATAACATTATCTGCACAAAGACAAGGTAATGGCAAAGTTTCTATAGACATCATGTTCAGTTTGCAGCAATTTCAAACGACTCATTAAAAGTCAAGACAGGATTACCCATGAAATCTTGGAATGCAGCCAGTCTTCTACCAAAATTGCTGTTATGCAACTTCACTTGACTAGACATGTTTAAGGGATAGAAGACAACCAAGACAGGACAACCAAGAACCATCACAACGTAAACTGGAGTGGTAATGCTATAAAGCTCCAGAAGGTAAATTCAAGTTATGTTCAAAATAAACCATTCTACTTCCAATATTCCAGCAATATACAAACCAAGCAGTTCATTAAAAGTTTATTCATAAAAGAAACATATGGTTGGAGGGTTTATGCAAGTGTATTTTTGTTTTATGCAAATGCACAAAATACAACTCCATCAAAACAGTATTTTTTAAAAAAACAGCAAACATCCATACAAATATTTGCATTATGCCAAATCTCACTGAAGTGACAAGTAGAGAGAAATGTTTTAGATCAGTAAGCAAAGTCATGGGACACTCACTATGCACCTGTTTAAGAGACAGCCATGCTACGGTCAAAACTTGTTAACCTAGTTCAAGACATATTACATTTTAGTATACACAAGTGATTTTCAGTATAAATAGAGAATTAAAGCATCTTTGTTATGCAAGGTAGTTTTATAATATTTTTGCAAGGAATCACACTTACAATATTAAACATCTGCAATCACCATGTCCTTTTCCAGAGAGATAATAGCTAAGAATTACACCAATTTTATTTTCTAAAACCTCAATTACTCAGACAACTGCATAATTAAGGGCCAATTTCCAGGTAAATGCAGCATTATAATGAACATCAATGCCATCTTGGTCAATTACATTCAACTGCTTCACAAGATACCTCTGAAGGTCCCTACTGTATTGAGGTCCCAAATAAATCCTAAGGAAGTATTGGTATTCAAAAAAAAAAAAAACTGTCCCCTTTCCTTAATTCTTTTCAAGCACAGCTATAGTTAATTATATTTAGAATCTGAGCAGGGAAAAAATAATCGGTACCTTAGTGTTAACAAGAAGACTGCATGCTACCACTGAGTCCAGATATGAATTTAATTTTATTTTTATTTGGGGGGGTATCAGGGATCCAACTCACAACCCTGTGCTTGCCAGGCAGATGCTTATGCCACTGAGCTAAATCTCCGGCCCCAGATATGAATTTTAAAAATTATTCTTTGTTAAAAAGAACCAGGGCTCCTTGGAGGCACAGCTGATTCCAGGGACAAGGCAAATGAAATACAAGAGACTAGAATATATTGCTTTAAGAAGTGCTTTCAAAATAATTGAGGCTCCTCAAAAAAATTTAAAAATCCAACCTCTGGTTATATATACAAAAGAACTGAAATCAAAATTTCAAAGAGATATCTGCATCCCTATGTTTGTTGCAACAAAATCACAGAACTGAATGTGATGACTACAGAAAATTTGCTATTATCTCATTTTTATGCAGATAAATAACCACGTAGAAGTTAGAAGCAGCCTCAATATACTCAGCAGATATGATATAGAAATATCCAGGGAATATTACTTAGCTTTTTTTTTTTTTTGGTACTAGGGATCAAACTCATGACCTTGTGCTTGCCAGGCAGGCACTTATGCAACTGAGCTAAATCCCTGGCCTATTACTTAGCTTTAGAAAAAAAAAAAGAAAAGAGAAGAGAAAGAAAACCCAGTCACAGCCTAAACAAACATGAACTTTGGAAACAAAATCCTCAGTGAAATAAGCCAGTCAAAAAATACTGTAGGATTCCACTTAATGAGGCATCTAAATAGTTAAAACAGATAGTAGACAGCGGTTGCTAAAAAACTGCAGAAAGGGGAAAGAAGGCACTCATGTTCGATGGCTACAGTTTGTTTTCAAAGATGAAAAATTCTTAAGATCTACTGAGTAACAGTATGTGTACAGTTAACACCACTGTACAATTAAAATGTTAAAAATGATAGCTTATATTATGTAGGGTTTTTTTTTGGATTTGGTTTTGGTTTTATTAAAGTAGTTTTTACCAGAATTTAAAAGGAGAAGGTATGTGAAAAAGACACAGCTGCCAAAGGGAAGATGGTCCTAGTGTCAAATCTGGGACAATTCATCGAAAAATAAAACAGTAATAAGGAAACAGAACCTTTAGAATAAACACTTGATACTGACGTAAATCATTGACTAAATAAATGGGAGGGACAGCTCTTCTTTACAGAATTCCAATTAGAAGGAATGATGTAAATAGTATCAACATTAGTTTCCTGGGACTGATAATGGCACTACGATTGTGTAAAATGAATCTCAGTCAAACATATTCCTACAGGGTTTTTCTAAGTGTGAAACTGTATCAATGCAATTAGTCTTATGAGGCAGCAGAGTGCGCACACACGCACATGTGCGTGCGTGCACACACATAAGGCCAACAAGCACCAGATCAAACAAGCTGTGGAGCAGCTCTATGACAATGACATGGCCAAGGGCAATGCTCTAATCAGGTCTGATGGAGGGAAGGCATATGTGCAACTGGCTCTGATTCTGATGCTTTAGATGCTGTCAACACAATTGGGATCATCCCAACTGAGGTCAGCTAGTTAATTCTAAATATATATTTTTTAATCATAAAAAAATTAGAATGTAAACAGAAATTTACATGACCTCAAGAATACAAAAATAGTTAAAGAAAAGTCCTCAGTATCGAGTTTTCAGAAAAGGGAATCTGAGATAGAAAGAAGTGTGTGTGTGTGTGTGTGTGTGTGTGTGTGAGACACTACTCAGAAACAACAGCTAATTTTGTAAATTCTGTAAAGTTTTCTTTTATTCAAAAAAAGAGTAAAACCTTGCAAACTCCTAAAACATTATTTACTTACCATTATGGGCAATGAAATCTATGACACAGAAAATTTTTTTTCCTATTCTAAGAACACAATAAGCAATATTATAAGTAAAACTATAACTAAACTAATTTTAAACTAAATTTAAAACTAAAACACAGAAGCAATATTATAAATCTTCACCACATATAAAAACCAAACTACCAAAGCCAATCCAAAAACAAAAAATGAACAAAAATAAAAATAAATACATCTAAACAAAAGCAACATTAATTACAGATTCATTTCACCTCCATTTACAAACTGTAGAAATCTGCAATTTCTGAAGCTAAAACTATAAATCAAAAATCTCAATACAAAGAATTCTAATCTTTCTCCATGACTGACTTATTTCAAAACAAAGCTAACAACAAAAAATTATATTACCATGAATAAAGAGTTTGGAAGTCTATTAGCATTCAAAAAATTAGGGGTTTGCATTGCTACATTCCTAGTCAGGCCTGTATTTTTAAACTGTACACCGCACATAACAGTAAAAAACTGAAGGAAAAAAATTTTTGCTCATTATGTATAACTTTATAAATGAGCAGACACTGAATCTTTAGGTGAACAACTTTTTACAATAAACTACTTACTGTTTTACAAATTCCTTCCTAAGAAGTGCCAAAGTTAAGGTCCTTGATATTATTATCCAGCCATCTACCCTTTCCAACTACTCCAAAAACAATAAAAATATCTATGACCCTTTAAAACTATAGGAGATACTATATCTTAAAAAAAATAACAACTTCCAGATTTAAAAACAGTATTTTACATGGACTCCATTAGTAAAAATAAATAAATAAATAAATAAATAAACAAACAAACAAAATAAAATAAAATAAAGGTTTGCAGCCAGGTGTTGTGGTGCACACCTGTAAATCCTAGCACTTGGGAGGCAGAGGCAGGAGAATTGTTGCAAGTTTGAAAGCAGCCTGGGCTACAAAGTGAACTCAAGGCCAGCCTGAACTGTATAGCAAGACTCTATCTGAAAATGACCAAAAAAAAAAAAAAAAAGTTTGGCAAGTAGCAAACACAGCTTTATCATTTATTTAAACCTACCAAGCATGTTTATAATGGAGCAGATGGTATACAGGTTGGTACAAAATTTAAATGGTTAGTTTATGAGGAAAAGTTTTGGCAAAAGTGAATTACAAGCAAGTTTTCTTTAAATAATAAAGATTAAGCTGAGATAGTGGTGCACATCGTAATTCCAGGACTTGAAAAGCTGAAGTAGGAGGATTCCTGAGAGTTCAAGGTCAGCCTGAATTATACGGTGAGACCCTACCCTAAATGAATGAATGAATAAATGAATGATAGGATTAACTGCACAGTATATAAATAACTGAAAGAAAAATGAAAATATTCAAGTTATCTATGAAATAAATTTTCTTCTAGCAACTTTCCCAAGACAAAGTAGATTATCTATTCTTTACCTAAAATATCAGAAACACTGTAACTAAAAGGAACATTAAAATATTATGTAGTTCAAATGTCTTTGTGTACAAAGATCAGAGATTGTATGAATTATCAGGGGTCACTCAATTATACAGCAAAATCAAACAAAAATAAAGATCAAGGTCCAATATTATAAAGTTCATGGTGATTTAGACAATTATCACTCCTGACAAGTAAATGCTATTAAAAACTGTTACAAGGCTGACTTCACCTTCTCAAGAAAGTAGAACATTAAAACCAGCACTCTTCCTTTTTTTGGAGTACAAAAATGAAAAGATGAAAGTAATTTTCATGTAACCAAATTGACACTAAAATTATCTGCACACATATTAAATGTTTCTGTACTCAACATGAGGTAAAAAAGTACAGCAGAACACCATTTTAAAAAACAGTTCAAGCACAAGTTCAAACTTGGTCACTAAAATGCTTTCAGAGTAACATACACCAGCTTTTCTTGATTATAAAAGCTAAAACTACCCAAACTCTGACTTGAGGCAAAACATTTTATTTAGTGTGGCTCTAGAGTTTGTTGTGGCAGTTCTGGATAACATGACTATACCTATCCTCAAGTAAGTTTGTTTTATTATATATACTTGCAATAACTTTTTAAAGAGCCAGACAAACAACAATGAATAATGAGACAATGGCACCTATGGGATGATGCACCACTTTGTGTAACAAGTGATATAATGCTGCTATGACTGTGTATCAATGACTGGACTGCTTTAGGAGTTCATAAATTTACTATTATAAGATGTACCCCAAAAAGATTCAAAATGATATATAGTAAGGCAAAGTTATACCTAAGAACCAATGAACATGGGTCTCAAATCCAGGTACTCTATTGAGGAATCTAATGATAAAGTCTAACAATCACTCTTCTGTGATCACATCATAAAGGTTTGGGAGAAAATATATATTCATGCACATATAGTATGCTAAAGTTTCAGAAATGGGCAAAGATTCGAGAACTGAAGTTCATTATTTTAAAGATGACTCAAACCAAATGAATAATCAATTTTAAGGAATAATGGATGTTATAAACTGGCAAAGATTCAGAAGAAAGTACTTGTTGATACTTGTCATATAATCAGAAGGGCTTTATTTCAACAATAGACAATTATAACTTCTGAAAAAGAATTAATTTTAGAAACCAACAGTAGGAAAAAGCATCATAAACAGGCCCTTCTGTGTTTTGACAGACTTTCACAATACTTGGGCTAAATATGCCAGACAAAGAAATTCCTTTATAAAGAAATCTGAATACTTGGGAAACACATTCCCCTACTAGGGTATTGATACAATAGAGGAAGTTGTCATCAGAGGAAAATGCAGCCCTGCAATTTCAGGCTTAGGATATGAAACAGAACATTCACCAAATGCCAAGTTTTCAGCACACACCATAGACAATAATACCCTCTTTATTCAAAATTTCTTGCTACTAAAGATTCTAATAATCTCCATTTCTGTTTCCCAACAAAGTCGTGCCAGGTATAATTGAACTTGGACAAAACTATGGATATTGTATCCTGTGAAATAAAGGAACTTGGACTAAGAGATTTCAAACAAATTCACACATTCCTAAAGTGGGCAAGAAAGTATTTTTTTTAACTTGGAATTACTAGGTGTTGCTGCACTGACAGGAAGAAGTGCAGAAATACAGGGCAGCAGAAAAGAAAAAAAAAAGGCAAAGGAAAGAAAGAAAGAACAGGTGGTAGAGCCAGATATGGTGGTACATAACTATAATCCCAGCACTTAGAAGGCTGAGGCAGGAGGACTGCTGCCAGTTTGAGGTCAGGCTGGATTACCTAGTGAGTTCAAGGCCAGCATAAACTACATAACAAGACCCTGTCTCAAAGAAAAATAAATAAATAAATAAATAAATAGGGAATGGAGGGAGAGAGCTCAAATAAAAAGCATAATGAGAAAATAAACTATAAGGAAATTTTAATTACAATAGTTCACTATTTTAATACAACCAGTATTCAGAACACACCAATTGTTTCAGTTAAACTGGAATATAATGAGAAAAGCAGCCACATAAAAATATGAACTAATAGTACATTCTTACATTTTTATCATGGCAAGAAATGCTTTACATTTTAAATTATCAATGGCCTGGTTTTGTTACTGTAAGCAGTATTGCAGTCCCTAGGTACAATAGATGTTTTTGGCAGTGAAATCTGAATGAAAAGAGCAAGAGTGTTAAAATACAATGTAATTCTCCCTAATGCAGGATCATATAAAATGGAAATAAAGGCTTTTGGATACTTCCTGTACCAGGAGTCCTAGATCACTGCCATAAAAACAACAGACACAGTATAGACAAGTAAATGAGAGGTCTGTACATAAAAGGCAGTGGAATTATTTCAGCATAATGTAGAAGTGGTCACCATCACCTCACTAGGAGAAAAAATAGACTTAGCCTCACATGCACATTTTTATATTAAAGCAGCAGCCAATGCTGCTGTCTTTTTTTTTTAAGTGACAACATTAGCAATGTCATATGTCCCATACCTCTTTCCAGAAGTTGATTATAAATCTAAGGAAAGCCTATTTATTCTTTTACCAACTTGATACAATCAAAAATAAATGCCAAAACCCAGAGTTCTCCATTTCTTCTTCCTGGTTTCACTAATTCATAGACCCACAGTTACCATCCCCACTTTTTTTTTTTTAAAGGCCACTTTTTTTTTTTTTTTTTAAGGAAGTGAGAAGCTGGTGTAAGGTGTCCCCACTGAGGGAATGATAGCCTAATGAGTAACTATGCTGAGCTCTTCCCATGTTCTCCAATCAAAATACAAGAGCTCATTTTGTCTTACATGGCCACATTATAATTTTCCAAATAACTATCCTTTCTTCTCAAATGTACCATTAAAATATAGAGGGGGGTTTGATCCCAACAAAACTATCAGTCCAGAAGACAGCACAACTATCACAACCATTACTAAGTCCTTTTATGACTAGTGTTCATCTGAAATACCCAAAACAACAGAACATAAAATATTTTCTATTTGAATTCTTGTTCAAGTTCTTATGCGTAACATTTATGAATCTCAAAACAAAACAAAAGAAAGCAAAGCAAAACAACAATAAAAACTAGGGCCAGGGATTTAGCTCAACAGTGCAGTGCCTGCCTGGCAATCACAAGGGCCTAAATTCAACTCCCATTACCAAAAAAACCCCCCAAAACTCCAAAACAAACACGACTTTCATGCAAGAATTAAAACAAATGCAATATTAGGCATGAATGGGTTAATATTCTCCTGCTTTCTCAGGAAAAAGCAGCTTCCATTTGGACATGACAAAGCTAGGAAGCTTTCTTAGGAGTATGGGACTGGAAAAGAATATGTCACTTAAGACTAGTCAGATTAGTCCCAGGGATCAGCCATACATAACAAGAAACTACTAAAAAAAACTTCTTGGAAAAGGAAGTATTTTAAAAAGTACATATCTTTCCAAAAGTGTTCATGTTCAATATTATTCAACTACTGACCAGTAAAAGATTAAATGCAACTGATGGCAGTTATTCCCATAATCATTACTAGTGTCATGATGGAAAACTCAGTTTTTCTCCTCAAATTACGCAAGATTAATTTAGGTGAACAGTTGTGCTCTTTCCTTAGTTTGTGACGTACTAGCAGTTTAACCAACTATCAAAAGAAGGGAATAAGTAGCTGGGCATGATCCCACCCACTTATAATCCCACTACTCCAGGAGCATTGTTACAAATTCCAGACCAGCCTGGGCTATAAAGTAAGTTCAAGGCCAGCCTGAGTGGCATGTCAAGACTCTCTCTCAAAAAGACCAAAAAGGGTTGGGGGGTAGAGAATAAGTAACAATACCTGCTCTCCTGTTTGTCAGATGTGTCTGTGAAAAGAAAATGACAAACTGATACCCAAAGAGTGAAAGCTCATCAGAATTTCCAGTGAAAAGAACAAGGTAAGTCTTTGTACATACAGTTTGCAAGGAAATGTACCACTAACACCAAACAATCTGTCAATATGAGGACAAAGAAGAAACAGCAGTTACGTGCCAGAAACCTGAAAGAAGAAAGATGAATCTAAAGGGCTAGTACTACTCAGCAAAAAAGGAAAGAAGGGCCAAACGGAAAAAATGACACCATTGTACACACTTGTGCAGCTCAACAAGACAACACAGAGACCAAAAGAGTATTAATTTTAAGATCTACACTCAATACAAATAAATTTAATCTATATTACATATTCATTTTTATTCCCAAACACTTCACTCATAATCTACATGAATTCTCATTTCTTCATCTGAACCCCTCTTCAACTATTTGTAATTTTGAATAAATTTTTGTATTTGAAGTATTAAATATATCTTAAGTGTGTAGAGTAAGACAAATCATTCCCAGTAAGGAACAACAATTTCATTTTCAACATAATCACTCATAGTAAACTAAAGAAAAGACTAACCATAGAATTTTTAGGACGTTTAAAGAAAGACCCCTATGTGATAATAAATCAGATGTTCTTTCATTATGTAAATTTCACTGCTATAGACATTATTCCAGGACACACTGACTTTAAAGTGTTTTCAAGGGAAAGCAACACCCACACAGTGATGTATGGTCTACAGCTAATCAATACACAACTGTGAACTGGCTAGGATTAGGCAGGCAATTTGTACTAAAGCAGACCCAAAAGAAACTATCAGCCAGTCTGAAAAGCAATTCATCACCTATGTCTTATTAGCACTGCCCTCCAGCTGTTAAAGATTTAAACATTAACTTGGATTTTAAAGAGGGGGGAGGGAGGAAGTGAAATACTAACAACAGGGAGAAACTTTATATAGTCAGTCTACACAAAATTGTCTGTTAATGGAAACCAGCTGTAAGAATAAGAGATGCCATTTTCAGTATCTGGGCCTGGTAAACTACTAATGGGTTTCTCCTATTCCAAGTTTCCACTCTGGAAGGAAGCCCCTTAATTCATTATTCCCTCAGAGTTCCTGGCACTTCTCAGAATTACCTTTCTAAAATAACTGCTCTAGTTATTTTCTATCCATTAGTTGTGTGCAGTGGCTCTTTGAAGAGTGTTTCTAAACTATTCCTTCTATGAGAAGCCAAGCATCCCCTCTCCAAAGAAAAAGATCCTAACTCTGTCTTGAGTACGTGACCCATAAAACTGGCAGTATTTTGTTTTTGAGGTGTTTTTTTTGGTACCGAGCTGGAACATACCACCTCACGCTTACAAGGCGGGCATTTATGCTGCTGAGCTAAATCCCTGGCAAAACTGGCAGTTTTAACTCAAAGTTGTGAATTTTAAACTTCACATTCAATGCATGCCATTTACAAAACACTGTGATAAAATACTGATTCTTTTCACTACAAATCTATTTGAATGCCACAAATTTAATTCTACCACATGGTAAATATTTTTCCCAAGTTTTCTCCCATACAGTATTTCATAAATCAATTTAAAAGTTGTTTACATGCAACCATTTTAATATTTAATACATTCACCCACCCACTCCAACACCAATAGCAATGAAAGTTATATATACACATGTGCTTTGTTTTCCTAACTTAGGACTGCTAGCTCTTCTAGTAGAGGTCTTACACAGTTTTGGTTTGCAGAAACTGCTTCTAGGAAAAGTCAGGCAGAGTTTTACTCAAAATGAGTAAAATCACTTAAATAAGTTTTCAAGGCTAAAAATAAATGGCCATTTTTCATACCAATATCACTCAGGAATCCTACGATTGGGTAGATGAGAATATATTAGCCCTAGAAATGCAAAAGTTCAGTAAAATTTCTATAAAAAGGCACCTCTGAAACCCCAGGTACTAGTCCAAGCAAGAATATCTGCACCAAGTTACTAGCAACTTGAAAATATAAAAAACTGGTCTTAAAGTGAAACAGCAAGAAACAAACCTCAATTTTGTCTGTTTTGGCATCCCCCCAGTATATTTTGCCTTCATCATAATCCAAGGCTAAACCATTTGGCCACCCAAGAGAAGTATTAACCAATACTACTCGATCAGAGCCATCTAGAGCTGCTCGCTCAATTTTCGGGATTTCTCCCCAGTCCGTCCAATACATGTACCTACAAAAGAATAGAGAAAATGACCTAAAAATAAATAATAGATGTGAGATTCACCCCACATATTATATTGCTATCAACAGTCAACATCCTCAAGAAAAGGTAATAGGACTACAATATCTGAGAAGCATGTTTAAAATATTTATAATACTAAGATACAAATTTTTATATCAGTGTTTTCTGGAACTGGTCCTGAAAATGCCTCCTAATAATATTTCAGTATGCTTATTTATTTATGCACTCTTTTTGAGACAGGGTCTCTACAAGTTCAGATTGGATTTGAACTCACTTTGTAGACCAAGCTGGCCTCAAACTTGAAACAATTCTCGTGGCTCAGCCTCCCAAGTGCTAGGATTACAGACATATGCCTCCATACCCAGCACAGTTTAATAATTTTTTTAAAAAAATATTTTGTGCTTTTCCTATGACCTTTTTACTCTTTTTCTCGCTGGCTCTTAAATCTCTAACAGAAAAGGTTATCTTGATAGAAACATTCATATGACAAACTGAATTCTCCAAATAATTTTTCTTACAGTGATTCCTGTGGCTTTTGAATAGTTTAAGTGGGTTTTAAGTATATCATACTGAGGTATAACAATCTGTCACTATGTCTGTCATCAGAATAAATCTTATAGTAACAATAACATTGAGATGTATGTAGAAGTTTATGCTTCCCTGCACTCTAGTTAGGGACATATGGTTAAATAATAAAGACACAAAGTAAAGCAACAAGGCCTGATAAGGTTTTGGGAGCCAAGTTATTCATGTAGTTTGGGAAATATAAAGTAAGATACATTCATATTGTAGGTACAGAAACAGGATGAAATAAAATCTTATTGGGGAGAAGAACAGTGCTGAAAATTTCTTTCCATGTTTTTCATGGTCATTATGCAATCTAAGCAAAATCTGCAGACAATTCCCAAAGTCAGCATGCATTAAGTTCATTTAGAGAGAAAAATATTCAAGATGTTATATAGGGCCCAAAAGAAAACAATTTTTGAGATTTCATTCTAATTACTGTATTTTAATAACGAACAGCCATTTTAGAGCTGTTTATTAAAAACCAACATAAACTGCATGTACTTCATGCTGAGTTAATGTTTTAGGATACCTATTAAAAACAGAAACACCAGACAGATTTACTACTAACAGAGCTTCTTACCCAACCATGGGATCTAACACAATAGCTCGGGGTTCCTCTAAGTCTTCTGAAATCAAGATCTTTCTCATAGTCCCATTGAGCCTCGTCACTTCTATCCGATCAGTGCCAGTGTCTGTCCAGTAAAGATTTCGTGCAACCCAGTCAACAGCTATACCATCAGGATGGGCAATTTGAGCAGTAACCACAAACTGACTGCCAGATCCATCTATGAAGGAGCGGCGTATGGCCCTCACTTCATCATCAGTCCAGTAGATATAGCCTTCCACAGGATCGTAATCTATGGCAATGGCATGACGAATGTCTTCTAACTGCAGAACTATGTCTGTAAAATCTGGTGTATCCAAAGAAATGCGTCTCAAGTCTGTCCTGCGGGCTAAAAGCAGTAATTCAGTCGCACCTAGAACAAATTAAATAAAGAAGAAATCATTTGAAAGCCTCAGACAAAATAAAGAATGTAAATGCAGAATTTCTTTAAGAACACACACACACCCTACCCCCCACACACCCCTGCTCCTCTTTAGAGTACATGTGGAAAGTAACACAGTGAAATAGGAAAAGCCCACTATGAAGCCAAATTCTATGATGACTAAACTCTCTAAAGCAAGTTTTATCCACTCTCTGGTTTCTTTTATTAGATAGAATCTTTACAATTGATGAAAGTATTATAAATTTGATTATGGTAATGGTTGCACAACTCTGTAAATTTATTAAAAATTCACCAAATAGTACACCTGAAATGGAAGAAGTTTATGGTACGTAAATTAATTCTTAGTAAAGTTATCTCATCAAAAAATACAGGGTAATACTTGACACAACTGAGGCCAAATGAAGTTATAAAGAAGGAAATACTCATGGCAGCAAAGAAGAGAGAAAAAGAAAAACATAAGAGTTGTAGACCCAACAGAACTTGATTCAAGCAGTTTATACAGACTTAGATAAAACATCAAACCTCTCAAAGTCTAGTTTCTTCATCTAAATGTCCTAAGGTTGCTGTGAGAATTAACAGTGATAAATGTGAAAACTAGGAAGGTATTAAGTATATAAATACTCACTTAAAATTAACTAATTATTACTTATAAGACAGATTTTAAATGTTTATTTCACTAAGTTGTAAGTCACATTTATGATTAACAAATCAAAATTCAATGAAAACAATTGAGCATTAAATTTAATTTTTGTTTCATTTTTAACATACAAGTAAATCATCTCCACAGAAATCACCTAAGACCCTAATGAAACTGGTAAGCAACCTAATAATTGAAACAGCAAGAAAAATTACTATCCAAAAAAATTTTTTTTAGGATATAAACTTCAAGCATCAAATCAGAGTTATAGAAGCAAAAACTAAGGAAATCGAGGCTTCTCAACCTCAGCTATCTGATTAAAGAGCTAATTATAAATTTATTCTAACTTGAAGAAAATACTACCCCAAATGCCCTAGTAGGCACCAAGTAGAAGTAACTGTACAATTCAATGCCCCTACTAAGTGCCAAAAGGAACCAGTTGAAACTTTGCAAACAAAAAGCCATGGAGCTATTAATTTGAGCAATAACCAAAATAGTTAATTTAAGGTTTCTACCTGCCAAATGTACACCTGAAACTCAAAACTAGTTAAACATGTACATTTATATCATTATGAGAAACAGGCTACTATTGCTAAAATAAAATCTTGGTTTTAAAATCAGTTTTAAACAAAAAAAGCAACATTACAAAAACCTTTTGTTTTAAATTCAAACCAAATTATTGTTTGCCATGGAAACCATCTGACAAGAGCCAGCCAACTTCACCTTTGACTATGAGGATAATTTATCAATGCCAAGTCATAACAAATATCCAGTACACAGGCTCAATTCCATCTCACTGACTTCTGACCTCCTTGCCAGGAACACACTAACACACTCTGAAATAAAGGCTTCTGCTTTTCAGAGTTAGATAAAGAAGTCACTGCTAAATATAACAATTTTCTTATCAGGTCTTGCTGGTTGCTAGAGAACCAGATGGTGATCAATAAGGGTAAGAATGAAAAATAACATTCTCATTAAGAAGAAAAAGAAAAAACTGGTGTTCTTCAAAATCATAAGTCCCTTGAAATGTCCTAAATCAGTGTATTTCTCCAACATGGCCTCTCTCTATAGGGAATTATGCATAAGAAGAGGTAAAATGTGGTGGTTAAGTATAAAAAGAAGTTTCTTTCAGCAGTACGATATGGTTTTGTTTCTTCTTCTGAGAGCACTTATGTCATTAGAAAGCAATTAGAAATATTCAGTCACTTGCTAGAAAATACATATATTTCTCCCATTATAATATCTTTGTAGTTTAAAATTTAATAAACACTTTTCCTTCCAGAGAAGTTCTTTATTTACAAGTGGTATCTATTATTAAAAATATATTTTTTATGAGACATACTCATTTTCACATGGATCAATTCTGGTTATGAAAAATTGATAGAGAACAAAAATAGTATATACTTTTTTTCAAAAACAACATATGACTTAAAATAATAAGTTTATAAAATAGCATTCAAAAGATGACACAAAGCATTCTTCCTACATAACCATTTGAGTGACTGGTTTCCCAAAGCACTGTAACCTATAAAACTTTTTATAAAAAAATAAAATAAATCAGAAAATCTCAAATGCTCTCATAAAATTTTCTTTTTCTTGGATAATATCATCTTACCATTTTTGCAGGTCTTTCCATTCTCTAGAAGTTTGACCCCAGTTGGGCAAGCACACTGATAAAATGGCTTGACTGGAGACATCAAACACAAATGAGAACAACCACCATTATCAATTCCACATGGATTTGTAGCTGTCAAATATAAATCACACTGATTAATACCAATGATTATGGATGACCTCCCTCATTCTAGGTACACAAAGGTTAACAACCATAACATGAGCAACCATGATAAACCAAAATTATTACCAAATGTTATCCAGGTGCTTGACTACCAAACCATCTGTAAAGAAATGAATTAATCACCAAGAATTAACTTGGCATTTTGTATCCAAAGAGAAACAAACAAAAAGCAAAGCAGAAAGTCCTTGTTCTAAAAGAGCTTACAATCTAATTAATAAGCCAAAATCAATGAACAATAAAACTAAGAAACAAAACAGTGAACCTTAATATTTTGCACATTATAGACTATAAGTATAGAGTCAAACAGAAATCACCCATTTGAAGAACTGAAGAAAAACTTCATGGAGTTTGTAAAATGTGACTTGCAATGTAAGATAAAAATATTCAAATGTATTAAAGCCATAAGAACAAAAGCTTGGAGGCCATACACTGAGTAAGATAAAATGAAGACGTGGGGTCAAGTTCTGTCTAACAGAAACTAAAGTTGAATGAGCATAAAAGATGGAAACACTATAGTGGATAATACTGAAAGCCAAGAAAAGTAATTAGAATGTTGAAAGGTTGTGCCTTGGAAAGATTAATATGAAAGAGAGGCAGAGACTAACATATGATATAAAAGACAGCAACATCAAAGATAACTGCATATTCTCAAGTATAACAGAAAGGATCAATATTGTCATTAAAACACACGCAGTGAAAACTTTCTCCTGAGGGCTATGAGAACAAAAAATTCGTGAGTGATTAAACATTTTCTTTGTTACAAAACAGTAACACATTTAAAAATATTTTTATGGGTTCATGATCATCAGATTCCAACATAACACATTCAATATTTGATTATCTCCCCCAAATGGAAAAAAACAAAGCAACACATGATCCAAAAAAATGTTTTGGCTAGAGAACACAATCTGAAATATACTCAGACACATGCCAGACATTTATTTATACACAAGTGCCAAACACTTAACATTCTCATATTCCTTCTAAACTTAATTCCATTCCTCTCTTACAAGAGGTCATTGTGAGCTGACACAGCCCAAGTCATTGTAAAGGATGACTAAAAATAGAAGCAAAATTTTAAAAGAGAGAGAGGAAAGTATGCAAGGAAATGTCTAAGTAGACATTTTATTCAGGCAAGCTGAGGTACTGAAATTCATCATCTAGAATAATCAATTTCCTTTCAGGAAAACTGTTTTCTAAAGACACAAATTCCAACACACACACAAAATGCATCTGTGTGTAAGCTTAACAAATGAGTTGTCTCAATTTTTAATTTTTTCCTCTTTTTCTCTTTTCTCTACTTCCATTACCCCTGCCCCAAACAAAAGGAAAGATAGTGTATAAGGCTATAAATGGTTTATTTTAGGCTATTGCTTAACCTGCTTTGTATTTCCATATTTTTTCTCTTTTTCATTCCCTCCTACTACTTTTGGATATGTTCGTCCTCCTCCTGATCCTCACTAAAGCCAGACATCAGACTGGCGCAAACCTGTTCCAACTTATGATTTAAAAACCAAGATCACTTACCATTTGGCTGCCTCTGCTGGCTGAAGGCATGTATATCCATGGGAGAGAAGATGTTAGAATGGATTTCACGCAGACCTTTGCCAGTATACTTGTTGCAAGCCAAAATGGAGTGTGTGTTCCAGTCAGTCCAGTACAACGTGTCCTCAAACAGCGTCAAGGCAAAAGGATGTGGAAGGGAACCTTTAACCACTGCCTGCCTATTAATACAAATAGAAAATTTTATTTTAAAATTTTCTTCAGCATGACATAATTGCTCCCATTAAAATAAACTTTGTTCACATTAACAGATACAAATCTTGCAGAATAACTATCTTTGGGTCAATGTACCTATGAAAAATAATTCACATGATAAATTCAAGTATGTTTTCAGTATGTCCAAAAAACCCCACCAAAGCCTTCAAAATGGTCCCTCACATGGAGGCAGGCTTCAAGTTCACTACAAGCCACCTTGACAGAAAAAGCCTGAGTATCACCGATGCTGTCAATTCCCACTCCTCTGCTATCACTT
The DNA here is from genome assembly GCA_004027455.1 of Hydrochoerus hydrochaeris. NCBI lineage: Eukaryota > Metazoa > Chordata > Mammalia > Rodentia > Hydrochaeridae > Hydrochoerus > Hydrochoerus hydrochaeris. The sequence continues at coordinate 161,171 of PVLA01003557.1, read as the reverse complement.
CCGAACTACATCTTCCATCCTTTCAAATAATACGTATTTCACAAGAAGAAAGATGAGCAATAAAGAAAATTCCAAGAGTTACAGCTGGCACTGGAAGTACATTTAAATCTGCAATAGGTCTATTCCATCTTGATGTGGAAGAACAAAGAATCTGAACCTGTTTTTTCAATCATTTCTTAGGACTTTAATAACGATGAGTGAAAATACATACATGGGGCTAAAAAGGCTTTCAGGTAAAGGTCCCCCTGCAAACCTCCAGCAAAATTGCCCAAACTGACTTTTTCCTATTTAACCTCCCTAATTTAGGCAGGCAAAACAAAGTCCTGTCACTGTTAAGATATGTTCATGAGACAAAGAAGACCCAGAAATTTCATTAACTGTAGATATTATTTAAAAGGAAAAGTAGTGAGAGTTAAATGTCAAGGCATAGAATTTTGCAGTATCATAATTACATAATTAGTAACCATTCTAGAGTAATAAATTGTTTTCATGGACACTGTCATAAATTCTGAGTTTTCTAATAGTCTAACAGAAAGAAAATATAAACTACTAAAGAAAACTAACAGTCTGGGAAGCTACTTGATGATCACTAATATCTAACAGACAACTAGTTCATTAAACTGTTGAGCAGTAACATAATGCCAGGTATATATAACATCAGCATGTTTAGTTTACTAAGCTTTAATTTTGGAAACTTACTCCACTCTATCAGCCTACATCAGAATTTCTCCTTAATGTCCCATTCCTCAGCAGATTATTTTCCCTCTCATTTACAACAACAAACAAATGAACAAACAAAATTTTCACAATACCTATTTCTGAAGTGCATCCTTCCACTTTCAACACATTCCTGCCAGCTTGAACCACCAGTGGTACATGCATGACTGTCCCATTGGGCAGCCTGTACCACTGGGATACAAACAGAACTAATCATTTTTACTGGTATTTTTCTTAATAAAATTAATATAAAGCCAGCAAATGGGACAGTTGTGCATGCACCACTTGATTCCCAACAGCAAGAAACACAAATTTTAGCTCCATTGTGAATGTGTTAAATGAGCAATTTTTATTAATTAAAATAAGCCTATCATAGTTTTAAGTTCAATTTTAAACAAGCCACTAACGTCTTTCAAAATTCTTCATGGTAAGATACAAGAGTAAGTTCTGAGACGATGCCAAGACACACAAAAATACAAATGAAAAATAAAGAATAGTAAAAACTAAGTTACTTGCACTTCATCAACCATCTTAAAAAGTAGGAAATTAGATAATCCAATTTTTGAAAAACTTTGGAGACAAAAAGAGCTTTTAAAAGTCCTTTGTGCCTCTTTAAAAGATAAATTCTCTCTAATGAACTAAGCACAAGAAAATAAAGATGGCAAAAGCACAAATCCCTCCCTGAAACCTATGATTTTTTTTAATATACTGACTGAAAACACATGATTAGAAACCAGACTGAACTGAGTTTAAATCCCCCGACACTTACTACTTACATCATTTCTGCAAGATTTGTTTTCCTCGTCTGTAAATGAAAGATAATAATCTATCTCACTGAGTCACTGTGAAGATGAAAAATGACAACATATGCAAAGCAATTCCACAATATATTTGGTACTTAATAATACAGTACTTCATAAATGATTCCTCAAATTTAGGGTATATGTTTTTCAGTATTTCCAAGCCAATATAGTTTGTTTTTTGTTTTTAAACTGGGAATCAAACTCAGGAACTCATGCTTGCCAGGCTGTGGCTGTGCTGCTGAGCTATACCCCTGGCCTGTAATTTAGTATTTCAGATATAAGGCTTACATTTTACAACATAACATTTCATATGTTAATTTTTAAATAAAGCTTTTTAAAATCAGTAATCTATTAGACCCAGAAAATATTATGCTAACACTCAATTTAAATATAATTTCCTTTTCAGAGCCTTCCTTAATTTGCTCTCCTCCAAGTGAAGTTATTTTTCTTTTTCTAAGCTGTCACAACAGCTAGTGGACTATTTCATAAATATTTACTTATTCAATAACTCTGTAACTGATTACCTTTTCCAGAGTAGGAACTATGGCTTCTTTATATTCCCAAGATCTCATATGATGTACAAAAATTAGGTATACTTATTAAACAGTAAATGCTTGAGAGAAGTCAAATGTTTTATGAAACAAAATAACAAGAGTTAATACACTATGTATCATCTTCAAAGTACTTATGCAAAGTACAAACATTGACAAAAAAAGATTCTCTCTTATGAAGAAAAGATACTAGCACAAAAATTTCTTTTCAATGTACTAGGAGAAACTAGTAGTATAAACAATGCAAAAAAATTAAATGTTCTAAATTGAAAACATGTAATTAACAGAGCTGAATAAAAAGCCAAACAAAAGCAGAACATTCAATCCTAGGTCATTTACTGATTTGTCCAGTCAATCAGGACTTGTTCTTTGAAGTGAAGAAAACTAACTGTACAGTTTTTACCTCCTCCCTCAACTTCCAAGATGCTAGGATTACAAGCACATGTCACCACGACTAGCATATTTCTGCTTTTAAAAAATAGTTAAGGGATCATCAGAAATCAACTAAACAATGAGTTGTTTTGTTTTGCTTTGCTTTGTGTTTTGTTTTGTTTTGGTTTTGGTTTTGGTACCAGGGATCGAACTCATGATCTCGCGCTTGCTAGGGCAGTCACCTACGCTGCTAAGCTAAACCCCCGTCCCAAAATGAGATTTAGAATTAATAATTTAGTAAAATTAGCTAGCATTTGAGCTGAGCCTCAACCGGGGGAAGGAGGGAAGCTGATCTAAAACAAGAAATTGAAAGGCCTACACTAAATCAGCGACAAAGGGCCACGTCACACTTTTTTTAATTACTGAGCTTCTTCAGGAGAAATCATACATAGCAAAGTCCTAATGTCTTAAGTTACCCCTTATTTTTAATTTTTATTTGGAGGTCAATACTGAGGATTGAACCCAGGGCCTTCACACCATAGCCCCATTCCCTTTTTAAATTTTCAGATAAGAGGTTGGTAAGTTTCTTGGGCTGGACAGGAACTCATAATTCTCTTGTCTCAGCCTCTCAGAGTGCTGGGACTACAGGCATGTGCCACCATGCTCAGTTTTGTTTTGTTTTGTTTTGTTTTGCTTTGTTTTGTTTTGGAGACAGTTTCACTATGCAGTTCAAGCGGGCCTTGAACTTACTTTGTAGCCCAAGCTGGCCTCAAACTCACAGTGATCCCCTTGCCTCAGCTTTCTGGGTGCTGAAATTACATGCTGGCACCCCCATGCTCACTGCCTCATTTTTTAAGAACTGCTGGATATAAGAGTACTATAAGTTTACAGTTCCTTTATTTAACACTTTGAATGTATTAGTTCACTGCTACCTTTGTCACTTTCCTTGTCACTGAGACACAACACCCAACACCCAAAACTTAAGGAAAGGTTATTTTGGCTCATATATTGGTCCAAGGTTAGCTAGCTCCAAAGAAGAAACAGCATGGTAAAGGGCCTGGTGGAAGAGAAATAGCTCACCTCATGATCGCCTGGAAGCAGAGAGCAAAGGGATGAACCTGGCAGAGAGACAGAGATCTTTATATTCAAGTCTTTTTCAAATTGGGGGAGCTTTGAGCCATTATCTTTTCAAATAACTTCTCTGGCCCCTTCTTTCACATTTCTTTTGGGGTAAAATGAGCATGCTGGCCCACTAATGGTATCCCACAGATCCACTGAGCTCTACTCATGCTTCTGGAGCTTGTTTTTTGTTGCTCCTGCATCTCTGATAATTTCTCTTATTTCCTCTCCAAGTTCACCAATCCATTTTTTTACTTGTTCAGCACTGTCTTTAAGTTTATCTAGTGTTTTGGTTTTTTTTTTCACTTCAGCTATTGTACTTTTCAACTCCGAATTTATTTTTGGTTTTAGATTATCTTGTCTTTTTGTTAATACAGTTTTTCTATTTTGTTCAAATATTATTTTCTTGACTTTATATCTTTTTATAATTCTTTGAGAATCTATAAGACAGCTGTTTGAACATGTTTACTAGATCTGTTATCAGGTCTTTTTCAGGAACAGCTTAGGTAAATTTACTTTTTTCCTCCTTTAAATAAGGCCTTTCCTTTTGTTTATCCAGTCTTATGTATCCTAGTTCAGTGCTTTTTCCTCTGAAATGATTTTTCTTTTATTTATAATGTTTTCCTGAGTTTTCTCATCTCATTTCTGAATTTTTCTGGTTTCACATTATTCTTTCATGTTTGGTACTGGCTTCTCACTAACTTTGGCACAATTGTAAACAGAGAATTGAGCTCTGCTGAGTTGATGTTTCCCTGGGATGCTTTGTATATAAGGATTCTGTTCCTTATTCTTCCTTTTTTTTTTCTTTTTTCAGGTTGGGGGGTGTGCTGGGGATCAAACTCAAAACCTCGTGCTTAACAGGCAACAACTTGAACTACTGAGCTAAATTCCCAGCTCTTCTGTTCCTTATTGTTTTCTTCTTTTTCTTTTTTTCTTTTTTTTTAATCGGTACCGGGGATCGAACTCACGACCGCATGCTTGCAAGGCAGGCGCTTATGCCCCTGAGCTAAATCCCCAGCCCTCTTCTTTTTCAATAAACAACCTCTCCAACCCACACACCTTTACTGAGAATTGAACACATGGCCTCAACATAAAGCTATATAAAGCTCCCCAGACAGCCCGTTTTTATTTTGAGATAGGGTCTTACCAAGTGACTAAATTGCTCAGGCTAGGATTGAACGTATAATCCTCCTGCCTTAGCCTCCCAGAGTGCTAGGATTATAGGAATACACCATATTAATCAGCTCTTTGTGATAACTTTAAATGGATTTATCTTGATATTTTCCTCTACCTATGTTTATGTAATATTAATTTTCCCAAACTTTCAGAGATTATTAAAAAGTATGATAGCTTGGTTGCTGAGATCTTCTACCTAGTCCCTATCCTTCTGTGAACATTCTCTTTGCTTCCTCTCTTGTTCTTTACTATCTTACTGAATTCTGTTTCTATTCAGTATGGTATCACATGCTGTAGTGATATGTCCATTTTGAGAATTCACTAGAGCTTCACTGCCAAATTTGAAGTTGAAACATAGCTGTTATGGATTGAAAACTGGTGTCAACTTAACGCCAGCTGGACTACATCAGCATGGCGCTGGGTATAGATGTTCCACCTGAGGAAAGTTGCCAGTATAAATGGAGATGTGGAGAAGGAGCATTAAGGCATTGAGGTGTTGAGGCATTGTGGGTTCTCGTACAAGTTGCTGTTGAGCCATTGGTTCTCCTGGAGAAGCTCTGGTCTTCACATTGAGCACTGCTTCCTGGCTCTGGAGGGGAAGACGTGCTGCTTGGTCTCCAGGATGAACTCGTCATGCTGGCTTCCTGGCATGTACTCAACTGTTTTTATCATAGAAGGAGCTCGGGACCTCCGTGTCGCTGAGGATGGCTGTGGTGCTTTTCAGGACAACCCTGGAGTTGTTGTGAGTGTGACTTCTCGGCTCCAGCATAGAACCCTCAACCTACCAGCACAGCTCCTTCACCCTGCTGGCATAAGACTTTCTGGCTTCCACCGCTTACCTCTGGACCTTCCCAGCACAGATCCATAAAAGAGACTGGCGTGAGTCCTTCTTGTGGGCTCTAGACTTCCAGCTGGACTCGTGGGAGGCATTGTCGTGAGCACTGGATCTTTATCTGGACTCACGTGGGACATTGCTGTGGGATTCAGGCCCTTGGCTAAATATTCTGTCTTTAGTGATGTGGATAGATTTCCTGTATTTTCTTGTATTAAGGTTGGGTGATATCATAAAAATAATATTGTAAACTCCATGTCCTTATTCTAATTGTTCTCTGTATAACCCATGACTAGAACAGTAGCTATTATATTTTTATATTCCATAATATATGTACTTTTGAAATACCTATTTTTAATTTTAAACCATCAAGTTGTAAATTGCTTTACTTTTTTGGAAATGAGGCAAAAAAAAAAGTTCATAACAAAAAACTTTTTAATTAAATTCTTTAAGTTCCTCAAAGTTCAGAAAATTTTCAAATGTTTACAGTATGGGGCTCTCTTTGAAATAAAGCATCAATAACCTACATACATATATTGCTATAATCAAACACAAGAATGTAAATATTGTGTCTGAATTTCAAAATCTGTGCTATGATTTATATCCAACTCATACTGAACTTTAACTGCCAGTTTAACAGCATCAATAGGGTGGAGCCATTAAAAAATGTATGAGAAGCCAGGGATATAGCTCAGTGGCACAAGTGCTTGTCTGACAAGCACAAGGTCCTAAATTTGATTCCTGGTACCAAACAAACAAAAAAAGAATATAAGACACTACTTTCAGTTATCAGTCATCATCAAAGGAGTTTATTACAAAGCATCTAGCTCCCTGGCCCCTTCCTCTCTTCTGTTACCTATATGATCTGTTGCTTTCCTTAAATATTACATTGTAACACAAAGTCCTCACCATACATGGCTGCCTAATCTTGAACCTCTTAGCCTTCAGAACTATGAGCCAAAATAAATCTCTTTTCTCTATAAATTACCCAATCTCAGGCATTGTCACAGTAACAGACAACAAACTAAGAAGTCCTGTCCTACCTAATATAGACATTTACCAAGAAAGTTTCCATAAGCAGTACAATGGCTCTATTGATAATTTTGTGTGAAACTACTCTGTTCTGTTGTATATCCAGCACACTGTGATACAGTTAGCTTCTCTGGTCTCCCAGAAACTAAAATACTAGAAGCACTCCAGTCATTGGATTAATTAAAAATTTCAACACATTTTCAAACATTCTGGAATGGAATAGAAATACAATCCTGGGTTTAAAAATTTTTTTGTTAAAGAGGTAGTGTCTTCCTGTGTAGTCCAGACTGGTCTTGAAGTTATAGCAATCCTCTTGCTTCAGCCTCCCAAATGTTGGGATTATAGGGATGTACCTCCATGTGGCCAACCCTGGGTTGAGAAGCACTAAAAAACTAAGATAGCTCAGGGCAAGGAAGCAGAAAATACATCCCATAAATTTTGAATGCTAAATGATAGATGAGAAATGTCATTATTTTCATAAAGATCAAAGTCAATGTCTATACTTCATTCCTTTTGACACTTAAGTCAAAAATACAGATCAGGCTACATACTACACAAAGCCAACATAGAATGTTCTTGAGTTTAAATAATGAAGCCAACAAAAATTTTTCTTAAAATTTTAAAAAAAGAAAACATTAAAATTCTTACCTATTTGTTCCATCCAGGTTTGATTTGTGGATGAAATTAAGTTTGGCATCTGCCCAATAAAGCTTTCGTTCCTCATAATCCAAAGTTAGTCCATTTGGCCAGTAAATTTCAGTATTTATTATAACAAAACGACTTGAACCATCCATTCCAGCACGTTCTATCTTTGGTACTTCTCCCCAATCTGTCCAGTACATGAACCTAAAAATCATTTAAAAAAAAAAAAAAGCCATGACATAGCAAATAACAGAATTATTTTATAATTATCACTAGCACTTAAAGAAAGGTGTTTCAGAAAAATCTGAAACTCCTAAAATTTTTGAAAAACATGTAAAATAATCTACTATTTACAACTACAGAGTAATGGAAAAAAGAATGGTTATGCAGTGTGAACGTACCTCCCCACAGATAAGGACTTACTAACAAAGGGAAAAAATGGTAAGTTAAGAGAAAATAAACCTAGTATACATAAACAAGTTACCTACATTAACATCATCAACATGAAACTAAACTGATATCATAAATTTCTTAATGCAATGTACTAAAAAGGACACAGCATCTTTGATATGTATCTGTTATACTATTCCAGCCCAAAATGTATAACCTGAATAAAATTATGAGAAAATAGAATCAAATTGAGGTATATTCTACAAAACAGTTTACTGTGACAGTATTAATATCATAAAAATAAAAGACTGAAGAATCAATCTAAATTAGAATCACAGTTTGTAGAAGTTTCAGTTCATCATCAGCTGACACGAGAGCAGGGTGATACGGTAGAGGGCCATCACACAAGAGCAACAGTTCATGGCAAAGCAGGGAAGGCTGCAAGCAGCAAGCAACAAGCTCCAAGCCAGTGACAGATTATCTGCTTCCTTTTTATATTGTATCCAGGCTGCCTTTTGGGGCAGGTAGCACTCAAACAAAGGGAAGCCCAGCCTAAATCCTACCTAGAATTATGCCAAAGCAATTAGTAGACTAATTTAGTAATCACACACCCTTTATCACAGGGTCACACACTCCAGATCTGGCCACCTTTAAAAAGCCCCATGTATGATATTTTGACTAAATTCCATGCATAAAGTCTCTAAATATCTGAAATTACTTTGCTAAATTCTCTGGAAATTCTAACCCTAACATGGGTACCAAAAAAAATGTCATAAAAAGAATAAACACTGGAAAAGATGGGACAGTGCTCTTCTACATATGGGCAGGAATGTAAATTAGCACAGACATTATGGAAAGCAGTAAGAAGAGTTCTTAAGAAAAAAGTATAGTCATCTTTTGAGCCAGCTATACTACTCCTTGGCATATTCTCCGAAGTATTTAGGGCAACCCACTCAGGACCCCTTCTTGTCTATCTCTCTGACAGAAGATTTCTTTCTTTCAATAAATATATTCTGCTCTTAACCTCTACTGTTCCTAAAATTCATTCTTCGATTTTAAAGGAATATGATCTCATATTAGATATCTAGTAGATTGGGAGTTTCTCTCCCCTATATCATTTGGAGGTCTTCCACAGAGATCATCGGCATCAGACGGAGATTTAAACTGTATGCCTATCCAAGATGAAAATGCCTGGTGTCTACCCACAGGGCCTTTAGACAGACCCTCTGTAGAGTATCTGTGACTACTGATCAACAACTATGACCCCCTTCTGCCTGAAGAAGCTAGATCAGTCTTTGCCCATTACTCCCTCACAACAGTTCCAGGTACTTCTTCAGAGCAGTGATGCTACAGGCAAGAGTGTGCTTGCTCCTCACAGGAGCCAGTGCAGAAGACCAGATATCTTGCAACTGTGGGGAAGACACACTGCCTGCTGTGGGCCAGACCTCAAAACAAAATATAAAACAAATGTACCCACATCCTCAGCATAAACATTCTAAACAGAATCATCACCTTAAGGAAGCCAGAAAGAGCTACTACCCAACCCCTACAGGCAAATGCCCTGTTCAGTATTTATGCTCACTTGCTTAGTGACTCAGTTCCCCATTTGATTCTGATTTCATCAATTTTACCTCAGCAATTACATTCATAATCTTATTGGTTGACCATAGTTCTGTCCCACCTTATGCTCACATTGCAAGTTCCCATTTTTCCCCCACCTTAGACCTGCCTCATCTTGTGGTTTTGTTCTATAAAAATCCCTAGAAAATGCGAGGTCTTTGGCAACCCACTCGGGACCCCTTCTGTCCTCAGACAGAAGCTTTGTTCCTCCCAATAAATATATTCTGCCCTTTAAAAAAAAAGAGAATTAAAAGTCAGCATGGAATAGATGTATCAGCATACTCTTGTTTACTGCAGAGCAATGCACAATAACTAAGCAATTGAAATGGCTTTGGTACCCATTAAGAGATGAATAAAGAAAATGTATTCATATATAATGGAATATTACTCTCCCCACATGGAAAAATGAAATCATGTCATCTGCAGGAAAATGGATTGAACTAGAGATCATTATGTTAAATGAAATAAGCCAAACTCAGAAAGTCATGTATCACAGTCTCTCATATGAGGAATGTAAGAGAAGGAGAGGTAAGGGAAGAGGAAGTGGAGACAAGGGAGAGTATTCGAGAAGAGAAATGGAGGAGAAGGAAGAAAAGAGGAGGGACATAATGGAGAGGGAATCACGACAGTACATTATATGCATGTATGAATATCCAAAAATGAAACCCACTATTCTATGTATTATGCACTAATTTAAAAAGTAAAAAAGAATTTAAAAACTGTAATGTTAGGCAAATGTGAGGACAAAGGAAAACAGTGACAATGACAGATGGAATCAGTGTGGTGGCAATAGAAGCAACCAGACAAAATCAAAAGTTATCTGGGAAAGAAAAACTGACAGGCGTTGGTGATCACAGATGAGGGAAAAGCAGTACTAAGAATGATTCCTAGACCTCTAGACAGAAAACAATGGCTTAATAGCAAGAAGGCATCAATCTGTATCAAAATAAGTGCACACAGTCATTACAATAGTGTTCACATGTCCATCTAGTAGTATGGACAGCATATTTAGGGAAACACTGTGACAAAGATGCTATCCCTTTTATTTTAATTATTCAGCTACAAATTATACAACTTAGTTACAAATCCTTAGCTAGAAATGCTGTCTGTTGAAAGTTACCACCACAGTGACTTATAGCACATATTCTAGAGTTAAGCTGCTTAGCTCTATCACTTCCTAGGTGGGTGACCCTGAGCAGGGTATTTAACCTCTCGATCCCTTAGGCTCCTAATCTGTATCACGAAGATTAAAAATTGGTGTACCTCATAGGGTTGTCAGAACTAAAGCAGTCCATTACGTAAAGGACTTAGAAGTTTTATATATTCTTTAACTATTGTTATTGCTAATGTTATAAATCCCTGGTCTGTTGCTTCTGACTTCCAGAAAAATGGGAAAAATCATTAAAATAATTTTCTCCCAGGGCTGGAGATGCACCCAAGACTTCTCACGTGCTAGGCAAGCACTTTGCCACTGAAACCTCAGTAATACAGTATCTAGCTCTGCACTATTTGGCTCCTTCACATCTCTTCAGCTTCCATTTATGTACCTCATTACTGACATTCCAATCAGGGCTTCACAAATTGAAGACTCCCTGCTACCTATTTAACCTATTCTCTTTAACCTATTCTCTTCTTTTAAAATTCACCTTAAATAGTACTTCCTTTAAAAAGCCTTCTTTTAGGGGTCATGGATTTAGCTCAGCAGCATAAGCGCCTGCCTGGCTAGATCGTGGGTTTGATCCCTGGTACCTCCCCCCCAAAAAAGCCTTCTTTTAATCCCAAATTAGGTCACATGCACCCTATTAACTTTCAGAGAATCTTTTATTCACAGACTTTGTTAACTATATTTATTTGATGTTTACCATTTATTACCTCTAACACACATTTATGTTCACGTACACTTCCAGATTAAGAAAGGTTTTAAGGAAAAGTAAATGAAGGACAAATTTTGCATTTCCTGATACACAGTATTTTTTCTGAGGCTCATAAATCCCCACATACTGATCCCTAATAATGCTAATGATTGCATGGCAGATATTTTATCTGCAAGACCTAACAGAAGAGAAATAACACGTTTCAAAGAGCAGTTGGCAAAGAAACTTACTACAAATTCCCAGTGAATTTGGCGGTAGGATTTTATTATGTAGTCAGCCATATTGATTTATATAATCTGAGTATTAACTGTTCAGAGATTATGCTACCAGTAAACATTTTTGTTATGGCCTACTTCAGCTGTGGTTCTTATATTTCTTTCAGAGGGGCTATGAGTCTAATCATAGACACAAACAACCAAGCTGAGCCTTAAAGTAGGGGTAACTTAGTTTTATAGCAAATCAAGAGGAGAAAACATTCCAGGAAAAAGGGCCACACTGAGGTACAAATACTGTATAAAAGTAGCTCCAAACATGGCATCCATTAATGCAGCAAAAATCAGGCTTGAAATTGGGCTGGAGACAAAAGTGATCAAATCTCAAAGCCTTACATACATACTCAGGAGCTAGAAGCTAATTTTTTAAGGCACCGGGAAACCACTAATGAGTTGGATCAGCTGCCTGGGAGGCTGACATGGTTAATGTTTTGCATTTTATATATGTCACAGTGACAAATCATTAGATTCAAAAGACAAAAAAAGAAACAAATACTTGCTAGGAATATATATCAATTGTTCTGGTGAAAAATGATGATGGGACTGCTGAAGCAATGGTAATAGAATAAAACAACTGAAATATTCTATACAAAGGGCTTGAAAGTTTCTTCATGATTTGCCTTACCCTTTTTTAGTTTCATCTCCTGTTTCCTCCCTGAAGTCGCACTCTGACAGCCTCCAGTTTATAGCTAGGATTCATTTTCATGCCACCTTTTAGTAAATATTTGTGCTACTTAAAACACTGTCAATTAAGTGCTTTTTCCAAAAGACACCATAACATTTTTGCCCCTATGTTTCTGCACTTATTATTTTATCCCACTCCAATTTAAAATGCTAATAACAGTGCAGGAAGTTGCAACTGTAAGAGTAACTTGTACTGTGCTAGTTATTTGACAATAAATAATCATAAAAATTAAACAAGATAGGAAGCAACTTTTCCAGGAACTAAAAACAAGCAGAACAAGACTGTAAGTCCTGAGAGAAGAAATCTCACTATGTGTGCTCTACAATCAAACCAACATAACCTGGTGACAATTTCTTAAGCAAACGATGGAAAGGTGGAGTTTCTGCCACTGAGCAGAGGCAGAAAGAGTTTGGGGCAGAAGTGATCTGCAGAGCACTAAGAGGAGGGGCTTCCTTGGGGTCAGAGCGGCATGAGTGTCAGAGATCTTCAAGAGTCTCTGACCAAGAACTAGGCTATGAATTAACAAGTTGATGCTGATCAAGGGCCATCAGGGTACAACTGCTATTAAGTTTAGAACAAAACTTAAAATACCATAGGTAAGCAATCTGGATAGGTTTGAGCACTCTGCCCAGAGAAAAGAGCCTCAACTCTTTGGACACTAAGATACCACAGGAACTCAGAGAGACCATCCCCTAGAGTAGAGGTTCTCAGAATAAAGACCCATCTTTTCAAGGAACCCATAAGGTCAGAACTATTTTCATAGTTCTAGGTTTATGTGTTTATTAAAGCTTTTTCACTCATTCTGGTATTTTCTGAGGCTACATAGGTGTAATGCTGACTACATACTGGCGAATCACAAAATGTATGTTTGTATAATCTTGTACTTTCTATAATTTTTATGATAACAGTTTTAGGTATAAATATATACATTTGGAAATCAAGTTCCTTCTCATCTTTTGTGATTTTACTAGTTATCTTTGATTATATCTGCTATAATTTCTGTACCTCATTATAATCTAAAAAAAAGTTATTTTTTAAGCCCTGAAATTTTCCTTGTGCTTAGATAAAAATATACCAAGAAGTAAATACTGTGTTTGCAATATTTCTAGATTTTACAATTTCATTTCAAACTTTTAACAAGCATTCCATTTTAAAATAATAGAAAATTTACTTATATTTGTTTAACTTTTAAGAATGAATCCCTGGCTTTAAAGGGACAGGTCAAAAGATTCACTTACTCAACCCATAATTGTACTGCCCACATTTAAAGATGTAATCAACCTATCAGAGTACTTTCTGACTCGTAAAGAGGAAGGATCCATTCCAAACAACCTCAGTAAAAACATAAATATAATACAAAAAATATTACAGAAGTGCTCTTTCCATTGGCTTACATATTATCATGTATCCTACTATGAATAATACATATTGTTATAGTTAAATTAAGGCATTATTTTGAGACTGATCACTTAGAATTTAAAAAAAAAAAGACTGCAGAGTTGAAATGTATATATGAGCTCACTAAAAGACAAAACATTCTTTTCCAGCAGGAAAAGCACATACTAAAACCTAAGAGACTAAAAAAAGCCTTCTACATTTAACAATGCTAAATCCATCCAAGACGTAACATCAATAAAGGAACTATGATGCTGTTGTGCAATGATATAGCAACATATCAAACTAAAATTTTAGTTGCAGATGTGAAGAATATATCATTTAGCAAACTGTACTTTTACTCTTGTATACTTCATTGTAGTAGTTCAAAATGACGTGTCCACTTTGGAAAGTAATATGGCAGTTTCTCAATGTAAACAAACATTTCTGTAATATCTACTATTTACTCAAAAGAAATTAAGTATACATTCTAAAGTCTGTGTGCAAATGTTTGTGGCAGCTTTATTCACCATCAACAAAAACTAAATGAGTGGTGAATGGATGATCTTCTGCATCAGTACAATGGAATTTTTTCTGTAATAAAAAGATAGGATATAAGCTACAAATACATTATAATTCAAGAAAGAAGCTAGATTCCAAACACTACATGCTATATTATTCTATTCATATGACATTTTGGAAATTTGTAAGGTCATAAAACATCACTAGCTGCCTAAGGCTACAGTCAGGGGAAAGACTAAATGACAACAGAACAAGACAGAATAGAGGGGAGAAAATTATTCTATAGCTTAATTGTGGTAGTAATTACTCAAATGTATGAATTAGTCTACATTCAAAAGTGGTCCTCAAAAAGTACAGATTCATTTATATATGTTTAACAATAATTTACACAGATAAACAGCACATAAAAGGTAATCAAATTCATTAATCAACAGAGAAATGCAAATCAAAGCCATAAGATATTACTTCAGAGGGAGAAGTCAAGATGGCTGACCAGTGAGCAACAAAATACAAAGCCTCCCGGGAGAAACAAATCATGTGCAGAATAAAACACCCTGGAGAGACCCAGACAGAAGGAAATGGATCCTCTTGACACAGGAAGAAATTAAAAAGTAAAATAGCTCGTCAAATTTGTTGGGACTACAACCGGAACAGCTACAAATTACGCAGCGGACACAGTGTTTTCGCAGCGACCCACCAAGTTTGTGCTGGCCTGAATTTGCGCCAGCTTGAATCCGCGCCAGCCAGCAAGAGCCACCCAAACACCACTCACAGGAAGCACAGCAGCACTGAAGTCAGGGGTTGGTGAGCCCAACAGAGAGTGGAGCCAGTCAAGGGACCTTCATTAATCCACGGTCAATGCTGAGAATGAGACCCCCCACCATGGGAAGGGCGCAATCAAATGGGTGACAGGTTAGAATCGGGCAGGAGGAGCCTGAACTGGGAATGACAGTGACTTCAGTTGGTTGCTTCCTTCCCAGAGCAGATTTGTGGGATTTGCTTGGACTGGGCCGCACCCCTGGCTGGGACCCAATGAGCCCTCCCAAATCAATTCCCTGTGCCTAGCATGCACTAACCGGGTGAAGGCACTTGATGGTTGCTTCCTTCCCAGAGCAGATTTGTGGGATTTGCTTGGACTGGGCCGCACCCCTGGCCGGGACCCAATGAGCCCTCCCAAATCAATTCCCTGTGCCTAGCATGCACTAACCGGGTGAAGGCACCTGAAGTTTGGCTGGCCCGGTAGGGAGGGACAGGCACACTCAGCCGCTGCTTACACCTCAGTGACAAGAGCAGGCAGGACAGGGTGGAGGTTCCTTGCCAGCATGCTTAAGAGGAAAAGTGGCCAACAGGGAAGGGGGCTGGGACCTGCACTGTAACCTGTGTGGAGGAAGCCAGGGCCATGACAGGAGAGAGAGGCAGGAGGAGACCCCCAGCCCAGAACCCTGAGAGCACTGATCCAGGAGAGGCAAAAACAAGGGAGACTGAGGGCAGCAAAGACACAACATCAGACATGGCTTCAATGGACATTAAGAGATATCATTGGGACCTTGTAGACGAGCTCAAAACTGAAATATTAAATCAGGTAAAGCAAGATATGAGTAGAGCAATAAAAGAAATGCTCTCAGGAAGCATTTCTCAGGAAGATACAGACAGAAGAAGGGAGGAATACAAAAAAAGGAGAGAAACATTCAATAAAGAATATACAGAAAATATAGAATACATGAAGCAGATTCAAAGAGATTACCAGGAAATTAAAAACTCCATTGAAAGCTAGAAAAACTCCTTAAAAGAAGCTAAGGATGGACTATCAAAACTTGAAGACAAGTTTGCAATGCATGATCATGAAAGGAAAGATCTCTTAAAAATAAGGAAACAGGCAGTATCAATACAAAGGCTAGAAGATGACAAGAGAATCTACAATTTAAGAATAAGAAACATGAACAAAGAAGCAGGAATACATACAGGTGAATTACAAAGGCTATTCACGGAAATAATTAAGGAAAACTTCCCAAGCATGGGAAAAGAAAGTGACATTCAGTTGTGTGAGGCATACCGAACTCCAGCCACTTATAACCAAAACAGAGCTACACCCAGACATATAATAATCAAGATACCAGAAATTCAATATAAAAACAGAATATTAAAAGCTGTCAGAAAAAAAGAAACAGATTACCTATAAAGATAAGCCCATCAGGATCATGGCTGACTTCTCGACACAGACCATCAGATCAAGAAGAGCTTGGAGTGAAGTCTTCCAAGCCCTGAAAGAAAATATTCTCCAGGCCAGATTGATGTATCCTGCAAAACTGTCACTGGAAATTAATGAAGAAACAAGATGCTTCCATGACAAAGAGGAACTGGGGGAGTTTGTGACCACCAATCCAACCCTACAGAGAATACTGAAGGACATTCTAGAGAGAGAGAAAAAAATACCAGGATTTTAGGAACAGTGGCAGAAAGGCCTCAATGAGTGGGGCAGGCAGTAGAATGAAGGAGAAAACTAGACAAACAAAGGCAGAAAAATAGCACAGCAGAAATGAGGCAGAGAAGGATAACTAGAATCGCTAACACAGATGGCCTTGACACACTATATTGTTAATAGTGAACCAGGATTTAAAACTCACATTACTCACACCACTCTGCTTAGATGTATTATATTCTGTTCCAGTCATTCTACCTGTACTAGATTTGAGGGCACAGACAGCAATCCCGAAAATAACAGGATATAGTATGGTAATCATCCTTAATTTCCTATTAACTTAATCTAAAGCTCTGTAAAACCTACACTGTTTTACCATGACTGATCGTAATCAAATACGGTTTGTTAGATCACTGTTTTGTATTGATAGATTTTGTTCAAAACTGTTATGATTGATAGTATCAATTTTGAGAGTATAAGCAACTGCACCTAAGATGACAAGATTCACTAGAACATCCACTCTGGTTTGATTATTACCTGCCTTTGAAGTTTTATAATGTCTACAATGTTTTATTTTTACTAATATTGTTATGTACTGCTATATTCAATTATACTGCTATATTCATTTATGCCTGATGATATAGACAATTCTATTGAAGATAATAAGAAACAACAAAGCAATCATTGTAGATCACCTTGTACTGTGATTTTATACGACTTTTTGGTTTTATGTTTTTAATAGGAATTTGTTTTGTTTTGTCTTGCTAAGTTTTGTCTTTCCCTCTAATACAGAAAGTATAGAAATACATGCAGAGATTTATGCATGTGTAGCTCTTTACACTCTCACTGTTTGACTATATACTTTGTATGCTTTAATTTTGTAACTTGAACAACTATTTCTAAGAGGACAATATGTAATTTTTCAACTAGTGATTTCTTATTGTTTATCTTTTTTTTTTTTTGGAATTCTGTATTACCTTTACCCTTTACATGCTTTTGTTTCTCTTTAAATAAATTTTTTAAAAAAAGAGGAAACAAAGCACAAAGGCAAGTAATTAATAAGATAAAAGTATTCAATTTTTAAAAGCTAGGCACCTGTATTAGGAAGTAAACACCATGCTCTTCTAAAACCTGTCACATGTAAGAGAGTATTTATTGGCTTCAGGTATAAGATAAAACTTAAGACAAAATTTTATTCATGCAACAAGAAAAAATTTTTTCTTAAAATTTTGTTAGTATTTGTGAACACTGGCACAAATGCTTCCCTTACATAAAACTTAACTCCATTACACAATAAAAATAAGGTATATTTTAGTAACAGGTAGATAAAAGGTACCATTCTATGGTCCCTTAAAAACCCATTCTCTACATAGTTCATAAACTAAATACATGGTAAGAAATCAAAATTTTTGGCTGTAACATTCATGCAAAATGCATAAGCCTAATTTTTAAATGGCAAGATTTTAAAATTCAAGTCTAGACTAATCATCTCAATTTTGCCAAGACTACTTTTTTTTTTTTTTTTTTTTGAGACAGGGTTACTGCTATGCAGCCCCAACTGGCCTCCATCTCATGGTATTCCTCCTGCCTCAGCCTCCCAAGTGCTAGGACCACTGGCATGAGCCACCACAGCCTGCTTAATCATTTGAATTTATTTGAAACTTCTAACTCATGTGAAAACTTTTTTCCCCTTTTAACCATCAGAGCCTATTTCTTTAAGTAAGTACAAAAAAAAAAAAAAAACCCATGGTCTTTCTGGCTGGTGGGAACACAGAAATGACTCCTCCATTTGTATTTGCAGTTTCTTACATGCTTACAAATAAATGTAGTTAACAAGTTGCATATAAATACTTTCTAATAAAAAATGTAAAAGGGGGCACATCGATCAATCAAAGGTTCTCCTTTTGATTCTTGAGATTTGGGGGAGATAGCAACTGTGGATAAAATCTAATAAAAATGCTCTGATTAAAAACAGTTTTGTTACTTACTACCTACTACTAATAATTCCATCAATCAGTTATGGAATAAGATTTCAGTAGACAGCTTTTTCAGTTATTAAAGATTCAAGTTTTCTTTCAAGAAGTTGACATTTGAATAAAAGTTCAAGTGCTGGAAACTTAATACTCAAAGCAACTGATGTTAGGAGATGGTTAAGTAACAAGAGGTTTTGTTTGGTTTAGGTCAAGGCCCTCATGAACAAATTCGCGTCATCACTGGGGGAGTGGCTTATGATATAAACTAGTTCAGTGCCCTGTTCTCCTCTCTTGCTGTCCTGCCACTTTAGCCTTTCTGCCTTCCCCATGACTAATGCAGCAAGCCAGCCCTCGCTAATGCAAGTCCCTCAATGCTTGGCCTTCCCAGCCTCCAGAATTTTAAGAAAGAAAGCGGCTCTTTCTATCTAACCAGTCTCCAGTAGTCCGTTATAGCAAGACAAAACAGGTTAAGACAGAAGCTTTTTGTCTGCCAGACTAACATATCTGCCCAATTACTTCATGTCTTTGAAAATCTTCAGAGCAGTTATGATTTTCTGCTGCTCTCCTCTGGATTCACTCACCAAGACACAGACTTTCTTAAGCCCATGTTCTCTTAAACGCATAAACATAAAGGAAGAGAGAGAGAGACATGGGAACACCACCATCTCCCTTGAGCCAAGATCTGACAAATTTCTGAACACCTTATCATTTCCTGCATATCCCACCATAAACATTATGCAAGTCAAGTTAAAAAAAAAAAAAACCTGTAATTTTTCACTCAGATGAAACATGTGAGGCCCTGAAGACTATCTGAGAAGTGACAAATCCAATGGATATTCAGAAGACAGAATCAAGAACTGCTAATTGGTAGATTGAAAGAAGTAAGAAAGAGAAGCTAGAATGGTTCTTGGATTTTTAGTTTCTGCAATCAATGACAATTTTGTTGTTAACAACCCTGATGATATCATAGGATGTGATCACCTCTCCAAACAGCCTAGTTTAGGGTCAACTTCTCATATCCCAAGTAAAACTCATCAACAATCCTAATAGCACCTTGTATCTAGACTTTTGCTGTAGTTTTGATCTTGACTGTTTCACCACAAAGCCCCATGTGCTGAAGCTTTGTTTCCAGCCTGTGATGCTACTGGAAGATGGTGCAACCTGTAGGAGGCAGAACCAACTAAAAGGAAGTTATATCACTGGTACTGTGCTCTTGAAGGGGTATTAGAAGCCAAGCATCTTCCTGTTTCTCTTTTTTCTTTTAGCACCTATTAGGTGGGTTGCTTTCTTCTACTACATGCTCCCTCTACCATGATAGGCTGTTCTGTCACAAATCCTAAATGCAACAGAAACTGAGGCTCAAAGTGTGAGCCATAATAAACCTTTTCTCCTTATAAGTGTTTATCTTAGGAATTTTGTCTCAGTGATGGAAAACTAACACAACTTCTCACACCACTTTCCATGTGCTCTGAAATTAATCATTCTATTGCAACCACAAAAAGTGGTACCTTGGTTCACACAATTTGTTCTCCAATTTTGGAAAAGATGGTCACATTTATGTGGGAAAAAATGGCTGCAGTTATGCTTGTCACCTGATGCAGAGTTTATAAACAAAAGTCATATTCTGCCAAACTGTGAACCAAATTACTTGCAAGCAAAAGTGTTAATGAACTAAGGTACCTCCCCCATCTGATTATGCAATTTCTTTGTTTTCAGTATAAGTCCCAATTGTTTTTTAGCATGACACACAAAAAAGACAATGTCTAATTTGTCTCTCTGATTTCTAGACCTTAGTTGCTCTAATTATTCTACCTAACCCTACCAGATTACCTTCACTAAAACAAAAATCATCATCGCCTTCTTCATATATGTGACTTTCTTAGCTTAAAAAGCTATAGAGATTTCCTTATTACTAAACCTACCCCAAAGCCACTAATCAAGACAGTGTGGTCCTAGCATAAGGATACAGAGATGAATGGAATAGAGCTCAAAGTCCAAAACTAAATCTTGTATGAAAACAATTCAGTGGAGAGAAATAGTATGTTCAACAAATAGTACTGGGACAAGTGGATAGTCACATCCAAAAGCATGGAGTTGGACCTCTATCTCATTCCATACACAAAAATTAACTCATCAACACCTAATTGTAAAAAAAAGACCAACTCTTATATGAGCAAATTTTCATGACTTTCAATTAGACAATGGTTTCATAGATATAACAACAAAACCACAAGCAACAACAAGCACAGATAATCAGTTCATTTGGAAACTCAATTATGAGCTGGGGTAATAACATCTGGGCTTTTCTAGACTGGTGACTCAACTCCAACTCGGAAAATAAGAAGCATGAAAAGGAGGCAGAGGCAGAAGATAAAATAACAGCACCGAGCACCACAAACAATTCATTGTGGTGAGATTGAAGGCAATGGAAAGAGCTAATTCAATCCAGTTCATTGTGGTGAGATTGAAGGCAATAGAAAGAGCTAATTCAATAATTCCTTCTTTAGTTTTAAAAAGGAATAGCCACAGAAGTTTTAGGAGTTACCTGTCACTTAGTGTCGAAAGTGCCAACAGTGTGAGCATGTCACCTCACAATAGTACCTTCACTGAGCCAGCTCTGAGTTATGATTCTAAGCCAAAGTGTTCTACATTTAGGAACTTCTCTGAGTAATCCAAGATCTTCTTTAACCACAATCTTGGGTGGGGAGGGGATCAAACTCATGACCTCACATTTGCCAGACAGGTGCTCATGCCACTGAGCTACATCCCCAGCCCCAGATTTCTACTGCTGAAACTATGAAAGCTAACATACATTCTCAAATCCAAACACCACCCAAAGTATCATTTTGGAACCCTCTCACAAATGGCATGTTTTAAAAGTTTCAGATTTTTCCACAACCTACTGTGACCCCTGCTTCTCACTACAGGCTAAAGTCAACACTGTCAACCACATCACATCCTGAGTCTTCTACAGATATCTGAAGTAGCATTTCGATGCAATGTAATATTTTGGGGGTTTTGGGGGGAGGGAGGGTTTGAAACAGGGTCTCACTATATAAGGTCAACAACCTGAGTGTTATAACTCAGGACTATACCACCAGGTCCAATGCCATGTAATATTCAGGAAATAATTTAAGACAGATGAAAAAAAGTAACCTAATATTAAAATCTCATACTTCACCATAATTAATGAAACAACAGAGCGTCTGAAAAATACAATCCAGCTAAACTGTTTGGTTTAACATGCATTCATAACTTCAAACCCCAAAACTCATCAATACATAGGAACCAGTCATGTTTTGTTTGGTTTTGGTACTGGGAATTGAACCTCAGGCTTTCCCACTGAACTACACTGCCAGCCATTTTTCTTTAGTTTGAAATAGGGTCTCACTATGCTGCCACGCTAGACTTACACTTGCAATCACCCTGTCTCAATGCAGATAATCAGTACCTAAACATCAAGAAACTAAAATTTTATAATAACTATCTTTAGCATAATGTTTCTAGGACTACTTATCTCACCTTCTCTCCCCTGCTTAAACACACATAAAATACCAGCAGCATCAGTAAACACCTACGGCAGAAGATGGGGTGAGACTCAGTAAGACAGCACTTGCCTAGACTGCCTAGACTCTGTGTTCCATTCCTCACAACACCATTTTAGCCCCACACCAAAGCCCCACAGGATAAAATTTCAACCTTGACAACACTTGAGAAACATTAAAATTATTAGTCGCTTGAATTCTTTCATCAGAAGTTCTAGTTAAACCAGTCTAAACTGGGTCTTTAGAATCAACATTTTACTAGAAACACAGTACAGAGGCACAAGTGCCTGTGTGGCAAATGAGTTCGATTTCCGATGCAAAAAAACAAATGAACAAAAAAAAAATCAAGATTTTGCTGGCCATGGGGGCACACGCCTGTAATTCCAACACTCAGGAGGCTAAGACAGGATTGCCATATGCTGTGTAATTTGAATTACACAGCAAGACCTTGACTCAAAAATCAAAGCAATACAAAATAAGACAAAACAAACTAACTTTTTAAAAATACTCCTCTGATGAATTCTAATTCATTCAAACGGGGTTTTGTTTTGTTTTTTAAATAAAGAGGAACATGACTTTCTCAAACACTTGTCTATCCATAGCCTTCTGTTCTTGTACAGGTGGAGATAATGTATTTAATTTATTAACCAACTGTACCAAAACATTAGCTAATCATTAGCCCTCAGAGTACGGGAGACAGTGCTCTGCTCTCTAGGCTATGCAAGACCATGTAAGGGAGCAAAGCAGCAAATAAATTCCTTCCTGTACAACAGCCTTTCATATTTCTTTCAAAAGCTTTACAAATAGAGGAAGATTATTTTTAAAAGTTTAAGGCTGCTGCTTAAAAGTTTAGGTAAAATTTCTACAAGTAAAAGTACATTTTCAAATTTCTCCTGCAGCTTTTAAAGCTTTTGATACTCACTTCCTTTAGACCAAGGTTTTAATTTGCTACTTCATCCATATATTGTAAGTCTAATTTGACTTATGAGATTATGAATGTGGTACAATAAATATTCTTATATATTTGCCCATAGTTTAGATGTTCCCAAATGGCAATTAACAAAACAGACACAATTTATTATAGTTACTTTGACAATGTCTTACTGTGAAACTGGTTAACCTGAATCTACTCTTAGCTATAATAAAAAATATATAAATGATCATAAAAATGTTTTTTTCTTAGTAATTATGATTTTTCTCCTAAAGTATAGGTAAGGCATCAAGATTTTTTAAAAACTGTTATGACTTAAAACTCAAAAAACTGATAAATTTTAAGTTTTCACCAGGAAGAAGTAACGTAGTTTTTAAGAGCTTCCAAGTGGTTTAATACTCCTAAAATAAAAGTCATCACTTATTACCCTCTTTTTTCAGATCCATATAAATGAGCAAGGAAACCTCAGAGGTTTAGTCAGACATATACAAAAACAATACATACCCTCAAAGCCACCTCACTCTTTTTTGTTGTGGGGAGCAATGTTAGGTTGTCAAAATCAGACTCAGTTTCTGTCTGAGACAAGAGTCAAGAGCAAAACAGCACATAGATCTCCAGTCTCTTGATAATAGTATTAATGTTACAGCTATCTATGACTCCCTTAGGAACAAGAGGCAAAAATAAATTACCTACAATTTCACTTTAGCCTTAGATAGGTCAAAAGAATAAAAGTTAAGGTTAATCACAGGGAAAAGGGAAAAGAAAGAAAGACTGACCAAAACCAGAACAGAAAGTTATTTTAAGCAAACAAACAAATCAGAAGCATATATATTGAATTAAGTCACCATTTTAATTTTATTCTGAAAATATTTAACTTCAGTATTAGAAACAGAGCAAAATAAGGATTTATTTTTTAAAAAGAATAAATATTTGAAGGGAAAGAAAATAAGATTCTGTTTCAGGTACTATGCAAGACTAAAAGTTGTCCTAATACAGAACACTTAAAAATGCCTAAGTTTACAAATTTTGAGACAAGGTCTCACTATGTGGTTCAGACTGGCTTTGAACTCATTATAGCCCATAACCCAAGCTGACCACAAATTCAGTGACACTCCTGCCTCAGCCTCCTGAGTAGGAGGATTACAAGTATTTGCCAGTATGCCAGGCTTAAAAAGTGGTATTTTAAATGCATGTCTGCAGTTATAGAAAATCAAAGGAATATGAGAGGGAAAAAAAGGACAAGAAAAGATATACAATAATCTAGCAATGAGGGAATCCATTCTATTGGCTACACCTTAGTGGAGGAGCAAGGGGCATTCTTGAGAAACAACACAGATTCTTATGTGGATGACAGAATCCACAAAAGGCCAGATACCCAACAGGTACACTTTCTGGGGGTAAACTAAGAGAAAATACACACAAATCACACAGTGAAAGAAATGGCAAAAATACTTGACTAGGAAAAGATAACTAAGGAATAGGATGATTATTTCACATAATATGTATTTATGTTTCAGTGCTAAACATAAAGAGAAAAATGAACTGATTTTAAAAAGGGACTGAAAGGCACTGGAGGTAAGAGTTAAAAGAAAAAAAGAATAATCCAAGAATTCCAGAGGAATGTGACAAAGTCAATATTCAAAACTTTTTCACCTACAAAATTCAACAAATCTGAAGTGGCATAATAAGAAATAAAGATCTCAACAAGTCACACTGAAACTGTAGTCAGAGAGCAATGACATTTAAGATTAACTGGCCACAGTAGTCTTCCCTTATCTACAGGTAATATATCCCAAGCAAAACCTTCAGTGGATGAATTTTCCATTTAATATTTTTGGGCCCATGGTTGATCACAGGCCAACTAAAACCATAAAAAGCAAAACTATGGATATGAGGAACTACTATATTTCAACAGCAAAGAAAGCTAACTGGCAAAATGATAACATCAATATAGTAAGAGAAAACATCTGTCAACATGGAAATGTATGCTATACAAAAAAAGAACAAGAGCAAAATGAAGGCATTTTCAGACAAGCAAAAGAGTGTATCATCCACAGTCTGTATAAATATATATTCTCAAAATGATAAAATTGCATATCAATACATTTCTCAAAACATATGCCCATTGTTACAAAAAGCACAAATGCTCTGTAAAAGACAAACTGTCATTAAGGAATTAAAGTCAAACTAAAAATCCAACCATATGCTTTAAAAAGAAACACCTAGCCAGGGATATAGCTCAGTGGCATAAGTGCCTGCCTGACAAGTGCAAGGTTCTGAATTCAATTCCCAGTATAAGAAACAAAACAAAACAAAACAAAAAACACATATACACACACACAAACACCTAGAAAACCACACAGAAAGAATTATGAAAAACTAAAAATCAACCAAGAGCAAGTTGGTATAGCCAGTTAGACATGACAAAATGAAAGGCAAAATGCACTAGTGGCAATAAAGTAAGTTACTAGGTACAGTACCAGGTAGCCCAGGAAGGTAATTCCATACCTATCTGTATTTTAAAGTACAGCCTTCAACACACAAAGCAAAACAGGCAGATGTATATAAAGAAATTATCAAGTCAATTCCCAAAGCAAAAGATTTTGACACTTCTTCCAGCAATATAGATCAAACTTTAATTTTTAAAAGAGCTGACGATGTAGCTCAGAGGGAGAGCACTTGTCTTCCATGTATAATGCCCTGAGTTCTGTCCCCAGAATCACATTTTTAAAAAATCACTTAAGAATCAAAACATTTCACCAGAACTAACATGCTTGATTTTAAGTCACTCCTAAAATAATACACTCAAAACATTCAGAAAGCAATCTTTTTAAGTACACATGGAATATTTAAACACCTGACCATCATATCTTGGACCATATGCAAGTCTGAAATAACACAGGACTGATAGGAATGTCATAGAATGACCATGATGTGATTAAACTAGAAATTAATAATCGGGGGGGGACCTCCCTATCTGTCTTACATTAAAATTCCCATTTGTAAACTGGGCATAGTGGTTCACACTTGTAATCATGGTTAGCTTAGACAAGAGGGAGGGGAAAAGGACAAGTAGAAAGGAAGGGAGGAAAAGGAAGGGGAAGGGAGGGGAAACAGAAGGGGAAAGAAAAAAGAAAAGGTGAAGAAAACGGGAGGAGAGGGAAAGAGGTGAAGAGAGGGGAAAAGAAATGAGCTGGGGATGCAGCTCAGTGCTCTAGGTTTCCAATGAAGTTTCTTAAATAATACATGGTTCATAAAAACAAATCAATGAAAATTATAGCAAGATAACTAAATTATTAGGTAAAAATAATAAAACTGTTAGGTACTGGTAAAACATAACAGAAGATGTATGCATATTAGAAATGCTAATACACAATCATGAAACATACAGAAAAAAACATTTGAACAAAATTATGCTGAGGTAAAGTTTTAAAAAATGAGTAAAAGTGCAATAGTAATTTTATCTTCTTAAGCAAGAGAGAAAGTCTAGACATTTACTGATAAATTCTACAAAACCTTCAAGAACTAAAAAATAATTCTAATCTTAGGTAAAATATTCCAACGTACCAGAAGAAAGCAGCCCAAACAGTCAAATATGTATTCTTCTCAATTACAAATGTAAGAGTCACAAAAACAGACTACATGGGCCATACAAAAAAGAAAAACTTAAATCACACAATATAATCTGGCCATAATAGAATAAGACTAGACATCAGTAGCAAAAATACCCAGAAAATCCTAAATTTGAGAGATTAACCAATACAATTCTAAACACACATATGCAATAAAGGATTAACCAACCATGTCCAAAGAGAGATCTGGACTTTGCCTCGTGATGGTTAAGTAATCTCTAAGACCTTGAATGGCCCATCTTTATGCTAACAATGAGCCACAGAGAGACAGAGAGTAAAGAGAGACTAGAAACTAAGGTCAGTTATGCAGGCAATCATGCCTACATAACCAAGTCCTAATAAAAACTCTACCTGACAAGGTTCAAGTCAGACTCCCTGGTTGGCAATGCTCCACATATAATGAATGCCACATATCACACTACTAGACACAAGCATTGACAGGATAACAGCACTCAGAACTCTACTCAACCCTTGTCTTATGTGCCTCTTCCCTTGACTATTTTATTACTTCATGTTTTTACTGAAATAAATCATACTCATGCATCAGTAAATGAGTATGATTCAGTAAATTCCAAGACTTTTTCTAGTGAATTATCAAATCTGAGGTGGCCTTACAAACCTCAAACTTGTAACTTACATCAAAAGTTTGAGCAGTTTTGGGGACCTCTAACTTTACAAAGGAAATTAGCAGTCTGAATAAAACTGGAAAGAAAACATCAAATTTTGTGAGATGCAGCAAAGTGTTTAGATGCTTACATTACGTAAAAGTTTTCCACTCTATGGTCTTTATGGATTTAGAAAAAGAAAAGTAAATTAAAAAACAAGACAAACGTAGGAAACATTACCAAAAAGCAATGCAACTGGAGAAAGAGCGCAAGAGAGAAATCAGACGTCTTAGCCAATGAAACAATGTACAATGAGGAAGGAGAAAAGGAAAAGAATTTCTTTGGGAATTTTGCTTTAGGCTTTAAGTACTTAAACAAAGAAAAAAATTGGCCAAATCTAATCTAACATGCTAAAGTGTCCCGTATTAAAAGCTGGGTGATATGGGGGGAACACTATGGACCTCTAGGACTAGAGACCTTACAGGAGGTATTGCAGTGATTGAGAGCATACTGCAGTACAGCCTACCCAGTCCTCTTTTTGTTTTGGCATGAGGTGAGCATGTTATTCCACAATGTGCACTCTGCCATTCAGCACCCTCACCAGAAGCCTAAAGATAACAGATCTTTGATTCTTTTCATCAATGTTTTATAGTCTTCAGCATACAGATCCTGAACATTTTATTATGCATATATATAATATATATGTATACATACGTACACTATTTCATGTTTTATGGTTCTATTGTAAATGACATTGCTTAATTTCTAACTGTTCACTACTATTGTACAGAAATAAAATTGATCTTTTATTCTATTAGCTATTAGAGTTGGGATCCAAAACACTGTGTTTGAATATTGGGTTGCCAGCTAATGGATTTCAGAAAGTGACTAGATCATGGCAGCTCTAAAAGCTCATAGTTCAATAGGCTTAAGTAGGAGGTGAAACCTAAATGCATGATGCAAATCACAGAAGCGGGGGGAGTGGCTGAAGCTAGAGACTAATTGCATGAGGGCTGCTCACACATGTGTTTGGGCTAGAGCAAGGCCAGCTGACTCAGGAACACAGAGCACCTGAGACAAGTCACATGAATAAGCTGCTCTACTCTCAAGAACACTGCACTGAGACAAGCCAGGTGGATAGGCTATTAGGTGGAGGGGTTTCACATGCCATTCAACTCTGGCGCATATAAATAAATGCACTAAACACTGCAGTCCTTGGGACGCTTCTGCCACTCTTTCTCCTGTCTTCTCCTCCTTATTCTTCTACCCTTACTTCTCCCATCAGAAGGGCTCCATCAAGTCTTTTCTGTATTCTGCCTCTTGTCCTTTTTTCCATCCTCTCACCATCCTCACCCTGGAAATTTTGGGAGCAGTGAGGGACGTGGCACAGGAAGTATGGCTTTTAAGCATCTAACTCGTCCTGGCCCCTTCCTCTCTCTGTTTCCAGGCTACAGTGAGGTAAGCAGTTTCCCTTTGCCATGCTCTTTCACCATGATGGTTCTACCTCTTTACAGATTTAATGCATTGAAACCAGCTCACCAAGGACTGAAATCCTGAGCCAAAGTAAATGCTCCTTAAGTTGTTTTTCTTAAGTATTTTGTCACAGTGACAAAAAGGTAACATATGATCTTGCTCAATTCATTTTATTGGTTTTAGTAACTAAGTGTAGACTTTTTGTATATGTAATCAAGTCTACAAAGAAACATTTTTTTCTTTTCTTTTCCTTCTCAGCAATCTCCTTTTAAAAGTCACATTTTGTAACAGTTGATACATTGTGTCACTTTGAGTTCAGAAACTTAACTAAGGGATTCAACAGTTCAAATGCTAGCAGGCTGTAACAGCTGATTTCATTGTCCCCACTGGAGAAGTTGAAGTGACTCAGCAGGGGGCCAGAGTCTTCTCTTTGTAAACATCCTGGGCCTGTACAAGTGGACCATGGAGATGGTCTGAGTGTTATGCCCACCATGGGGAGGTAGCGGGCTTGCAATATAAGGCAGGAAAAGAAGTTTGTTCTCTCCCTTTTCAGCTCTGGTTGCTTTTGCCATCTTCTGTCTTTGCTGTGAATGGTTGCCACCCTGGCTTGGAGCCAGCTGATTATGGAATGAAATCTCCACAAAGTGTGAGCTAAATAAATCTTTTTCTCCTTTAACTTTGGTTGTCAGGTATTTTCTCTCAGCAATGACAGAAAAATAACCAAGAGACATCTGTACTTTAAGAGTTCAGTTCACACTGGGTTTTTCTCTCTTGCAACAAAACACTACTGATTAAAACGGTTCCTGCCACTTTATTACCTGGCTTTATCTCCGATTAAATGGTATGTATTTGTCAATATTTATGATACCATACACTAAAAATGGTGAATTTTACTGTATGTAAATTAGAACCTCAATTAAAATAGAAAATTCTATAAGCAACAAATCACAAACCACTCAGCAGTAATTCACCTTATCAATCTGTCAAATAAAAATTAGGTCCTATGAAATGCAGGAAAGTTGTAAGAAACAATTCTATAATTTTTGCTCCTGTCAACAACTAAATGCATATGCCCTTTCTCTAAAGCAGAGGCAGGCAAATAAGGACCAACCCTGTTTTTATATGGTTCTAAAACCTAAGAATGGTTTCTCTATTTTTTGAGGGAGAGAGGAAAAAAAAAAAAGAGTGAGGAATGAAGAAATGCCAAGCCAACAGGGATATTATATAGCTTGCCAAGACTTGCACATTTATTAGGGGTTTTATAGAAAATACAGTATCTGCCTACCCCTGATCTAAACCTTTGTTACTTACCATCTAGTCTTTGAGCCAATAGCCTCAGCAAAATCACCCACTAACTATTAAATTAGAATATGCACTGCAACAGAATAAAACCAAAGTGTTACCTTTCCTCAATGTGTCTTTGTAATATCAGAAAATATAGTCAATATTTAGTAGTATGTTGTATATAAAAGTAACATTAAGGGGGCTGGAGATTTAGCTCAGTGGCATAAGCACCTACCTTGCAAGCGCTAGGTCATGAGTTTGATCCCTAGCACACACACACAAAAAAAGTAACATTAAGGCATATATCTAGAAATCTACAAACCCCTATTACTAGATCAATTCAGAAAAAACATCCATTAAATCTCAATCATGTCTGATTCTACTTTCTGAACACAAAATTACAGATAACACAATCCAACACCAAAATGAAGTATTGTATATCATTCTCCTGGACAATGTGGTAATCCCTCATGCCATTAGTTAACAAAAATAATTATGAAGATTCTCCAAGGTTTTTTGGAAAGATCTAATTATTTCATTTAATCCCTCATTTCATCAGAGAGAAAAAACAGACCTGAGTTTTCCCAAACCTTTATGTGCATATGATGGTCATTAGAACCTTCCAGAATGTCTTGGAATGAATGCCTGAGTATCCCACAGACTAAGTGAAAATTAGGTACAAGTATTAAATACAGAAAAAACTGTTACTGTATTTCTCTTGGGAATGAGAAAGAAGGGAAATGTGGCCCAAATGCTTAACAATAAAGGAAGTTACAAATATTCCAAAACACAATCACTACCCCATGATCAAGAAATTTGCATGTTCGTATCAAAATATATCTCTCTCGTACTAGAATTCAACATTAGAGTTGATAATACATAGGTTTGGGCCTCAAATCCTCGCTTCATCCCTGAGATTTAACAAATATTACAATACTTATTTCAAATACT
Organism: Hydrochoerus hydrochaeris; assembly: GCA_004027455.1. Taxonomy (NCBI): domain Eukaryota; kingdom Metazoa; phylum Chordata; class Mammalia; order Rodentia; family Hydrochaeridae; genus Hydrochoerus; species Hydrochoerus hydrochaeris. Next base: position 130,377 of record PVLA01003557.1, on the reverse strand, counting down.
GCCAATACTAGCTAATTTTTTTACTATTTGTACAATGTTTTGTTTTGAATGTGTATTAATTCCAAGATGATTCTTTTGTTTTTAATTGCCTTCATGTTAATAAGTTCATTTAAAAGGTAAACTATTTCTAAATTAAGCTAAATATGAGTTGACACTAATGTCTGCAACTCTAATCCAGCATCACACTGCTCACTGTAGCCTTCCCTCCTTGTTTATCTGTAGATTTCCAATCCAACAGTGAGAAATCTAGCTTCCACTACCTGCCATCAATGCCCTTAAACTGTTTAATCTGATTTGTAATACAATACCAAAGGTAGCAATATTATCAACTAAAGTACAATGCAACTACAGAACATGTGCAATTTCCTTTGCCATTACAAGCTCTATGCATTTCAAATTTACTTAGGTCCACATCTTTGCTTTTTACCTTCTCAGTGAGGCAGCTTTACACATTTCTGACATAAACAGATTATTCTATTCCAGTCTACACATCATCATGAGATCTCTCAACCTCCTAAGTGTTTTTAATTTGTATTCATTAATGTTAATTCTTTGGCTATAAAAGTCTATAGGTCCGACAGTCACACATGATGTTTCTTGTCCTTATATGTAAAATCTTATAATTAGACCAATCATTCTTCAGGCAAACACATTTTTCCAGCCTTCCTCAACTCCACTAAAGAGTATTAAGTCTTCATATTTGCAGGCACATGCCACTTTTCATAATCTCTATGAAACTCATTTCAGAAAACTCCATTTCCAGATTACTGTGTGATCTCAACCAAGTTCTGAGAGCAACATTTAAGCATCTATCATTTAAACAATTAATGAAACCGTAAAAAAAAAAAAGTTACGGATTCATTATAATGCTTTTACTTCCATTTTGACCATCTTATATAAACTGTGACTGTGTGGATTTTTTACCCCCATTCATTATAATTATTTTTGAACAGTTTAATCCACTGAACAGTACCAGTTTAAAATAATAAATGACATGGGGCCAGAATTTAGTTAGCAGCCTAAGCGCCTGCCTGGCAAGTACTAGGTCATGAGTTCAATCCCGGGTACCAAAAAAATAAAATAATAATTGACAAATTCACTAGATCAAACACCAACATACAAGGAACTAGACTAAGATCAAGGATATAAATAAGGAAAGAGCAAACAGGCTCTATATCCCAGATATCTGCCCTAATTTAAATTAAAATCTCTTAATATGCCTGTTGAAACTAAGATTCCAGACCACACTATATAAGATGCTTCTAATTCCTAAATGTTGTATTATTCTTCACCCATGCTTCATGTATTCTGATTTTTAATGTAAAAAGCAAAGGTCTGTCATTCATTTTCAACTTCAGCATGAAAGTAGAAGTTGTTTTTCCATCCTAACAGCAAGCAAAAAGCTGAACTGGATAAAACTGACTCTTCTTAGATCCATCAGAGAAGTAAGATTATAGGGCAAATGACTACCCCCCGAAACACAAGTGGATACAAAGAATCATAATTCTCTAGAGCAGAAACACATGGGCAGAAACTTCCACAGCAAACCCTAACAAGATAGGAAACCCTAAATTGAAATTAACAAGACAGTATAAACAAATCTAGAGACTTAGTATGAACAAATCCTTAACTTCCAATCAAGCCAGGCCTATAATTCCAACACTTGGGAGACTGAACCAGGATTCCCACCAGTTCAAGGTCAGCCTAGCTACACAGTGAGTTCAAGGCCAGTCTTAACTATATAACAAGATACTATCTCACAAAACAATAATAAAACATACATATTTCAGTCAGGAATCCCAGCACTGAAGCACAGGTATCATTAATTTGAGGCTAACCTGAAAAATAATTATAATGAATGGGGGTGAACTGCACAGCAATTCAAGGTCAGAATCAACTACAGAACAAGAACTTTTGTAAAACAGACAAAACTCCAGAATGATCCAGTCAAACAGGTACCCCAGGTACCCCTTCACCCTTCACATTTTGTGAGTTTTACCTCCGGTTCAACCATACCCACACAGTGAAGGCCAAAAAAAGTCCTCCAATTCTTCCAACAGAGAGGGAAGAAAAGTAAACACTTCTAAATATCCCAGAGTATCTATTTTACCAGAGCCTAACCTGATGAAGTTTTATCAGAGCTCAGCTGACTTGCTAAAAATACCCAACTCCAGCTCTTTCTACTCTGCCACAAATAGGATGAGAAAGTCTACTTCTAACCATCCTATCCTAAGGGGGGACGGGGGGGACATGAAGCACTTGTGAAGCTTTCAATCCAGAGCACAGGTTCCCTAAAAGACTGAGACATAGTCATAGGACTACAGCCTGCTTCACCTCTCCTTACCACTACATTACTAAAGGTAAAGGTCTATATATCCCATTTTCAGCCCCAAATTATAAGGAATACTAAATAGAAAAAAAAAAAAGCAGTTGGAAGAGAAAGAGCAGGCTTCAGAAAAAGACTCAGATATGGCAAAGATGTTGCAGTGAGCAGACTAGAAATTTAAAACAATGGTGATTAATATATTAAAAATGCTAAGGGAACTAACTAAAAGCATGTAAGAACAGATGGATAACATAAAAAAGGATGAAAATTGTAAGAAAAATTACAAGAAAAATGCTAAAGATCAAAAAACACTGAATAAAAATAAAGACTGCCTTTGATGAGTGGATTAACAGACTGAACTTGGCAAAGAAAAGAACCTCTAGACTTGAGGACACATCAACAGAAAATTCCAAAACTGAAAAACAAATAGAAAAAAAGACAGAAATACATGAACAAGACAGTTAAGAACAATGGGACAACTAAAAAAGGTGTAAAAGCCTATAAAGGAAATACCAAAAGATGAAATATTTGAACCAACGACTTAGAATTTCCCCAAAATTAAAGTCAGATACCAAATGACAGTGCCAAGAAAGCTCAAAAAACACCATGTAGGATAAATTCAAAACAAAACTATACATTGGCATATCTTATTCAAGCTGCAGAAAACCAAACACAGGAAAATCTTAGGAGAAAAACACCTTATCTATATTGATGCAAAAGAATTATATTAAGCTTCTCAGAAATGCAAGAAAGAGAATAAATTATGGAGGGGCTACCAATGTAGAATTCTGTACCCTAAAAACATTATCCTTCAAAACTGAAGGGGAGGCAATCACAGGCCATGAGGAGGAGAAACAAGAAACCCTTTCCTGTGAGCCAGCCAACACATGGTCTGAGTGACAAGAAGAGCTGAGCTGGGTCCCCTTCCCCAAAAGCAACCTCCAAGCCCCATAAGCAACCAGCTGATCTGGAGAAACACAGGCTGAGATGACAGCTACTGAAGTAAAAACAACAACAATAAAAACTTAATGCTTGTAGTGTTTAGTATATGACTGACTTTGCAGACCTAAAGCTGCTAGTGTGATCATCTATTTAGAGGATAACAACATGCAATATAGCAACTATGAGGGATTTCCTGCTAAAGGTGGTTACCTACTGTTAATTCTCTATTATCTTGTTTTACAGTCCTATATCATTTTTATTGTTTGGTTTGGTTTTATTGTGCTTTGTTTGATTTTATTGCATCTGATGGCATGGGCAGCTATTTCAAAGATATAAAGATATATTATGGTAGCCACTGTTGATTTCCTAAAACCTTGTTTTAAGGTCCTGTATCACTTTCATTGTTTTGCTTTGATTGGTCTTATTCTATTCTGCTTCATTTGATTTTATTATGTCTGATAGTATGGGCAGCTATTTTGAAGACAACAAGAGGCGTTTTTCTATAATCTTGTTTTGAAGTCCAGTATCACTTTAAGTGTTTTTTTTTGGGGGGGGGTGTTTTGTTTTGTTTTGTGTTGCTTTTGGATTGGGTTTATTCTGTTTTATTTTGTTTGGTTTCATTTTTTTCTAAAATTTAAAAAAAATTTTGTAAAAAGCTACATGAGAAATAGTTTCTCAGACCAAATTTAAAGAAATGTGTCTAGCAGACCTACCTGTCAAGGAATGTTAAAAGTAGTTCTTCAAAAAGAAAGGAAATGATCTAGGCCAGAAACTGGATCAGAAAAACGAAGGAAGCATTAGTGATAGCAAAAAACAACAACAACCACAACAACAAAACTTTGTTTTCTTATTTCTAACTGTACTATTTGTTCCAAACAACGATAGCAATAATGTGTTCAACAAGTATAGTTTATATATAAGTGGGGGTTTAGCTCAGTGGCCTGGATCAGAAAAACAAAGGAAGCATTAGTGATAGCAAACAACAACAACGCTTTGTTTTCTTATTTCTAACTGTACCATTTGTTCCAAACAATAATAGCAATAATGTGTTCAACAAGTATAGTTTACATATAGTGTAAGAGAAATGTGACATAAGGGTGGAAGGGAGGAATTAGGAGTATTTTGTTCTACTTTTGATGCAAACCTAAACCTGCTCTTAAGATTTTGGGAAGATGGCAGAAACAGTAAGCAGCAGAGTAAACAGCCTCTCTGGGAGAAACAGTCCAGATGCTGAAATACAGCATTCTGGAGAAGACAAGAAAAGGGTCCCCTTGACCTAGGAAGAATGTAGGTTGAGAATTGAAGCCCACAGAGAGAGGAAAAAAAAAAAGACCTAAAACAGAAGGCGGCGGTTGCTGGCGGCGAACCACCGCAACCACCGTGCGAGATACACTGTTGGAACCTATGGACGCTTGGTAACAGAGAAACTGGTGGCTGGCAAGCCCGAAGGCCTCTCCCAGGAGACGCGGTGGTGGAGGGGAGCAGCAGAATGGAGAACTCACTGGCTGGTGTTGAGTGTGGGGGATTCAGTCTTCCCGCAGGAGTGGGTGATTGGCCAGGAGCCATCTTGGAATCGGGCAGGATAAGCCTGGAGCCAGAACTGCAGCTGGCTGCATTCAGCCACTCCTAGTTGGAGCAGACTGGTGGAAATTGTTTGGACTGAGTCCCACCTCTGTGTGCAATCCAACAGCCACCACGGAGGTTTCCCTAAAGCTATCCCAACCAACTCTGCCTGCCCTGCGCATACTAACATGGTGAGGATTCCCTGCTATTAACCAGCTCCAGGGAGGGGCGCCACCCTGCCCCTCCCCTGCTTGCACTCCACCAGCCACTGAGAATGCTACATCAGCGCACCCAATGGTCACCATCAGATATCCCTAGCCAGCACATTTCAGACAAATTATAACCAACATAGGAAGTGCCAGAGACCCCATTACCCATTTGACTGGAAGAAACCAGGAACATGACAAGAGGAAGAAGCAAAAGGCAGTCTCTGGCCCCCAACCCAAGCACTACTAGCCCAGGAGATGTAAACACAGAAGAGATGGAGAGTGGCACACCTGAAGTTTGTGAAGCAACAGCAACTGAAATAAAGAAACAACTTCAAAAGACTATAAAAGAACTTAGAAGAAATACTATCTGAGGTAAAAGAAATGAAAAACATAAATAAAGAACTGCTAAGCACCTCTAAAGAAGGTACAGATGGAAGAACAGAGGAGTACAGAAAAATGAAGGAAACGTTCAATTAAGAATACAAAAAAGATTTAGAATACATGAAACAGATTCAAAGAGATTACCAGGAAATAAAAAACTCCACTGAAAGTTGACAAAACTGCTTGAAAGAAACTAAAGATAGACCATCAAACCTTGAAGACAGGTTTGCAGCTTGCCATCCTGAAAGGAAAGATCTCTTAAAAATAACAAGGAACCAGGAAATAACAATACAAAGGCTACAAGATGACACAAAGAAGCATAATTTAAAAATAATGTGAGTGAAAAAGCAGGGGTAAACACAAATGAAATACAAAGGCTATTTACAGAAATAAAGAAAACTTCTCAAGCATAGGAAAAGGAAATGATATTCAGATAAAAGAGGCATACCGAACTCTAGCCAGTTATAACCAAAATAGATCTATACCCAGACATTTAATAATCAAGATCCCAGAAATTCAACATAAGAACAGAATATTAAAAACTGTCAGAGAAAAAAACATCACCTATAGAGGAAAACCCATCAGAATCACAAAAGACTTCTCAACACAAACCATCAAATCAAGAAGAGCTTGGAGTGAAGTATTCTAAGTCCTGAAAAAAAATAACCTCCAATCCAGATTGAGGTACCCTGCAAAACTATCCCTCAAAATTAATGGAGAAACAAGATGCTTCCATGACAAACAGGAACTGGGGGAGTTCATGACCACCTACAAAAAATACTGAAGAACATTCTAGAGACAGAGAAAAAAGACCATGGTTTCAGGAACAATGGCAGAGGGGACTCACTGAACAGGGAAGACAGTGGAATGAAGGAGAAAAGTAGACAACCAATGGCAGAAAAAGCACGGCAGAGATAAGGCAGAGAAGGTTGGCCATTATCACTAATATAGACAGCCTTGATTCACCAATAAAAAGAAACACAGGCAGAGTGGATCAGGATAGGGTCCACCAACATCCTTTATATAAGAAATACATTTAACCCAAAAGGGGTTTATAGACTGAAAGTCAAAGACGAGAAAACAATGCTTTATGTAACAGGGAACCAGAAAAAAGTGGGGGTAGCTTGCCCAACAGCTGCAGATTGGTTACAAAGCCATGACACTTTTCTACAATGGAAAACTACTCAGCTATAAAGAAAGATAACCTTGAGGCTCTTGTAGGCAAATGGATACAACTTGAGATCATGCTCTAGGGTAAAAAGGTTCAAAATCACTTAGGTGAATAGCAGATTGCCTCCCTAATCTAAAAACTAAAGGAGTTTAGTGGGATCCAAAATGTACAATACATTCTGAAAGTGAAAGGGGAGAACTGTCTAAAAAGGGAAGACAGTAGCCACTGTTAATCTACTATCATGATTTGAAACCCATATTGTTTTCATTGTTCTGTTTAGTTTGGTTTTATTCTATTTGTTTGTCTACATGTATTAGATTTGATGGCACAGCTAGTCCAAAGATAGCAGGTACTATGGTAACTATTTTTGATTTCCTGTTAGTTTGATTTGAAGCCCTGTACTGCTTTCACTGTTTTGTTTTGACTGATTTTATCCTATTCTGCTTTATTTGATAGTATCAAGTCTGATGGTATAGGCAATTACTTTGAAGACAGTAAGATACACAACAATACCCATTCTAGTTTGACTATTATCTTCTTTTTAAGTCCTATAATGTTTCCAATGTTTTGGTTTTGTTCTGTACTGTTTTGTTCAATTTTATTATGCCTGATGATATGGGCAACTCCTTTGAAGATAACAAGAGGCACTATGGTAGCCATTATTGATCTCCTTATATTTTGTTTTTAAGTCATATACACCATGTTGATCCTTTTGTTTTGATTGACTGTACTCTGTTTTGTCTCATTTGGTTTTATTCTCTTCAAAATAAAATTTTTTAAAAATTTAAAAAATAAAACTGCTCTTTAAAAAGTCCTTTAGTATTAGTTCTTAATAAAAGTCTTTTTTGCTTCACTTTGCTACTCTGTAAAGCTTGGAACTCATTTTTGATGGTCAGTAAACTTGGTGCCAAATTCTCATCTCATCTATTTCCCCAAGAATAGCTGTGACCATTAATTATATTAACTGAACTGGATTTTTTTTAAAAAAGTAAACACCTAGGCGATTAAGGCAGGCTCCTGGGTATGACTGCGGGTCATCAAGCCTGGTGTCAGATATTCTATGTGGTCCCTTGCCCATTCATCTCTGGTACTGTTTCCCCATCTGCTCATAAGACTCCTTCCATGATGTTCCTGCCTGGGAGTCACATGACCATAGACTGAAGCCCCACCCCCAAACTGAGCTAAATTAAACCTTTTCTCCTTTAAGTTGTGTCACTAATACAGTAGCCAACTTCTGTATCCAAAGGAAGCAACAAGAAACAGAGCCTGATAAGTGGGTTTCTTCTGTCTGTGGAACTAGACAGCAACTCTTTGCTTGTTATGGCAGTTACACTATTTTTTTTCCCCAGTATGCAGTCGGAGAATGTTTCATGAGACATTGCCCTTGTCCAGAGAAAGCAGAAAAATGGCAACAGACCCAAGAGAACCAGAAGAGAAGCACTTGTGGCTCTCAAGGATGCAGCAATGAGGCTGACCTTCAGTGGAACAGAAGCTACTGAGCTACACTCCAAGGACACTGCACAGAGAATGATGTGATGCTGGGGAACAAAGGCAAACAAAGGCAACATTGGGAATTCAATGTTGCAAACAGAAACTAATTCAGCATGAGGGGAGAGGAAAGAATATCGCCTGAGCACCTGTGGATTAAAACAAATTTGTCCTCTTGAAGGACAATACACTCTGTAGCCTGGATTATGATTATCTGAGGCCTTATTGTTTAGGCTAGATGGTAGCACAAAGATGAATTACAATATTTAATCGTCATCAAATGAATACCAATTTGTATCCCTTGGTGCAAGAGTAGTATAAAACAAGAGTTGTATGCTACACCCTCAAATACTTGTGATCTAGAAATACACCTACCTCTATAAGGTAGACAGACAATGCTAATATACATTTTGAAATAATACATTTCACAAAGAGATTATGTGGCCCCAAAAAAGTTCAAGTTTATTAGAGGACATTAAAAACTAGACATAACTTTATAACATTCCACATTTTTACATTAGCATACTTTATACAAGTAATTTTAAAACCTTAAAGGTTTTCTGTAATTTTTCAAAATAATTCCAAGGCTTTCCAGAAACTTTACATAGCTTAATGTACAGCTGCCAATGGAGAGCACCATGGGAACAATGAATGTCACAGTTATACATGAAATGGAGACAGAAAGGAAAACCATCTGCAGCACTAAAATGTGTAACAGATACACAGACACTAGCTACTTGTTAAGCTATGTACAAAAATTTGAACAAACCATATTGGTATATGAAGCTCTATTGCTAAAAGCTTGAATGAAATAATAAGGTTTTAGATTCAATAAGGAGCTACAGGCTTACACAGGAGAAATCTTTCTTCACTAGCAATTATTACCAACTCTTTAATTACGCAGTCTGTTTGCCCCCTAATTTATTTTGGCTCAACAGGTTCTATTCTTTGAATTGGGAGAGGATAAACATATTTAGCTGATACGGAAAAATTAAATATTTGGAGTTATAGTTCTACTTTGCAACAGTATATACATCTGCTATTCATCACAAAATATGAAAACCAGCACCAGGTTGTTATAAACTGTTCATTAGTGTCTAGTAATTTTATTGCTGTGTCTGACCTGACATTCATTTGTAATGCTTTCTGGAAAATAATCCTTAAGTGGAACGAAGCTTAGAAGATAGTCTTCATTTCAACTGTTATGGAATCAAAGCAAGTAAACATATATCAAATTTTCAAGCCTGGCATGGTGGCACACCTGTAATCCCAGCATTCTCAGGAGGTTGAGACAGGAGACTCACCAATGAGTTTGCCATGGGCTACATAGTGAGAGTTCAAGGCCAGCCTGAATTACAGAGCAAAACCCTGTCTCAAAATAAAAAATTTTTAAGATGTCAAAATTTCTTATGCCAAGAAAATAAAAATGCCTCATACTGAAAATCAGACTAGACACAGTCACTTTATACAATTTCATTACAGTACAAAATATGCAATTTCTATGATTAGGTCAGGATAATAAATTTTCTCAAAATCTTCCAAAATATCAAATGTTATGTATAGTCAATCAGAACTCACCTCCCAAATAAAAATACTCAAAAATGTTCAGTTTCAATAAATCTAGTCTGAAGAAATAAATTCTCAAGATGTAATTACACACTAAAGTGACTAATTGACAGTATTTAGAACTGATCCATAAAAATGAAATAAACCACATCTATACTAAATATTTCACTTCCTGATCCTTGAGGTTACTTATATACAATCCTACCTACAATTAAAAGAAGCCATCAATATGCATACAAGCAAGAATACAACATGCTCACCTATCATATGTACCTTCAAAAAAGAGCAGCCAATTTTTTAAAAATAGAATTTTTTGGATGTACCTGGAGACCATAATTTTGAGTGAAATAAATCAGAGACATAAGTTTAAATATTACATTGTTTCTCTTGTGTGAGAAACCCAAAAGGTAAATAAGGAGCAAAATGGAGGACAGATATTGGGAAGTAGGAAGAACATGTTAAATGGGAAGGGAAAATGAATTTTTAAAGAAAATAAGAATGAAAGAAACATGGAAACAAAGCTTATACAAATGGTGAAAGGATGAAGGATTCAAGGAAGGAAAGAGGAATGGGAAAAAAGAAGATGAACAGTATTATGTACAAATTTCCTATGAGGAATGTGATTATTATGTTTGGCAAACATGCACTAATAAAAAAGAGTCGGAATTTCTATTCCTGGTAATTTGGTAACAGATAAACAAAAAATCCTCTTTTCATATAACACCTAAAACTACTTTGACCTTTTTTATTTGATTTGGACATACATGAAAAATAAAATGCATAAATACCTCTTTCGATGTTGAGCCAAAGTATCAAGGAAGTAGAAGAAATCTCCAGAGACCAAAAATGAACAAGAGGTAAAAAAGCAGTACACACTGGATCCAATGCTGCAACAACCATGTAGAATTTTCTGATCTCAGAAACTGAGGGACTTGTGTTTCAGTGGCAAAGCAGAGATAAGGCATTGATACACAAGGACTGTTTAGCAATAAGATTCTTATACAAACACAGACTCCATGAGAAAAACAGAGTAGAAAAATTTGCCCACTGAGAAAAGAAGCAAGGAAGTTTTTCTGCTTGGCATAGGCTCTGAAAAGGTAGAAAATTAAAACTCACCAAAGACTTTGAAACTACAAGATTACTCTCACATAATTCAAAGTTTAAATTTCACATATATATAAAACAGGAATTCTCAACCCCAAAAATTAATATTAAATGTGATCTCTACTTGAAGAGGGTAATGAAAACGTGTGTATTTACTGTCAAAACTCAAAATGCAGGCCATTTGTGGGTTGAAGGGGAAGAGAACAAGAATTCACCAAGAAGCAAGCCCTCCCTGCAAACCAGCACCAGGCACGAGCTACAGCCCATGAGGGGGAAAGCCAAACCTCAGCCTTTTCCCATGAGTCAGCGCCATTCACAGGCTGGGGGTGGGGGGGAACCCCCACGTATGACAAGAACTCACCAAGAAAGAAGCCCTCCCTGTGAACCAGCGCCACATGTGGGCAGCCTCAGACATGGGGCAAGTCAGACCTCCTGCGCCTGCTGAGAAACAAGAGCCAAAACAAACACACACACAAACACACACACACACACACACACACACACACACCCCTCTGTAAGCAACTGGCTGATCCAGAGAAACACAGGCTGCAATGATAGCCTGCAATGATACAATTTGATGCTTGTGGTGTTTGGTATTCTAATGACTTTGCAGATCTAGAGCCAGTGGTCTGAACTTACATTTAAAGGGTAACAGTACAAAGTGTGGCATCTTTTAGGGAATCTCCTTCTGAAGGTGGTAGCCATTGGTAATTCCCTATTATCTTGTTTTGAAGTCCTGTATCATTTTCATTGTTTTGCTGTGTTGGATTCTGTTCTGTTTTGTTTTGCTTGATTTTGCTATATCTGATGACATGGGCAGCTATTTCAAAGATAACAAGATATGTTATGGTAGCCATTCTGGATTTACTATTGTCTTGTTGTGAAGTTTTTTATTGCATTCATTGTTTTGTTTTTATTGGTTCTATTCTATTCTGTTTGATTTTTACTATGCATGAAGGTATCTGCAGCTATTTTGAAAAGGCTTTTGATAACCATTGTTGATTTCATATTGTTTTGAAGTCCTGTGTCACACTGGTTTATTCTGATTGGCTTTATTATTTTATTTTGCTTGGTTTTATTCTCTTTAAAATAAAATTTTAAAAATGAAATAAAACTCAAAATGCATACTTAAGATTGGCACATTTTATTGTATATAAGTTATATTTCAATTTTTTTAATTGCAGTACTGGTGATTGAATCCAAGGCCTTCACACTGAGCTGCATCCTCAGTCCTTTATTTTTTAAGGGAGGGTCTCACTACATTGCTAAATTGCCCACATTGGGCTCAAACTTACAATCCTCCTACAGCCTGCCAGACTGCCAAGATTATAGACAACATCCAGTTTATACTGTACTTCCATTTTAAGATTAAAAAAATAGTCATCACTGGAAACATGTCCAGGGTGTTTGGCAAAAGAAAAACAAAACTTCTCTGTAAAGATAGGCCTTCAATGAAGCTATTCAAGATTCTAACAAACAACCTCCTAAACAATCCAAAACTATACAACACTCAAGAAATGTTTATTATTAGTAGGAATCAAGAAGTATTAAAAACATACACACTATCTTGGTTACTTTTTTCTCAACACCCAACCCCCAAAATAAAAGAACCCAACACCCAAAATAAAAGAAAGAAAGGCTCACTGTTGTGGAGGTTTCAGTCCATAACCAGCTGGCTCCAAGGCAGGGTGGCATGGCACTGGGGCAACACTTCAAGGGAGCAGTCAGAGCAAAATAGCAAAAGCAAGCCTCTTTCCTTTATATTGTACACAGGCCACGCCCACACCCCAAATCGGGTGTAGCACTCACAAAATCTGTGCCTTTCTCTTGCTCAGGATGAGGATATTTACAAAATAAGAACCCTGGCTCCCTGCTGAGTCTCTCAGTTAAACTTCTAAACTTCTCAAGTTGACACAATATATAAACCATAACACACACAAAAACAGATAAAAGAAAAAAAACAAAACTAGAAGAGGACATTTAAGAATCTTAGACAGCTAAACAGTATAACAAAGACAATAAAATTATTAAAACACATAAAAGATACAAAATACACGAGACAGGGCCAGAAATATATCTCAGAGGTACAGCACCTGCTCAGCAAGTGCTAGGTCATGACTTCAATTCTTAGCACCTAAAAAAAAAAAAAGAAAGAAAAAAGAAAACAGGTACATGAGAACTACACATCAATGGTAATAGATTTCTCTAGCAGAATAATACAAAACATGATCTTCCATGTATCGTGAATCAATACACAGTTAATAAAGAACTGGCAAAGTATAAAAGATCAGCCCACAAACAGCTTCAAAGAAAAGGAAGTTTAATTTCAAAATAATAATAATGTCAATTTTCATCACTTAAGTATACTGAACAATCAGTACCACTGCAAATGGGACAATACATTACATATTCTCTGATGTGATGAATAGTTAATGGAGTATTATTCATACCAAAAGTTTGAGTGTCTCCAAGTCTTTTGCTTTCATTTTACAAAAAACAACCAAGTGGGTAAAAATAAACCAAGCAATACAAGAATCTGTTAGAAAATTTAAAATCTGAAACAGTCTGACAATTGACTTGGTCTTTTCAGTAAGTCAATAAAGAGAGGGAGAAAAGTTGAGGGTAGAGGGTGACAACTATTCTAGAGACACTTAAATAACTTTGCAAACCTTGTTTTTGGATACTTATTCAAACAAACCAATTGCTAAAAATAATAATACCTGTTAACTTACTGTAGTATTTGGATATGGGCTGTATAATTTACAATATCAAAGAATTGCTCACACTTAAGTATGTAAAAGATAATGACACTGAATTATGTTAGAAGAGAAAAAATAGTATTTTTTTAAAGATGAAAAATGAAGTATTTACCAGTAAGGTACTTGTAATAAATGCCCATACATCTATACTAATGGTACTGGAAAAACACTACCTTCCTATACAGTCAATACAACACAGAACACCTCTGACACCAGACTGGATGTGAGAAGTTACACCAACCAATTCTGCAACATAATTTGATAATTTTGACATATTCTACTGGCCAACAGCATCAGATACTAGCATCAGATTAAGGATTCTGACCCAAAAAATTGTCTTTCATTTCAGGTACCAATCTCAAGCTCTAGGTTATCACATGTGTTTCTAACCAGACATAAACTGGGGATTCTCACAACCACCTCCTGAGGTTCACACATTTTCCAAAGTAGTTCAAAGCACTAAAAGGAACACTTTATTTACATTTATCTATTTATTACAAATGATAATACATACGATACAGATAAACAGCCTAGTGGAAAAGGGAACAGATCTGGGAAGATCCAAAGCATAGCTCCTCCTGTCCTTATGAAGCTGGGATCTGCCACTCTGCCTGCACAAGGATGAGTTGAGGGATTTTTACTGAGGCTTCATCAGATAAGCATGATCAATCATTAACTCACTCTCCAGCTCCTTACTCTCTCCCACCATGCCTTTTTGCCAGTTGTGGTAACCAGCCCCAACTAAAAGCCCACCAAAAGTGGCCTCATGGGAACAAAAGGTGTTCCTATCAACCAAGTAATACCAAGCATCAGCTTTGAGTAGGCCTCAGGGGTCAAAGTCCCAAAACAGATCAAAGATGTACCTAGAATCCTTGCTGCTCAGAAAAACAAGGGTTCCAGAAGTTATGTCAGGCAGGGAGTAAAGTCAAATATATCTTCACAATTATCAAATATAAATAATTAAGTGGGAGACAGAAAAGCTCTTCAACATAGAATTCTAACAATGAATGTAGAAGCAAAAGAACTAGAAAAATCATCAGTTAGCAAACACCACAATAATAATTACTCTAGCCAAAATCCATCAAGGAATGCTAAAAGCAGTGGAAAAAGTATAGTGAGAAACAAGAAACCTGCACAGCCTCAAATATTTACTACAAAGAAAAAATGAGTTAATTGGAAAAAACCTGGCAGACACCATCATAACCAAGTGATCAAATATAACAGCATCTGTATCCATATCATATACTTGCTGACAGGGTGACCTAAGAAGGATTCTTTGTGGTATTTTTGTGGAATACCACTTTGTGGTACTTTTATCTAACATATGTAACATTTAAAATCATAAACATATATAACCAGGGCCGGGGATTTAGCTCAGCAGCATAAGTGCCTGCCTGGCAAGTGCAAGGTCGTGAGTTCAATCCCCGGTACCAAAACAACAAACAAACAAACAAAAAAAAAATATATATATATATATATATATATCCATCAGAATTACCACAGAAATCAAAATTGAGGAATAATCCACAAATGACTAGCCAGTTATCTTCAAAAATCAAAAATGTCCGAAGTTGTAATAGGTATGGTGGCACACATCTACAATCCCAGCACTCAGGAGGCTGAGACAGCAGGATCAAGTTCAAGCCCAGCCTGGGCTACACTGTGAGTTCAAGGACAGCCTGAACTATATAGAAAAACTATATATCGAAAATAAACAAAAAAAAAAAATCTAGATTATAAATGACAAGAGAACATCCCAATAGGAAAGATTAAAGAGCTAGCTAAATGTAACGTGGAATCCTAAACTAGAAAAAGGACTAATTGGGAAAATGCAGGACTTCAAATACAATCTACAGATTAACAATATTCTAGCAACGTTAGTTTTCTGATTAGGTTTCTACTCTATGATTATAGGTATAAAATGTCATTATTAGGTAGAAACTAAGTCAAGATTATATAAACACTGTGTACTATTTTTGCAACCTTCTGTAAACCTAAAATTACTAATAAACAATTCTCCACTTTTATGTACATGAAATTTTTTAAAAGAGGGAAATTTTTTAAAAGGAATTAAAGAACTTCAAGAAAAACAAAATTCTGTCAGATATTAAAAATTCAACTAACACAATGAACTGCAAAACAGGGGGAACTAAAGAAAGAACTTAAGTTATCTAGAAACCAGGTACAATAAATCTAGAAAGTAACACACAGAAACAGACAGATACAAAAGCAGGATTAAAAGGAAAGGAGGAGGAAATTAGAGGGTATAACACACATCAAACACAAGTCCCAAAGAAGACTAAAGAGAATAAAAAATATGCAAGAAAAAAAGAACTAATTATAATTTTCTAGAAGTAAAAAATGTTTAGATTCTAGAAATACAAGTTCTAAACATAAAAATATTTTGACATGTACACAAAGGGTAGGCAAGGCTACAAACAAAAATCAAGGAACACTCTGAAGCACAACCAGGAGAAAAAAATTTACACAGCAACAATTACAAAACAGCAGGCTTCTCATAACAATTAATGCCATACATCCTCGAACAACTGAGTAAAAATAACCATTACCTCAAATTCTATAGTCAACTAATCAGTAATTAAGACTAAAGGCTAAAAAAATATTTTCTGATAAAGATCAAGAATTTAACCCTAGCATGGTGGTGTGTACCTATAACCTCAGCACTTGGGAGGCTGAAGCAGGAAGATCACAAGTCCAGCCTGGATAATTTAGTGAGACTGTCTCAAAATAAAATGGACTGGAAATGTAGCTCAGTATGGAGACTCATTGTTCAATCACTGGTACAATTCCACCCCCCCCCCAAAAAAAAAAAAACACAAGAAAACAGTAATTTACCATTAACAGACCTTCACTGAAAGAAACACCTTTTTCCTTACTCCGTAGGGCTTTTTAGTTTTTTGGGGTTTTTTTGTACATGTTTGCAGTACATGTTTTCACTCCTTGTGGTATATGTACATAACACATCTTTTATTATTATTATTATTATTATTATTATTATTATTATTTTAAAGAGAAATAACACATCTTATTCCTTTCTCATCCTCTTTCCCTCTCTCCTCTTCGCTCTCCCTCTTCCTCCATCTTTTGATGTCCTTCCCATTTGAGAAAGATCTATCTCCTCCTTCCTATTATGTATCTTTTATATTGCTCTTTATATTGGGATTCTCCTATGAGAAACAATGCTATATTTAACCTTGTAGGTCTGTTTTATTTCACTTAACATTATAGTCATAAAGTACATCCATTTTCCAAGAAATGACTGAAGTTTATCTTTATGGCAGAGTAGTATTCCACTGTGTGCAAATACACTTTCTTTAGCCATTCATCTGATCATGAACACATAGGCTGCTTCCAAGACTTAGCTATAAGAATTGTGCTGATATAAACATGAACATGACTGTATGAATATAACATGTGAAAGAAGTACTTACAAACATACTTGAACCCCAAAGAAGCTAAACCCATATGGATTATGTGAGATTCAAAAAGTAATGGTAAAGTAAGAAATTGGTACAGTTGGTAAACCTAATAAAACAAAATTTATAAAATGTGTCTTTAAACAAAGCTACATGTTGCATTTTTAAGATAATTTAATTTGTAAAAACAACATGTCTTCAGCATGAGTCTTTGCAAGAGGGGTGCAGGCACCAAACATGTACAGTAAACAAAAAAATCTCAAATAAGCATCTGGGTCTTTCTCAACTTATCTTGGTCAAAGATCTTGGCTTCTTCACCTGAAAAGTAACTATGTTCACCTGGAAGATCCTCAAGACTCCCTTCCTGTTCTAAGAGTAAATGAGTAGAAAATAGGGCTTCCCAATTTAATAGGCTATGTTCCAAAGGTGTAACTTTGTAAGAGTTCAAAGCAAGATCCTTTATACACAGAACCAGCACTATAAGGCAAAGTCACCCTGGAGTTTCACATTTTAAGTCAGCCTCCATATCTACAGGTTCCATATCTGTTGACTCAACAATGGATCAAAAATACGTGGGAAAAAACTGCATTGGTACTAAACACATACATATATTTTCACAGCATTATTTCATAAATAATATAGTTTAACAACTGTTTACATATCATTTACATTATATTACACATTGTAGGTAGTTTAAAGAATTAAAATATAAATGACAAAGTACATACATTATACACAAATAGCAACCCCATTTTATACAAAGGATTTGAGTATCTTCAGATTCTGGTGTCTATGGAGTTCCTGGAACCAATTCCTGGAGATAATGAAGAATGACTAGAATTAGCTACATGCCTCCATGTAAAAGTAACTGGAAATGGATATAATCTCAGCAAAAGAAATGACACACTTGTAAACTGTTCCATACTTAAGGAGCAAATGAAAGAAAAGGGTGGTCAGAGTGGTAAGGAAAACTGAAACAGTACAAAAATGAGACACTTCAAAAAAATGTATAATGCTGTGTGGGATCAGTACCAAACAAATGGTGTGTGGGATCAGTATCAAACACTGCAAAAAGATCAAAGGCAATCATTTTTATTCCTAGTTTAAAAATCAGCACTCTGACAAACCCCTACTGCCAAAATTTTATTAATTTCCCATGACACAAATACTAGATAAGATCAAAAGTAATTTCTGAGAAACCAGTCACACCAAAATATATGAATGGCAGACAAAAATCCCAAAATGCACAGAACCAAAACTCAGTTAAAGATATCCTACTGTTTACCATCACAGTTTCCTCCTTCTATATGCTAATAAGGATGAATTAATTAAAGGACCATGCTATAAGAAAACTTTTTTTTTTCTTTGTGGTACTGGGGATTGAACTCAGGGCCTTACACATTGACATGTGTAACAACAAAAATTTTAAATAGTTATTCAGGGCTGGCATGATGGTGCACACCTATAATCAAATCCCAGCTACTCAGGAGGTTGAGATAAGATGATCACAAGTTCAAGGCCAGCTTGGTCAACCTGGCAAGACCTGTCATCAAAATAAAAAAGGGCTGGCAAGGTAGTTCAGTGCTTGCTGAGTTCAATTCCCAGTACTAGGATGTGGGGGGGAGTATCATTACTTAACTTTCCTGATATATCTCATTTTTTTAAACTTAATGTCAAACTTGTGCTTAGCAAGAGCTGGCCCAGGGATTAACCTACAGCACATGCATGCGCAAATACACATTCCACTTAAAAAAAATTGAAACGAACCCAGCTGTCAAGGAAACTCAGGTCCAAAAAGAAAAAATAACATAGCAGACTAGTAAATAACAAAGCTAGGCATAGTATATAACAGTCTCTGCTGACTATATTTTTATAAAATATGATTTTAGTAAATCTTAATTATGCTTTAGATATTTATGATAAATGCTATACTGATTTGAAATTCACAAGAGACAAAACTAAAATTTACATTCACTTATAAAATGCTTTCTCACCTAAAGCTAGTCATGGTGGTGCACACCTATAATGCCAACACTCAGACAGCTGTGGCAGGAGGATCCCAGGTTTCAAAGCCAGTCTGGGCTACACAAGGAGTTCAAGGCCAGCCTAACTACACAGGAAGACAATGGTTTGAGAGGGGATTTAGGAGTTATCCCCTAATAAGGAAAAGTTATAGAATTATAATAAACAGTCACAGTTTATCAAAAGTATTTACTGAACACCTACTTATGTGAATTATTTTAGTTATGATATATACTTGTATAGAAAATACTTTTAAACATACTCAAGTTATGATAATGTGCAACTGATAAGGAATTATAAATCACCTGTTTCATACAGGGTTAGGGGACTGAGGATTTAGCTCAGTGGTAGAACACTTGTCTAGCAAGCTGGAAGCCCTGGGTTCAGTCCTTAGCATCAAAAACTAAAAAAAAAACTAAAAACAAAAAAAGAAAAAAAAAAAAACATACAGGGTTAGATCTACAAACACTTTCAAAGCAGAACTTTCAGGTATTAATATCATACTTAACAAAGACAAAAATGTATCTTTAAAATATCTATCAAGAGCTGATTTCAGTCTTAATCACTAAGTTTTAACATTAAGATTACATAAAATGATTTGGAATAGGAAAGGATTCTCAACAAAGCAACCAAAAAAACACTTCAAACTACTTACAGATTTGAACGTGAAACAGGTTCTCAACAGCACCAAGATAGGTAAATAAATTGTGGAATCAAACTGAGAAGCTTAAAATTAGAAGCAACCATAAGGAATTATTTTTACTACTGTAATAGGAACAATGCTTTCTATAAGTTACTCATTTCTAGAACAACTTTTATGCACGCATTTTCTCGTTCCTTAGTCTGAATTCTGCACTGCCAGTCATTATTAAACAGGGATGAGGGGAACACTCAGGCTAGGAGAGGGCAGATTTAGAGAAAGAAAGAAAAATCTTCCTTCACAGGCTGACTACACAAAGAACTCCATACATGCAAAAGCACACAGATGTCTGCACTAGTTCCCAGGGCTCAAACAATACCAATCATTCACTAGCTTTCCTTTCACCTACATGTGATGTGAGAGTTTAGTCAGCTCTTCTAAACTTCATAACCTAAGATCCTAGACAAAGTCTATTATTTTCCCTCAGCACTGTTTTCAAAAAAGCAAACTTCATATTTCTCCTAATAAATAAAGCTGAAAATTGTCTCATTTGACAAGTGGTGTACCTGACCTGCATTTATTGTAGCACTAAAACCACAACCCTTGACACAAATCTAGTATCATTCACACTGACAGATAGAATATATATTTAAATGCATGATTTAAAATATCATTTTTAAATACATTCTCTATCATGGTAATTATCAAATGTACACCATTTGGCTGAATTCTATTTGTTTCCAGTTACATTAAATTTTAAAAAGACATGATTCAAAGTAACTTTCCAAAAATTAAAAGAAATTCTGAGAACTGTTAAAAAGGAGGGGGGAAAAAGGGAAGTTATCCTCCTCATCTCTTTCTCTCCCTACATTAACTAGTCATCAAAAACAATGAAAGATATTTAGGTATTTGATCAAACCTTCAGGCCTCAGGAAAAAGAGGTCTTCTTTAAGTAAACTTTCAAAAGCTAAAAAACACTATTTCTACTAATTTTCCTAATAATGTCATAAGTCAACTGAGTCTTTGGTGAATTCTCACATTTGATACTGAAAAGGAACATGGATAAACTAAACCCTCTAATGTACTTTTCATCATACAACAAATTTATGTCCTGAAACAGTTATCTGACTAGTAGTAAAGACTATTAGTTTTAGGTAACAAAATAGGAATGATCAATTCACTCACAATTTTTAGATCTTAAAAGTTGTAAGTGTACACACACACACACACACACAGAGAGAGAGACAGAGACAGAAAGAGACACACAGAGACAGAGAAGATTAATATTTTCTATGATTTAATTATAACCCCTCATAGAAATACTCTAGATGCTGTTCCAGAATTATGATAATCATAAAATCAAGTTATGCATTATAGTACTCAACCAATCTTCCTTAAGGACTTTTGTGGGCCTTTCAATTCCTGTAACACCCTTTTCTTTTGCACTTACATATAAAACAGTACAAATAAGCTTGCTTTAAAGAAGTTATCCCTCTCAAATTTTGTCCTTAAATAGACAATAAAACCTTAAAAATACAATGCATCTCTCCCCCAACCAAAGTACAAATTACTTGAACACACTAACCATTTAACAGCTACATGGGTGAATTTCAACCATCACTCTTATGATGATAAGATTGAATATGTAAAGAAAAAGAAAACCACTGCTTACTTTACACCAAAGTATTTTTCCCCCATGACCTCTGAAAGCATCAAAATCTTTCAAGGTCTTGCTGTGCAGTCCAATCTGGTCTAGAACTCACCATTGTAGTCCAGTTTGGCCTAGAACTCAAAATCAATCTTCCTGCCTTAACCTTCAGAGTGCTGGAATTACAAGTGAGTACCACTATGCCCAGTCTCACAATGTTAAGTATTCCACAAAGCAGCAATCTCAAACATTGCAACATGCCCTAAAACTTACAAGCTGTTAGCAAAACACAAAGTCCATTTCTTAAAAACATGTTAAAACCACCATCCAGTTCTTTGATCAGAACAGTTTACTGTACATGCAACCTCTGAGACTGCCTCCTCAGAAGACCCTACCATTTTCCTACCACCAGAGCCACTACTCTACTGTCTGGGGCTTTATCAAGAGCACCACCTGACTTCCACAGATGCCTCTTATATCCCACCATAAAATTAATAAACATATCCTTGTGACTTTCCAGAACATCTAACCCTAAATTTTCAATATACTACTGCCCATGTTATTCTTCAGAGTCAAAATAATGTATTCAGTTATCTACAACATGGCATCATCTTTAACCTTTGTCACCAAATCAGGCAGGCTTCATACCAAGACAAACACATAAAAATCTTTCATTTTACCCCCAGTTCCATTTTATCACATAAAATCAAGCCATTGCTTTCTATAAACAAAATAAATTTTAAAGCTTTCCAACATACTTAAAAGTCAAAGAAAAAATATTACATAGTTATTCACAGGCTATCTCTGCACTTTAACCTAATATTCACCATTTCAGGTTTGTGTTTATAGTTATCTACACTTAGCTATTAACAGACTCAAGCCTGACAATTTTTCCAATAGAGAAAAATCAAGGTATGATATATAGTAAGACTGAAGTATAGTAATCAGAAATGATGCAAAGTAAGACTAAGGCATAGTAATAGAAGAAATGCAGGGATGCAGTTCACATTTAATGGATCTGGTCCAATTTTAATTTTCCTTTTTCTTCAGAAAGTATAACTACTGCAATTATGTTTAGCTGACTAGAAATTAGCTAAAAACTTAATTTTATTTTTTTCCAACACTGACATATTAAATAACATTTCAGATTTAACATAAAAGACATTAGCCAAGTGTAAGGGAATACCTGCAATCCCTGATACTCAGGACACTGAGGCAGGAGGATCACAAGTTCAAAGCCAGCTGTGGCAACTTAGTCTCAAAATAATTAAAAGGGCTGACAATGTAGCTCAGTGGCAGAGTACTCTGGGTTCAATCCTTCATTATATATTTAATAAAGTTATAAGATCTAGAAGACTTTTTTTTTTTTGGCACCAGGGATCAAACTCATGACCTCATGCTTGCCAGGCAGGTGCTTACACCTAAATCCCCAGCCCTAGAAGACTTTTTTATTTCATCTTGAGCTATCAAATATTATTCTCATTAAGTATTCTCTCCCTTCTAATTATCCTCTCATAATTACAAAAGAAATCCAGAAGAAAATCAAGAACTATAAATACAACTGTTATTAAAAACACAATACCATTTATAGAACCTCTTACTTCAAGAATATAAATTTCCATATTCAGGCTACTTGATAAAGCTGGCTCAGCAGCTCTCTTTAAAAAAAAAAAAAAAAACAACTAATTCTATTGGGATACTTTAGATATACATAATGATCATAGTCCTCACAGTGAATTTGTACTTGTACATAATATATTCTGATTCTTTTTCTCCTGAATTCCCTTTTGTCCCTTTGATCCCTCTTTCCCTCGTTTACAAAAATTTTGCTTCCATTTTATACTTTTCTTGTTTTTTCTTTTCCTTTCTTTCCTTCCCAGACCTTTGTTCCCCTTCCCACTTGAATATTTTCTTCCTTCTTTCCCAATATCTACTATAGACTCTGGTCTTTTTTTGTTTTTGTACTGAGAATCACACTCAGTGCTTCATGTTTGCCAGGCAGGTGCTGTCCCGCTAAGCCACATCCCTAGCCCATGGTCCTTTTGCAGTTCTTGTTTTGTTTTTTATTTTGTTGTGGTTTGTTTTGTTTGAGACAGGGTCTCACTGTGTAGTACAGGCTGGCACTGAACTCCTTTACTATAGTCCAGGCTGTGCTGGAACTCATATCCTTTGTGCCTCAGCCTTCAGAGTGCTGGGATTACAGGCATATACCAACACCCAGCTAGATTTTGGTCCTTATTTACCCTTTCAGTTTCTCATACCAGAGAAACAATGTAATATTTAAACATTCATGTCTGATTTATTTCATTTACAATATGGTCTCAAGGTATATTCATTTAGTTGGAAAGGTACCATACATAAGTAGCAGAGCCCTTGCCAAGCATATGTGAGGCCCAGGTTCAATCCCAGCACTGAAGAAAAAAAAAAAAACTACTTGACAAAGACATGAAAAATCTAAAATTCCTGTTTCATCTTTCTTTTCCCTTGATGTGCCCATGGAGAGAAACAAGGAGAGGGTATATGCCCATGGAGAGAAACAAGGAGAAAGAGATGCAATGATCTTCTTACATTAAACAAAAACTTACCCACTTGAAGGATCTAAGGCAATAGCTCTGGGTTGATCCAACTCTTGCCAAAACAAAACTTTTCGGAGAGATCCATCTAAATTAGAAACTTCAATCCGATTAGTTTCCGAATCTGTCCAGTACAATTTTTCTCCAAGCCAATCACACGCCAGCCCATCAGGGGACAATAATCCGGAAACAACAACATTCTGAACACTCTCAGTTTTGTTAAATTCTGTTCGCTTAATAGCTTCTTCGCTGACATCACTCCAGTAGATCAAGCCATGACCAAACACAAAGTCCACTGCAGCTGCGTCCTCCAAGCCTCCAACTACTATTGTAGCATTCTCTTTACCATTTGTAGCATCCACCAACCGCAAGTCCCGTCTATTTGCATAAAGCAACAAAGGGGCCGCTGAAACAAAAAAGAAAAATATGTAAGTGAAAAGAAAAAAAAGTATTGGTTCTTACGAATTGGGTTTCAAATCAGCATTAGTGAGCAAATACTACCAAAACTAAAAAAGGATAAATAAACCAATAGGGCAATGCCTAAAATCTTTTCAAACACAAAATATTATTTTTGCAGCACCTTAAAAACAAAGCAAGGGATAATTAATTCCACCAGGACAGTCTTTCCTTATTAAAAGAACCTGTCAGAGAAAATTAAAAAGCTTAGCCATACTAAGAAAGGATGCAGTACCCTTAGAACTCTCATAGTCAACAGAGCATGCACTTTGGAGAGCAGTGGACAATTTCTTAAAGGCTAAACACATACCTAGACATTGCACATCTAGTTATTAATATGAAAGAAAAACAAAGCAATACAAAGACATATATATAGTATGCATATATGTTCATAACAATTTACTTGTCATAACCTAAACTGAAATATGATAGACAAACTAGTGAATAAACAAATTGTAATGTATCCAGAGAATAAGAATAATTAACTATTAGTACATGAAATATGGATTAACCTCAAAATAATTCACAGTGAAAGCCAGACCAAAAAAAGTATGACTCCATCTATAATAAATTGTAGAAAATGAAAACTAATCTATTATGACAGAAAGTGGATGGCTGTAGTAACGTGGAAAAGAGGCATGAAAGAACAGGAGGTAGACATTATAAGGGGCTCTGAGGAAACTGTGTGTGTGATGGGTATTTTGATTATGATGATGGTTCCAGAGATGTATACATATCAAACTCATTTTAGCTGGGCATGGCAGCACATGGCTGTAATCCCAGCACTAAGGAGGCTGAGGCAAAAAGAATGCCACAAATTCAAGGCAAAACTGAACTATATAATGAGATCTTGTCTCAAAAAGCCAAAAACAGGGCCAAGGATATAGCTCAGCAATGAAAGAAAGAAAGACAGACAGAAAAGTTAGGTGCTCACAAAAATATATTTTTAAAAAGTGCTTTAGTCCAGTCCTGAATTGTGAGTTATAATGTACACTCTGTTCATCTGAAAGTACAACCAAGCTAAAATCCAACTTCCCTAGTCAAAAACAAATGAGAATGTAGCTTTAAAAACAAAATGGTAACTGAAGAGTCCTTTGTTTACTTGGTACATCTCCTACAGCTACTGACAAATTCATAAACTTCCATAGAAAATTAACTTTTAACTCATCTCAGTCCTTCAACTATCATACTGATTTATCACTCCCAATAGAGTCAACTATATTATCTTAAACTGAGCTTCTCATTCACAGTTTGAGCCAAATACAAACACCAGGAAAAGAAGTCTTCATTACTGAAATTATAATGGTAAGGGCTAAAGAAGTGTAAGAAATAGCTTCAGCACACTTAAAATTTAAAATCCAAGTGATAGTATTTATTGATCACCTTTGTGGCACTAATCTTGGAAAACTTTATATGGCAAATCTATATGTGGTTGTGGTAGCTAAACACTGGATCTTTTATGACTTTTTAAATCAGGCATTTATATTTCCAGAACCATTTTGGACCTATAAAATCCAAAGACACTTCCAAGTCATTTAAGGCTCACAAGATTTTTGAGTACAAAATATTTAAAAAGTGGAGAAGTCAGTATTTTTTTCAAATTTAGGAGTACTAGTTATGGTTGAGGATTTCTGAAGGCCTGTGCATAAATCTGAACACTATTAAAAGGAAACCCGAGTTCATCCTATATGACTATCTTTTTTATACTTTAATATTTTCTACTATATTGCCACCAATATCTTTTCAGCACTATATTAAATAGGTCACCTGAAGGTATAGTTTGATTTGTAATATTATCTGAAGAGACACAGTAGTCAGGCATGGCAGACATACTTGTAATCCCAGCACTTGGGAGGCTGAGGTAGGAGGATCTCTGTGAGTTCGAGGCCAGCCTGGGCTACATAGTGAGTTCAAGGCTGGTCTGAACTACATGGTTCACAAAACAAAAGACAGTAACTTCACACACTTCTGGATGTAGCATACATGCGAGGCATTCAGTATCTTCCACTCTAGAAAGCTCATCTTCGGACTTAATACTTTTAAGACTAAGAAAACTCAAATACCAATTACATTCGTTAGTGAATACTTAACCAGTGTTTGGAAATCTTGTTTTCCATTATCAAATGCCTGCTGAACTTCCTGCAGCAACCTTTCCAACCTTTTTCTGCTTTCCTGAAGACAAATTTCATACCTTAAATCCTTCATTCTCAGGTCACCTCATAAAATAATGTCAGTGAAGCTGGGAGAATGGTAAAAGTCATATCCCTCTAACACCTAAATTTACACCTTTTGAAAATGTCTCTATCCTCCCTTGTTTTTATAATGTAAGGTGCCCTTCCTCTCTTCTGTTACCCACCCTTGTGGTACTAGAGATTAAGCCCAGGGCCCCCAACTAGATAAGCACTTCGCTGAGCTACATACGCAGACTTTTTAAAAATTTTTTATTCTTTACTTTTTTTGAGACAAGGTCTCCCTAAATTACTAGGACTGGACTTATACTTGTGATCTTTCTGCCTTAGTCTCCAGTAGCTGGGAGTACAGGTGTGTGCCACCATGCTCAGCCACCGTTCCTCCATTTCCCTACCTTTTCTCTGCAACTTTGTCTCAACAATTGCTAAGTACTTCTAACTTCAATGTCTCATACCAGGTCCCTGGTATCAAAAATTTTGTTTTAACCCTGACCTTGCTATCATCAAGAGAATAATTTGTTCCCTTCCCCATAAAATCATATAATTTAGTATACACTTCACACCACCACTCATAACTAGTAACTCCTTTGGTCTTAACTTCCTAACCACCACTCAAGTGCAACTGCTTTCTCCAGGACTTCATAAATCCAGTGGGCTTTTCACAGTCCTTATTTACTGACTTCTCTGTAGCATTCAACATTGCTTAAGAAAGCCCTTCAAAAAGTAGAATGCTCTTTTACTACCTATTATTGATGGTCTGCCTTTTACTTTCAAGCATTCCTTCTACTTCCTTTATGTAATATCCAAGACCCCCTGTTGTTTCCCAAATGAAAGAGTATTTTTAAAAAATATAAAAGGCAAGCATGATAGCAAAAACCTGAAATCTCAGCACTCTGGCAGAATGAGGTAGGAGAATACCAAGTTCAAGCCCAGCCTGGGCAATTTAAATATTTAGTGAGACTCTGCCAGAAAATCATATATTTTTTAAAGAACTGGTGATATAATTCAATGCAAAAGCCCTGGGTTCAATCCCCGGTACCAGTACCACAAAAAATAAAAACATAATTTTATCAAGTGTACCTGCTCAACACACAACTCTGTGCAGCTAATTTTTGAATCATCATCCAATCTAACTTTAAGTTCTACACCTATAACTTCTTTTCATCCACCTCTTCTGCCATTAAATTTAGTTCATCCCTTTTCTCTCCAAAAAAACACCTCATCAACCAGTAATATCACAATTCTAAACTTACTAGCATGGCTTGGAGCCATCTTTGACTCCTTTCTTTTCCCCCACTCAGCCAATTACTGTCTTACTCTTCATCTCATTTTAAATCTATCTCTTCTAGATTTTTAGAACCACTATGCTGCAGTAGACCTATTAGGATAGCTATTAGGATAGCTTTCACCATAGCTATTAGGGTAGCTTAGGGGAAAGATCGCAAGTATTGGTCTCAATATTTCCCCTTTCTTCTAACACATATTTGTACATTATTCAGCTTTGATTCTCCTTGCCTAAAACATAAAGCTTCAATACCTCAATCCACCAATAAATGACTTCTATTTAGGATTCTAAATTTGTCTTTTACAAGCTCTGTGTCCTTTAGACAAATTTTTAATCACACCTGACTTTACAGTGTATCATTTTCTTCTCAACTCCTCTTTAAGCAAGCAAATTCAAATCATTTAAGGTCAAATTCAAATTACATACTCTAGGCCTCAGCTTTCCTAATTGACCCCTTATCCTCCTCACCACTTACTTAGTATTAGCATTTTTTAGAGTGTTATTTCCTACCTTCACAAGGATCTCAGCTCCTTGGGAACAAGAGCCATATCTTATGACTAATTTTATTCCCAACCCCTAGTACAGTTCACTGTAAGTAACATGGTCAATACATTTATTAATATTTAAAAGCAACTTTTTAGAACCTGATCCAAAAACAAATCTGCCATAAATCCGAGAATACGTTACATTTCCTAACCAAGTGTTCAAAAATAATCTGTTACCCACTAACTGGCTTGACTGAAGTTTAGTCAGGCTTCTCTCCACACAGAGACTCTTACAGTTTGGTCTGTTATAAGTTTAAGCAAGCAGAAGAGCATTGTTTTCAACAACTCATTCAGAGATCAGCAGACCACATCAAAAGTCATCTGCTGAGCTGGATATACAACACACACCTGTAGTTTCAGCACTCAGGGACTGCAGGAGAAGGATCATGAGTTTGAGTCCAGGTTCAGTTACACAGCAAATTCAAGGCCAGTATATACAACAGAGTGAGAATCTAGTCTCATATCACAGGTAACTATCAGATAGATACCTTTCCCCTTCTGTCAACTATATACTTCACCACCATGACACTCAGCTCAATATCTTCAAAAATGGCAAAATTTTACTAAAGACAACTGAGAACTTCAATGGCTTCCTTGAATGACTTGGTATCTCTCTAAAGTGGCTCACCTATGGTCTCTGTCTTTCCATAATTCTCTCATCTCTCCTCCTTCCTTTCACCACCTTCAGTTCTCTCCCTACAGCTCCCCTGAATTCAATTTATTCCCCCTTAAGACCCCACACTCCTTAACTCACTTATCTACACTTGTCAGGCCTTTTCCATTCCATTCCAAAATTCTTAATCCTGTTTGCTCACTTGAATTTTGGGGTATCCATTCCCCAATGTAGATTCATAGGGGACTCAAGAGAAATTCAAAAACCTGAGGCTGGAAACATGACCTTTGCAGACATCCCAAGATTCTTGGTCTCTCTTCAATTCTTCATGAAAATTTATTCCATACTCCATAAAATTATACATCAGGGCAAAGGAAATCTTAAAAGGTTTCCCCCACAAATATTGGTTGGGACACTTCAGGCTTTGTAGTGTATGAGCAAGTAACTTCAACTTACTCCATCCACCAGAAACACAATGTGGTAAAATTTAAAATAGGAAAGGGCAAAAGCTAGCTGTTTTACATAAATTACCAGTGATCTAAAACTTTCAAACTGAAGTATAAACTCTACTTGTGTTTATCTGTGCTTGTATATGTACATAAATATTCCTACCTCCCTAAAGGAGCTCTATTCTAACTGACTTTCAGATTAAGTAAGTAATATAAATTAAGCATTCTTAACAATTCCAAATATTAAGAAAACTAGGAGCTGGGGATTTAGCTCAGTGGCATAAGCGCCTGCCTTGCAAGTGCATGGTCATGAGTTCAATCCCCAGTACCGATAAAAAAAAATTTTTTTTTTTTAAAAGAAAATTAGGGGCTGGGGATTTAGCTCAGTGGTATAAGCGTCTGCCTGGCAAGTGCTAGGTTGTGAGTTCAATCCTCGGTACCAAAAAAAAATAAGACTTCTTATAACTTTCAAAATAATTTTTATAGAAAAAAAAAAACCAAATGTTTAAGAATTCAACAATAAAAATCAAAATCTAATTTTGTACAAAGATATTAAAGCATTTTTAGAAAATCTTAATCCAGACTAGCTTCCAACTCAGTGATCTTCCTGCCTCAAACTCCAGGGTGCTAGGACATTACAGGCATGCACCATCATGCTTACCAAGCATCTAGTACTTTCATTTCACGTAGATATATTTTTCCTAAATTTTTATAGGCTAAAACAATGAAAGCTAGTTATTACATCTATATTTGTATTTAGCTGAATGGATTCATTAATCTGACAAGCTTTATTGCAAAAGTAAGTTTTGTAATTAGCCAACTTGAAGACAGTTCCCAAAATCTTTGGTTACTTAAAACCTTAGACTTGCACTAAGTTTAAATTATTTCATGTATCTTTATTAAATATCTAAATTATTTCTAAGAAAAACAGAACATTAATGCATAATTTCAAATTTACATAATTTCTTCCTTATTTTACAGTACAAAGACGCTATATACAGTTGAATCTATTAAAGAACATACTCATCTTTGCCACACTGAAAAGTTATTTAAGTACACTGTCAGAAAGCATACAGCTATAAAATATTATAACATATATATCTGTAAGTTCTACAAAAAGTACTAAAAGTTGGTGCACTTTTACAATTATCCACTTTGTATCATTTCTTTATGAGCAGTCACTGTAATTATGAGTTATAATCTTATATGTAAAAAAGACTATCAGGATAAATAATTACATAAAGAAACAACTTCAGACACAAGATATGTAGAACATATACTTTTAAGGAGAAAGAAAACAGTATAATATTATCCTAAAGTAAAATCAGTAATTGTTCCACAATCACAAAAAGCACAATGTAGGACAAAATCTGAATGGATATAAAAGTTAACAGTTCATGAAAAATGTAGCCAGGCATGGTACTGCACACCTGCAATCCTCACAATTGGGGAGGCTGAGACAGGAGGATCATAAGCTCCAGGCCAGCCTGAACTACATTAAGAGACCCAGCTTCTCAAAAAAAAAGTCCATGAAAAAGGAATTTTATTTCAGACAAAGCTGGCTAAGATATGATGAGTCATTTGTAAGAGTTTCTAAAAGCACTTTAGTATCCTTGTACAAAATCAGACTTTGGTTTTCTCTATTAAAATGACTAAATAATCAGATGTGGTGGTGCACACCTGTAACCCCAGCAGTCAGGAGGCTAAGGCAAGCCTAGACTACCTAAGTGAATTCAAGGACATCCTGCACTACCTAGCAATAGGGACTCAAAAAAACAAATAAAAACAAACAAACAAACTGACTAAACAGATTATAGATGGTTTGTCTGGCTTCTAAATAATAATCATCTCTCTAAATGATAAAGATTCCATGCCTTATAGAACTTCTTACGCTTCATGTTGACTTTATTATGTCCTTATTTTTTAAAAGTTCTCACTTTTCAAAGAACTTACAAGCTTCTTTATGTTTCTTCCTATGTCTACTAAATTTTAAACACAATCTTTTTGTCACTTTGATTAAATATGTAATCAGATATTTTTTCTCACTGACCCATGATCCTATTCAATCAAATATTTAAATTTCCTGACAACTTTTGACATTCTGCCTTTTCAAGTCAAATCCTTAATGATGTCTTTTATACTAACAACTATTTTTCAGATTTTTCAGAGGGCCCCTAAAAAGAAAATTATAAAAAAATGTATTTTTTACCTTGTAAGCAACAAAAGCTAAAAATAATTGCTTATTTGATTGAATGTTATGAATTATATGGGAAACTGACAAATAAAAAGAAATACTTATGCTCTCCAGATTATATCTGTATGGGTAAAACTGTTTTAATATGAATCCTTTCACAAGATGTATATACATATGAAGTTCCTAGAAATTGGTTAATCTCTCATTATCCATAGTATATTTCTACTGACTATGGTCCTGATTCTGTTTTATTTTTTAGTATTTTTAAAATTAAGTTTATTGGAACATTTTAGATATACATGATAACATTCATAGGAAATCTGTAGCCAGGCATAGTGGCGCACACCTGTAACTCCAGCACTCGGGAGGCTGAGTCAGCAAGAACGATGCAAGTCTGAGAACAGCCTGGACTACAAAGTAAGGTCAAGGCCAGCCGAAACTACATAGTAAGACCCTGACTGAAAAAGATGAAGGAAGGAAGGAAGGAAATTAATTAATTTGTACCTGTACATGGTGTATCTTCTTTTTTCCCCCATTCTCCTCCCCTCCCTTCAATCCCTCCTCTCCTCCTTATTTGCAAAAGCTGTTCCCATTTTTTTTCTTTCTATTCTTTTTCTTTTCCCTTCCTTCTTTTATACCTGTCCCCTAGTTTTCTTTCCTATTTGAACATTTTTATCCTGTCTCTCATTATCTGTTACAGACATTGATCCTAATTTACCTTTCCAGTTTCTCATACCAGAAAAATCATGCAATATTTGAACCTGTGTGTCACACTTGTTTCACTTAAGAGCACAGTCTCACCAGGTGTGGTGGAGCATTCCTGTAATCCCAGCACTGGGGAGGCTGAGGCAGGAGAATCATTACGAGGCCAGCCTAGGCTACATAATGAGTTCAAGGCCAGTCTGTACTAGATAGTGAGATGTTGTTTCAAAAGAGTACAAATCAAGCAGAACAAGAATTAATTACATATGACCGAATAAATTGATAAAAGATTGTGGGTTTTGTCTAAAATACTGCTGATACCTCGATGCCCTATTTCCTAGATATAAGGAAACCCCTTTCTCAAGCTATCTATAACTCACAATTTAAACAGACTGTGCTTTATAAACTGAAATATAACATTTATCATTCCTTCCTATCACCCCAAAAATTCAAAATCTCTTATTCAGCAGTCTAATTTTCACAACAATATAGTTCTTTGTATAGGTTTACTAAGCCTACCTCCTACTTAGAAAAACTATTAAACAACTAAGGCTTTTTACTGAAATGTCATATTTGAAAGTGGTACTTATTTAATAACATACAATAAGGAGCTACAGCTGACTTTATGAATCATGCTTCTAAACTACCTGGCAAACTTTTGGTACTGGCTTATAGAGTTCGCAGCCTAACAGATGGATTAAAGGTAGAGCCTTCCTGGCAGGCCCAGAAATTCTAATAAAACAGTGATGGTGAATCTTTTAGAGGTTTCAATGATAACAAAGAGCTGCCGTAGTACCCATGCCAAAGGTTCACCACCACTACTCTAGAATATTCTGGGAACCACCACAAGACAAATATTAACTCAAATACATAGGTTCTTCAGTGAAACCTGATGATAAGGTCTTGACAGTCCCAGCCGAGAGGAATGTAAAAGTCCAATCTCAGATGCCTTAAAAAACTTTCAGTAAAGCAACCTTAAAAGACCTATATGGTAAGTTACTATTCTTATCTAAGTGACAGGTTTAACTTAAACAAGGGAACTAACAAGTGCTCATTACAAGCACCCCACTGTTTACCTGACTTGACTTGACCAAAGTGAATCAGACTTCTCCCCGCCAGCCCCTCAACTTTGGCTTGCCCTAAGCTTATACAAGTAGATACACAACTTAATCACAATTTTCCAGCTAAATGGTCTTTTTTAATATGCTTCCCCTCTCCCGCTTGGTCCTCACTCTCACAAAGTTCCTGTTGGCCTTTAACACCTCCCTATAGAAGTCTTTCTGTTTGACTTTGACATACTTGGAAATGCTATGAAAGACACGTTCTCTTTCTGTAATACTTCTCACCTAAATCCAGGTTTGTTTTTATTTGCAGTACTATAACAATCCACCTACTTGCAAACTCCAAGATTACATTATCTTTCTCTAGCAAAAATGATCAGCCAGGTGTAGTAGCTAGGGCCTAGAGTCCCTGCTGTGCAGAAAGACTGAGACCAGATGGATCACCTGAGCCCACAAGGCTGGGAATAGCCTCACCAATACAGTGAGATCATATCTCCAAAATAAACAAATAAATAAAGATCAGTATCATTTTAAAAACCATAATAAGACCCAGATAAAATTAGGAATAAATAGAAAAGCATTGCATGTAAAATTACTGGTCATCTGGCCTTAGGTCAGTGGCTCATCATTCTAATTTATAAAATGAAGAAGCCAGGTATGGTGGCACAAGTCTGTAATCCCACACTCAAGAGACTGAGGCAGGAGGATTAAATTGAGTTCAAGGCCAGCCTGGGCAATACAATATTTAAGAACAACCCAAATTACATAAATCTTGTCTCAAAATAACAATAATAATAAAATAAAATGAAGGTGAACCACACAATTTTTAATACCTATTTATCTTACTACTCTAGACAGGAACTTGGTGCATATGACTTCAATAGATATAAATACAAATTAAATAAAAAGGTTTAACTGAAACAGGGTTATTCATAAGTCAATATATAGAAACAGGAAATGCTAATGAATTATTAAACGTTTCTAAAGGAACAAAGCAACAACCTAAGAATTTACTGTTTATCAGTAATCTCAAAGGCCAGAAATAATTTCTCAAAGTAAAGACTTTAATAATCAAACTGAGATTCATTTTTAAGTACTTCAAATATCCATGCAATGGTATATGATACAGACATAAAAACAAATGAAGTATGTATAGTTTCATGCTACTAAACACATAAACCTTAAAAACATTATGGTAAGTAAAAGAAACTAGACAAAAAAGGCATATATTACACTCCATTTCTACAACTGTTCAGAATAAGCAAATCAATGGAGGCAGAAGTAGATTTACAGTTACCAGAAGCTGGGGGAAAGGGCAAATGGGAAGTAACTGCTGGAATTTTTTGGAGGTTTCTGAAAAGTTTTGAAATAAGATAGGGTGCTTATAGTTGTATGACCTTGTGAGTATACTAAAAACACTAGTTGAATGCCTTTAAAATGAAGATTTTTATCATACATTATAGTTCAAAAAACTGGCTTTGAGAAAGTATGACTATCCCTCTATACCCACAAAAGGCTGGTTCCAGGCAATCTCCCTGTCACCTCCATACCCTACATCTCTGAGACACCAAAATCTGTGAAAATGTAACTACCTTATATAAAATCAGCTAGAGTCTACATATAACCTACCTGTATATCTCTCTAAATACTTTAAATCATCCCAAGATTACTTATAACATCTAATGTTACCTAAATGCTATGTAACTAGGAGTTATACTGTATCTTTTAGGGAATATTGACAAAGGAAAAGCTCTGTATGTGTTCAGTACAGACATAATTTTCCGTATTTGTGATCTATAGCTGGTTAAATCTACAAATGAAGACTATACAATGTGTAGTAAGAGTATATGCTACTCGATTTCAATTGTAAGTTTTTTTCAGACTATCAAAATATAGTGAATATGTGAATATACCTAAATTACACTTCCCAATAAACTATGTCAATAATGAGGAAGACTCTTATCCCCATAACCTACTTGGTATGCTTTCAGTAAAAGTGATACAACAATAACTAACCAAGGCCAATGGAGAAAAAAGCCTTCTAGTCAAATGTATAATTTGATAGAGGTACAATTTTCTTTTATTTGGGTTTTCTTGGAAAAAATAACTTGCTGATCATGGTCACCTCTGCACTTCTATTCTGAGAATCTCAGTAATGTTAAACCTGGCATCAATTATTAACATATAATCTAAAGCAGATTTTTGCCTAAAAATACAGTATCATCTTGCAGTCCCAATTTTCCTGAAATTAGCTCCAAACTGTAAGTTTGTTTTTTGTTTTTGTTTCTGTTGTACTGGAGTTGGAAACTAAGGAGTATTTGAGGTACATCCCCAGCACCTTTTTATTTTGGGACAAGTTTCCCAAAATGGGTTCAAACCTACAATTCTACTTTAGCTTCCCAACAGATAATCCCCAACTGGGATGATACAGATGCACTGTCCATTCCATCCCCAACCCCCGCCCCATCCCATGCCAGGCGGATACATGACCCTTTTAAGAAAAGTATCATAGAAAGCAGAAAGATCCATCACAGCTAATAGGATCACAGCATCAAAATACCAAATATTCTCATCAATACAAGCTAAGAACATTTTAATATTTTCTAACATTATACCTAAACAACTTGTAACATAATCACTGTCACAAAATAACACACAGCATGAGAAACATAAGCATGTGCTAGTATCAAAATAACTGTTTTCCCTGTATTTATATGCTAACAAACCATTTTAACTGCGAAGACAAATCAACCATTCTTAGACTGCCTAATCTATGTACTTGACTAAATTTCAGAGTTACGCAAATGGAGTACAGTTATATTTATTAAAAGAGGCTTATTTTACAAAAGATACATAAAGAATGAACATATAAAAACAAATAATACAATTTTCCAGAGAATGTTTTGATAAAAAAAAATTTTATCCATACTTAACTCTTAAGTAAATGTCACAATTACCTGAATTACCTTATTTATAATAATCATCTGAAACAGAGTTAAGGTTGCAACTGTTTTGTTGTTGTTGTTGTTGTTGTTTTGGTACCAGGGATCAAACTCACAACCTCACGTTTGCAAAGCAGGCCCTTATGCCACTGAGCTAAACCCCCGGCCCAAGGTTGCAACTGTTAGCAGGTAAAACACATTTAGTGGCCATCCCATTTCATATTAAAGTAGAAAATATAGACGTAAAAGTATTTTGTGGAGTTTTTAATTCAGTTAGAGGACACTCAAAAAAAAACACTGATCTGAAAGTATCAACTGCCAAAAACAGTGCCTCCAATATTGCAGGCACTTAAAATGCTTCACTGGTATTTTCTGAGCACAAATACTTCTTTTCATGTGGTCAGTCTAATAGCAAACATTTATTCAATATCCATTATTGAATAAATGTTGTACTACTCCCTTCACAAATATCTGATTCATTCTCACTAAAATCTTGTAAGTTATCCCCACCTAAACAGAAGGAACTAAGGCCAATTTATCCAAAGTTCACTTGCTCTCGCTCTCTATGTATATATATACATAGGCAATGAACTTCACCTGTTTCACAACAAAGACTATAGCTTTCTGCTATAGTATCCCTCTTAACTGTCTCCAAATATAAAAGTTTTCAATAAAACTTCCAGAGTGAAAATGGACTTTTTTCTGTACTGTTTAACCCATGGCTTAAATAGAACAAACACCTATGTAAATTGTTTCTGTAGTACATCCAAACAAAAATAAATGTTCTCAGAATATACTTTTCATTTATACCTCTTCACAGAATCTCCTTTGATATTCAAATAAAGGTAAGTCCTTTCTGATTTCCAAAACATATTTCCAACATAGTAGTTCAGATCAGCAAATGGAAAAACTTTCAATTAAAGCAAAGACAATAATCTTCTAAAGAAAACCATAAGATATCATTGTTAGTCCTTCTGATAATGAGCTAAATTAAAACCTTAAAATTTCATAACCAAATTATTCCTAGCCAAACAACCAAACCTAAGGCCAAATAAGAAAGATGTAAAGAAAGTATCAGATGGAACTATATGACACTGTCATCAAATAACAATTTACATGAATCAACCTATGACTTAAAAGCATTTCTTTTAAAAATTGCCAAGTTTGGAAAATATCAGGTTAAACACAATTAAAACTATCTCAGGACTTCTCAGAGCACTTAATATGATAATATGAATTACACATCTCCAATACAAGAATTCTTTACCCTAAAAAATATAAGTGATTCATCTAAGGTCACACAGCTAGTTAAAGTTAAACTCAGAACCAGAGAATCATTCTCCTGATTCCCACTTCAAAATTCATTTGACTCCCCAAAACTTTACAATATTGATTTAAAAAAATAAATAAATAAACTTTAAAGAAACTACTCTTATAGAAATATAAGTTGGAAAACATTAGTGGTTTGTTTTGATACTATTTACTACCACTGCAACAAAACAAAATAAGCAATAAATTTTATACAACAAACCTCCTCAAAAAAGCTAAAATATAGTATTTACAAAGCTTACATACTTTGATGGTATGCTAAAACTTGTAATTTTTAGCAAAAATATTTCCTCTAGAAAAATCGAAGACACCTAGGTCACTACCTGGATGGAACTCAAAGAATGATAGGGATGGCAAACTGAATTGTTGGGTTCATTCAAGCAGAAATCATGTTTGTTTTCTCAACACTGTATCAGAAGCTGATACACACTAGATTTTATATATATTTTTTATTTATATGCTGTACCATTAATTGCTCTAAGACCTTGATCAAGTTACAGTCTCTCTGAATCTGAATTTCCCCACCTAAGAGTGAAGTAGTTAGACTGAAAAACCAAGATTCTTCTAAGAGTTGATGAAACTAATGCAAATTAAACCTCAAATCCCCAACCACTGATGATATGTTCATGAATCAAAAATTAAAATAAAACATTTGCAAAGCATTTTATATTAATTACCTCATTTAATACACCCAATAACCCTCCAAATTAGTCAGACAGATACCACATTTAAAGGTACAGAAACTGAGGCCCAGAGAAACTGACTTGACCAGAACCGCAAAGTTATGAAGTAATGAAGCTCTGGCTTTAAACTCAAGATTCTGGTGTTGCATTCTCCAAAGTTTTCCATTATACCTTGTCACTTAACAGGGAAAGACATGCAGCCTGGATGAGACAGTATACCCTGGTTTTCAGCTACTGATCAACAAACCTACAGGACCAAAGTTCTCTCCAACTCTCTTAAATACACCTTTAAATACCCAAAAGCTCCAACTCTTCAGTAAAGGAAAAGGTCATGACCTTAAGGCAACAAGTTAATCACATTTTCTCCTTAGAGTCCAACTTTTATATGACTTATAACCGAGAATGACATCAAGAGGGTGAAAACAACCTAAATCACAACCAAAAATCTTTATATCAAAAGACAGTTTTAGTTCAAATGTCATGTACTTAGTTAAATACTGTTAAAAGGCCCATCTTATTCCTTTCTTATGCTACATTTAAAATAACAGCTCCACCCACTCACCCCTTACACCTCTACTCCATACTGGAGATTGAAATCCAAGACTTTCACACCGTACTACATCCTCTGTCCCTTCTATTTATTTATTGTATTTTTATTTTGAGACAGTTTCACTAAATTGCCCAGGATGGGCTTGCATTTGTTATGCTCCTGCCTCAGTCTCCCAGAGTACTGGGATTACCAGCATACACCACTACACCCAGCTAACAGCTCCACTTCCGAAGACTTTGATAATGAAAATGAGACAAACCATGACCCCCTTCCAGGTCTTGTTATATAACATTACTGTTCAAAATGTGTTACTCAAAGTACCACTTCTCTAAACACCAGCAAACTCAAAGTCAGCTGTGGGCCTGAGTGGTACTCCAAGTACCACTTCTCTAAACTCAAACAAACTCAAACTCAGCTGTGGATATTAAAATAAACAAATTGTATTTGCATCACACCCTTCCCATCCAAAATATACAACTGAGAAACCAAAGCACCCAGGTTATAGATTTAGATTTCTCCAAGACTCCAAGCAATCTGCTGGCTCTCATTTGTTAACTCTATTAACGTCTATCTTAAATATATCTTCTTATATCAACTATAATTGTTTCTTACAGCTGTAGCTAAATCTTTCAGTAGCAAGTATACTATAATAAACACACACTTATTAAATTTATCAGGTATATAACACTGTAAATTCTCTGCCATAAAAATTAAGCACATACTATTTTTCTAGAGTTTATGTGTGGAACTACACAGTTTATGTTTACAATGGAGCCATACTAAGAAATATCATCTATGCAGACACAAAGATGATGCAGAAAAGTAATGAAAATAAAGA
Organism: Hydrochoerus hydrochaeris; assembly: GCA_004027455.1. NCBI lineage: Eukaryota > Metazoa > Chordata > Mammalia > Rodentia > Hydrochaeridae > Hydrochoerus > Hydrochoerus hydrochaeris. The sequence goes on along the minus strand of PVLA01003557.1, from coordinate 90,712 downwards.
CAATCACTTTTACAAAAAACAGAAATGACACAGTTGTCACATTTGTACAAGATCATTAGTTACCATCATGATCTGTAAACTTAAGTTCTGAAGAACTGAACAAAGTTTAGCTTGCTTTTTAATAGCTTTAAATGTCCACAAAGATTCAAGAGATCCCACACCTGAAAGGAAGTGACACGTGAAATTAACAAAAGAAAAACTACCAGCCACTGCATCCAGCAGCAGGTAACATTCCTCTGCTAGTAATAAAAAAAAAAAGCTCCACAGCATCAGCCTCATCTCCACTTCAATGCTAATCAACTTGGGGAGACCTGTCGACATTCCCTGCCGGCCAATCAAAAACTTCTATGAATTGTCACAAATTAAAAGCCACAGCTTGTGTGTCAGCTTTGCAGTCCAATTTAAAACATCACATAGCACTGACTTTAAGTAATTCCCAGAGCAAATTATCCAAAGCAGTCTGTCATTTTCCAAAGTGCCAAGCGGTTCCCAGGGGTGCATAGCAAATGATAATTCAGTTCCCTGGACAGGACAGGCTCTTCGTCACCCAAAGATGACATCCCCTACTTGGTGCCAACTGTACAACTTGCCTACTCCGAAAACAGGGGCAAGTCCTGAATACCAGGGGTTACAAGAACAACGTTTGTATTTTACTATGGGCTAAAGCTTAAAAAATTGCCAAGACCGAAACGCTCTACCCATAACCCCAGAGTCATTTTCCAACAGTGCTCTCATCCAGGATCAATATATTCCAAACGGAAGTCAATTATTACTTTAAACAAGGCCTGGAAAAAAATGCAAAAAGGCTTTAAAAGTTCACCTAAGAGACACGCAAAAAGTGGGGCCTTCGAGGGAGAAGGCCAACACTGAAACAACTTGGGCTCAAACATATTTAAAGCCAAATATATACAAAGACTTTTCCCTGATCATTCCTGGCAGAAAGAGATGTATAGCCACTCAAGTTATCCCGATAGAATAGGGTGCCAGGGGTTTGCCAAGATTATCAGTCCGAACTGAGACTCAGCTTTGTCCAGATCCAGTCCGGAGAGCCAGGAAGGGGTCTGCATTGTGGCCAGGCAGTGAACACAGCCCCTTCTCCCGGGCCCCTTTCACTCTCTCCTTCCCCGCGACCAGGCCTCTCCTCCTCGCTGCTCTTTCCCTTTTCCACCTTCCCTCCCCTCCCCCGCCCGACACACACAACAAGGCCACCTACCCCTTCTCTCTCTCTCTCTCTTTCTCACACACACTCACATACACACACACCAAAGCCCACCAACTTTCCGGTGCTCGCGTCTCACCTCTCAGGAGCACACAGAAACTGGAGGCCAGCAGGCTCCTCAGGACGGCCCCCATCTTCCCGTCTCGCGTTCTCTCCTCTCACCGGCGAGGGGCGACCAGAAGAGGGGGAGGCGAGGAGCCCCGGCGGCCGCCGTAGCGGCGCGTCTGCACGCTCATGCTTCCCAAAGAGAGAAGAAAGAAAGGGGCACGTCAAGCCTCCGCGCGCGTGGCCGCCGCCGCCGCCCTCTCTACCGCGCCGCTCTGCCCCGGGCTCGCGCGACGCCAGTGTCTGCTCCCATCCCGCCGCCTCCTCCCCCGGCGCCCCACGTCCCCCGCGCAGCTCCTCATTCAGCCTCTTCCTTACGCGTAGCGGCGCAAGGATACGGCCTGCCCGCCGGCCGGCCTTCGCCGCCTCCGAAGTCGCCGCGAAGGTCTCCCTGCGCGCGGCCGACCCCCTCCCTCAGTGCCGCCTCACGCGCACGGAGGAAAAGAGGCAGGAATCCTCGCGCGGTCCTGCGCTCGGACCCTGCGGGAGAGCCGCGGCGCGAGAACAAGCCAGCTGGAGAGAAAAGGCCGTCCGGCGGCACATTCCGATGGGACTCTTTCCCGGGCCGGCTGCTGGAACCCTCCCCGCGGAGGGCGTGAGGAGACGTCGAAAAACATTGGAGCAGGCGTGGTCGGGACTACTTTCTGCGGCTCGGCCGGGCCGCCGCTTCCCTGGCTCTTTGTGCGGCCGCCGGAGGAGCGGCCAGGTACCGCTCGGGTTCTCAGAGGCGAGCTCCAGGACCCGGAGACCGCAGATCCAAGATCTGGGCCGCCGCTCCACGCTCCCGAAGGCTCCCAGGATCCCGTCACGGGGTGATGGACTCCGTTTTCGGAGTCAGAGATTGTTTAATCATTTTTAAAGGAAAAATTTAAATGCGTGTCAGCACTGGCTTTCAACGCTGGAACGGTGAAAGGTGTTCAGTAGCCAAATCAGAATAGGTATTTGTCTTCGCCAGGCTTCCCCGAACTACAGACCTCCAGAATGAATCCTGACAAGGACTAAAGATTTTCGAATTGGCAGATAAGATTCCAAGATATAAGCAGCAGCGGCTAACAGAACGAAGGAACCACTGAGCAAGACTGTGTTGGGGGTTTTACAAGTTGCATTTAATAATGGATGTTTGGCGTGCTTTGATACTCAGTTCTCTACTAGAGGAAGAAAGGAGTCCACAGAATCTAAGACTGTGCAACCTCTGCCGATCCAGGTGCACTGGGCATTGACGAGTAATGGCCCGGACTCCCCTCTTGAACTCACCTAGCAGCCTTCAGTGTAGGCTGAGGTGGTCTAAGAGTTAACGAGTCATCAAGTGCATTCTGCCCCTGTGTCTCACGTCCTTACCTGCAGGCGTCTAGCTACTACTACCACAGTGTTACTAATATCTCAAGGACATTGACATTCACCTGGTGCTCCAGGCACATTGTCAGATTTGACACCCAAAACTAGTTACATATTGTATTCATTGTATAGACCAAGAATATGAGAACCTAAAGGTTCAGTGACTTACCCAAAACCACTCAAGTTATGAAGATCAGGACCTGAATCAACCTAGTTAGGAGGATTGTGCAAAAGTGTTGAAAAATGTGTACAGTTAAGTTTTTAAAAAGTGAAAGTGTGTTTACATTTTACTGTTGTGAAGAATGTATACATGTATGTAAGCTAGATGCATCACATATTTTCACAAATGAAAAAAATGCCCTAAAATAGGCATTACGTTAAAGATGTACTTTTCTTCAATTTCCATTAATCTATTCACTACGAATTTTTTAAAGCAACTCTTAAGTGAAAATCTGCAGTTTAAACTTTATCCTCTAGCCAGAATGCTATTTTTATTATGTAACTAATTTGCTTTTCAATCATGCAAGTGACTGTTAGATACCAGTGCCTGTGTTAAATGTCAGATTTAAAGATGAGGGTAATCATAGTCCCAATTATTAAGAAGCTTACAGCTTAGTTTGGAAACCCTAATTAATAAAATTAACAACAATGTTAAAATTGCTAAATGTAGAAGGGCTTAAGTCTACCTAGACAACTCAAAGAACAGAAAATAACTAGATCTGAGGCTTCAAATACAAGACAGAGTTTGCCAGGCCAAAAAGACTGGCAAGGAATTCCAAGCATAAGGATGGCAGGTGCAAAGGCACTGAATTATTAGAGAGCCTGGTATGTTGGGGATTTGAAAGTAGATCCCTATGACTGAAGATAGGGTTCTATGGAGAATGTCAGGAAATGAGGCTGGATCATTGGGTTTCTTAATAAGGAACTGTTAAAGCCATGCTAACAAGTATAGATTTCAACATATTGACAATGTGGACAATAAAGTCTAGGAAAGCTATGACCAGGGCAACAGCACTGACGGTTGAGAAAAAATAATGGATTTGAAGGAAATGAAAATCAAAACTACACTGAGATTCTATCTTAGCACAGTCAAAATGTCTAGTATCAAGAATAGGAGAAGTTGCCGGGTGTGGTGGTTCACACCTGTAATCCCAGCACTCGGGAGGCTGAGGCAGGAGGATCATTGCAAGTTCAAGACCGGCCTGGGCTACAAAGTGAGTGCAAGACCAGCCTGAACTGCATAGAGAGACCCTGTCTCAAAAAGCAAAAAAAAAAAAAAAGGAGTAGCAAATACTGCTGAGCATGGGAGTAGGGAGCCTTTGGAATCTAAGTTACTATACTCACTATGGAAATCAAAACAGAGACTCCTCAAAAACTAGAACTATTATTTGATCTAGCTATACCAGTCCTTGGTGTTTACCCAGGTTCAACATACCATAAGGGTACTGAATGCCCATGTTTATTGCAGCACAATATACCACAGCCAAGATATGAAAGCAGCCCAGGTGTCCTGAAATAGATGGACAAATAAGGAAAATGTGCTGTATATATGCACAATAGAATATTATGCAGCCGTAAAAAGAATGAAATTTTGTCATTTGTAAAAAAATGGAAGGATCCAGAAATCATCATGTGAGTGAGATAAGCCACTCAAAGATAAGTATCACACATTCTCCCTCATGTGGAATGTAGGAAAAAAATGTCAAGAAAACAGACGGGAGAATGTAGGAAAAAAATGTCAAGAAAACAGACGGGAGACTATTATTAGACAAGAGGAATGAAAAAAGAGGGAGAAGGTGTGAAAGGTGGTAAATACGGGGCATGAGTATGTTTTTTTAAAGTACACATTGAAACCCTCCCCCAAAAATGTGTAACTAGGGGGAGGTGTGGAACAAAGATGGGGAAAGGGGGTGACTGAAGTCTGTCATATGCATGTATAAATATACCAAAAGGAAACCTATTAAACTGTGTAACCAGTGTGCACTAATAAAGATGGTAAGCAAAAGACTAAAAAATAACAGGTTTGAGAAACAATTATGAGATCAAAACAGTAGTCCTTGGTAACCTATCATGTGAAGAAAGAAAATTAAATGTGAGTCTCCTTTTCTAAGAAATGCATGAAGAGCATTTCAAAAGACATGAGGTAATAAGTATCACAGTGCATCCTTTTTTTTTTTTTTTTTAGAAAGAGATGGGGGTCTTACAAAGTCACTGAATTACCCACACTGAACTCAAACTCATGATCCTCCTGCCTCAGCCTTCCAAGAGTGCTGGGATTACAAGTGTTTGCCACCACACCCCACTAACTAACACATATTAAGGAAGGGAAACTTTTCTAATTCAAATTTGGGGTAGCGGTGGGTTGAGGGTTAAGCTTCTAGATAAAGAGGACCACAGAATAGTTCAGTGTTAGAGCACATACCTAGCATGCATGAGGTCCTGAGTTCCATGCCCACCACAAAAAAAAAAAAGGGAAAAAAAACCTATTTGGAACCATGAAGTTATGTAAGAAGATTAAATATAACCAGAAAGTGAACAAGGGCAAAACCATGTGCTGTACAATACCTAAGAGGAAACAAAAAAATAAATTAGGGAAAGAGGCCCCAAAGAGGCAAGTAGAAAACTGGTTGAAAATACTTCCACAAAAAACAGTATTGCCCAGAATGGCAAACAATGTCTTGAGTGAAGGCAAACACAATGTCATGCTGAGAGAAGTACTGAAAGAGACCCTGGGACTTAAAACTTTCCAAAGAATCACTGATGAGTCTATAATATTATGCCAACATTTTAAGAAATCAACCTGGGAAAATATACACACTTTCCAAACTAGAATTTATCCATAGAAGCAAACGTTTTGAAGATATGTGTACAGAGATATTGTAACATTAAATTAGAAATGAAACCCAAAAACCTACAAGATGGTAGTTCTTATGATTCAGCCTAATCAAAATAACCTGCATATCCTGTGGTGGGGAATAGTTTGACAAGTAGTGTATTCTGCAGTCCTTACTACAGAATATTATACAACTGTTAAAAAGGATTTGATGATCTATATGTATCAATTTGAAGGATAGCTATGATATAGTGTTAATTGAAAAGCAAGTTACAGAATATATAATAGAATTTTGTAGCTTGGCATGGTGGCACATGCCTGTAATCCCAGCACTCAGGAGGCCAAAGCAGGAAAATATGAGTTCAAAGCCAGCCTGAGCTACATAGTGAGTTCAAGGGCAGCCTGAACTGTATAGCAAGATTCTATCTCAAAAAAAATAGAATTTTGTATTTAGAGAGAATGAAGTAAGGAAGAGAGAGTGTGGAGAACAGAAAAAAAGAGTGAGAAAGAGAAATTCTATGTAACAGTTATATACATGTCTGTTTTGAATTTGGATAGACAAAGTGGCAAGTAGGGTCACTAAACATGAAACTGTTAAGAATGGACATACAGCAGTACACTTAAAGTGGGCGGGAGGAGACTTAATTCTACTTTTAGACATTTTAATTATTAAATTATTAGAAAGACAGGTATTACTCTTGTAATTCAAATACTTGTGTTTATAAAATCTACAATGAATTTCAAGTGAACCAAATTTGTCAATGGTGACTTTAGCCAAAGCAGTCTCAACAGTGAATTTGAAAATGGAGGAGAAACAGGACAGGACAGTAGTTTTTCCAAAAACTTGCTAAAGGAAAAAGAGCAGTTAGTGGGCTGGAAAGGAAAGCTGGAGGAATTTGGGAGTTGACTTAGGGTTGATTGCTTACTTTGTTTTTCTAAGTTTGAGAGGATCATGATCAGATTTATAACCTGAAATGAGTGATCCAATAAAGAAGGAGGACAGAAAAGTGACTCAGACTTCACAGAAGATCTGGAGCCAAGCAGGATGGATTAGCCTTGAAAGGCGCAGTGTGGGGGGAAACCGCTTGACCTTCAGCTTCCCACCCTATGCCCCTACGTTCACAGACTTCTTCCAGAGGCCTTGGGAAGGACCCTAGCCATAATTCAGTACAGTCATAGGTTTTTATAAAATTTTTAAAAGTAAGGTTATTATATACATTGTCTTTAAACCCCACCTTCCCCAATGTTATGTGCTTAGTCATCACAAAACCTAAATCTGCACCTGTAACTATAAATGGGGTAGGGGAGATAGTGGGAAAAGATTTAATGATCCTTATTTTCTTAATAAGTAAAAAATAAAGTTGAATTGTTGAGAGTAGAGTAAAAAACAATGGATGGGGGGGTCCAGGGAAGTGGTGAAGTTTGGAAGAACTGTTGCTAGGAAAAGAAGAGAGAGATGACAAAGAACATATTATAGGATTCCGTACCATCAAAGAGGGTGATGCTATATCTTGTTCCCATTAATCTGATGGGTACCATGAAGAGTGATGTTCATGCCTCTACATTTCCACCCTTAAGTGTTAGTAATACTTGTTCCTATCTATATAGTAATTGATTCATGGATGTCGAGAGGAATTATTATTTGAAAAAAAGATTACTGTGTTGCTAATAATACTCATACTTTAACAACAGCTATATAAAACTCTGCAATGATCATGAGAACATGAACAATAAATAAGCATATTAAAGTTCTGACATGAACTCCAAACAGGGTAAGAAGACATGTACAATACAGTATAACCTAGAACATAGTCAGAGCAAAAAGAAGGTGTCCATACATAGGAGAAGACAGAATTAGAATATTGGTCACCAATATGCTTTGGACCAAGAATGTCCTCCAGAGGCATCAGGCACTCATAGGCAGGCTTCTGAAAGGCGACTGAATTATAAAGTCAAGATAGCTGACTTGCCATTAGAAGGTGAGGTCTGGTCAAAAGTGGGGGGTCACTGAAGGCATGACCTGAAAGCATGTATCCTTTTCTCTGGCTCCTCTCCTCACTCTCTGCTTCCTGATCACCATGATGCAAACAGCTCTTCTTGCCCAAGCCCTCCTACCATGCTGTTTCTACCTTGGAACCAGAAGTGAATGGACCAAAATCTCCAAAGACTGTTAAACCAAAATAAACCTCTCCTTCTTGAATTTGTGGGTGTTTGATATTGTGTCCAACACAAAAAAAGTGACTAAGACAGATTTTAATTTTAAGGAGTGAGGTGATTGCTGTGATTATCTGACTATGTGATCTATAAATCTTTGGAACTGACTTGCAGGAGGAGTTTGGAAAGATTTAGAGATGCCAGAATGCTGTGAGTTGAGTTCAGTGGAAGAACTCAGAAAACTAGAATGGTGATAGAAATATAGACAGTAATTGCCAGGCTTAAGTTTCAGTTGAGTATAAAGACTCCATTGGCAGTTGGGCTCAAGGCCATGTATGTTATGCTCTAGCAGAAAATTTATTTTCATTTTGTTCATGTTCTGAGACTGTTTGGGAGACTAACATTGAGGGTAGTGGACTCATTAATCTGGTAGAGGAAATTTCAAGGCCACCCAATGTTCGGGTGTAACATGGTTCCTGCTTGCTACTTTTAGTGAAATCTGATGCTTGAACTGCCAGCAGAACTTGGCTTTATCCACATGGTGCTGGTTTATAGGCATGCATAACACAAGAGTTGTGGGGTCAGAGGAGCTCTCACTCAGGTTTAAGAAGAAGGTGTGAGAGACCTGCAAGTGGGTCCCTGGAGGGCTGTCCATGAAACTGTGAGAACAATGCCAAAAGTGTAGTGGAGATCCTGGGCAACTGGAGAACCCAGGAACATAAAACATCAGAGGAATGCTGCAGGCAGTGATCAGAGCTAACCCAAGAGAGAGACCATGAGGTGTACAACCACCAATGCTGTAGGAACAGGGCTGCTCAAGTCATTTGAAGTTCACATCTCAAAATCATCATAACTTACCCTGAAAATTTAGAATATAGATAGCAACCAAGTAACTCATGATCAAGAGAATGGCCTATGAAACTATGGGCACAGTGGTGTACACCTGTAATTCCAGTACTGAGGGAAGCTGAGGCAAGAGGAGCTTAAATTTGAGTCCCACTAATGTAATTTAGCAAGACTATGCCTCAAAATAAAAAGGGCTGGTGATATAGTTTAGTTGTATAATGCCCCTAGGTTTAATCCCCAGTAGCAAAGGGGGAGGACAAGGAGGCACTGAAACATGGTAGGAGAGGTTTCCCAAGTTTTAATCCCATTCTCCTGCTTGGTACAGCAATGATCTAGAAGATAACAGCCTATTTTTATGTTGTAAGTTCCTGGTTTGGAAGACAGCAGAAGAGACTTTGTAAAGAATTGTGTTGGCATGTTTTGACATGTTTGGGACTGAAGGACTGAAATAAGGGATGCCTTTCTTTTTCTCTTCTCCTCCTCCCCTTTAATTTATAACTCTCTCAGAGTAGAAAGTGGCTATTTGGAGGATGTTTCTCAAAAACATTGTGAGGCAAATGAGTAAACCTCTGCATCCCGGGGCAAAGGATAACAATTGAATCAAATAATAGACATGTAGTGACGTGTTGAAAATCTTGGAGGAAAAGCTGTGAATTGATATACTTGTAGAATGAGGGTTTTGAAAAGCTTCCAAATATAGGGGAAATACAATTGTGTACATGACCAGATCAGAACATATGCCTGGAAAAGATTATAAACTTTCACCATTGCTTGATCATTAGGCTTAGCATAAGTAGGAAGTGAAGGCTAAGGCAGAGTTTTAAATGGCCCAGCTAAGCATTGAAACACTGACCCTAACACAGAATTGATTTGCAAAGATGGGAATATTTTCTTTCTTTGTTGGTTCTAGAAGTTTAAAGGAATCTCTGTTAAACATTACCTAGGACTAAGCTGAAAGTACAGAGTCTGCAGAGATTACATAATACAAAGAATAAAATTCCTGAATTTGGTAACATACACCTAAAATCCTACCACTCTGAGAGACTGAGGCAGGAAGATCATAAATTCAACCCCAACCTGGGCAATTTAGCCTCAAAATAAAACACAAAAAGGAATTGAGATGTAGTTCAAAGAAAAGATTCTGAATTGAGTCACCAGTATCACAGAAAAACAATTTTTTTTACAAAGGTCATTAAAAAATTACAGCCCATAGCAAATGAAACTAAGAGGTCTCACAAAGGTAGATATCTGCTTTGCAGCTTCTGACCCCTTATTTTTGAGCCTTTCAAGCAACCAGTCAATTTGACCCTTTTGGTTCATTATAGGAACTGGTTTTTCATAATGGCTGGAGATTTCCTCTTAAATGCTTTCCCAGGAAGGAGGATTTGCTCACAAGAGACAATATACCACAATTCCAGAATTATTTATGGAAATGGGAAAGGAGTGCCATTTTAAAAAAAATCTGGGGTCAGGGATTTAGCTCAGCAGTGCATTGCCTGCCTGGCAAGTATGAGGTTCTGAGTTTGATTTCTGGTACTCTCCCCCAAAATATAGCTAAGAAAAATGCTGCTGAGAAATTTCTTTCCAAATTTAGTAATGTTTCTCTAAAGAACCATATTCCTCTAACAAATGTAACAGGGCAGTCTTTAGGATGCACTTGGTATTCCATAAGGAATAAAAAGATAACCTTACTGAAAAGAAGTCTCCTTTGTATCCCAGGTACCATGTCCAGATGCTTAGAGAAATTGCCAAGGAACAAAGTTTTAACATAACATATTTGGATACAGAAGAACTGAGTACCAATGGATAGTATCAGTGTCTCACCAAACTATCAACCTGCCTATCACAGTATGTCATAGCTTAGGTATCTCTTGTGCGAATGCCCTATGATATAGTTCACAATGCCTGCAGTATTTGAAGATAACAGCAGGAAGGAAGTAAACTAGGACATCTTAGAAAATCCTTCAGTGGCACATAAAGAGTTCTCTCACTTCTTCCCAAGTAAAACTTTTACTGCAAAGTTTGTGTATTGTTTCCAGATCTCTCTAGATTCATCAACACTACAAATTTAATTATCTCCTGATAGTTATTACTAAGCTCTGTTTGTTTATTTGTTTGTTTGGACCAGGACCCTGTGCTTGCTAGGTCACACTTGTGCTGCTGAGCTATATCTCTCGCCCTACTAAGATATTTTTAATGGCTTCAACTTTATATTAGTATATTGCATTTAAGGTTGCAACACAAGGCAGGGTGTAGCACCCATTTTACAGGGCCAGGCATATAGGATGAAAAAAATTGCATGTCCTATGACAATGATGACTTAATTTTAAAAAATGCTGTTAGAAACAATCTTTGTGCTTAAACTCTTTTTTTTTTTTTTTTTTGTGCCGGGGATCGAACTCACAACCTCACGTATGCCAAGCAGGCACATATGCCACTGAGCTAAACCCCCAGCCTAAGCTGTGTTTTGTGTAAAGCTCTGTAAAGGCAATTTGAAGGGAACCTTTTAGAATTAGAGTGATGAGGGATAACACTAACAGGCTTTTATTGAATGTTTCTGTTAACTTTCAGGGACCATGATTAGTCTGCTGTGTATTTGAAACCATGTAACAAAGACCTATTTTTTAATGTGTAAAAAAGCAAATTCCATAACAAGAGAATAACAATAGTTAATACACTGTATATAGTTATCTTCAAAGCAGTGATAAGAGTACAAGACATAGACAAAAGATTCTTACAAAAAAGAAACTGATAACAGCACAAAACTTTCTTCTCAATAAACTAAGAGAATCTAGTAGTATAATGAATTAGCATATATATTAAAATACATAAGAGCTATTGTTTAATGAGAATTTGTTCATTTTATTAAAGAGCTACTGACTTGGCAGTGGAAAAAAAAGAAACAATGAGTTATTGGCCTGCTTACTGGAAAGAAGAAATTAACAGGAATTTCATGAGGAAACATAAACATTGGACTAACTAAACAAATACTTTAGGTCAATTGTCTTAAATATACTCAAAGGACTAAAGGAAGAAATAGATTCTACTTCTGTCCAGCAAGCAGATATGTTAATTCCTGCCTGAAAAGCAATCACCAGTAGTTGATCAGCTAGTGTTGTATTATGGACTTTGACAGCCTCCAGGGATTCTCACATTTTGGTAGCCACGCTTCTGTGAAATCTAACAGAGTGCGACTTGAATGGTTCACAATGAAAGAAATAGGGGCTTCTGTCTTGTTTTCTTGGAACATTTGATGCAGGGGGAAATTAGCTTCCAAGTCATAAGGAAACTCAAGAAGCCTTAGGGTGGACAGATCCTGGTAGTATGGGTCCCTGCCTACCTCTGGAAGTTTCAGTCATCTTTCTCTCTCCCAGGGTGACTGTCAGAAAACTTTCTGCCTTAAGAATAAACCCTAGAAAATCAAAGGTTGGCAACCCAGAGTTTGGGAAAATTTACTGCCTGATCTCCATCCTCATTGTACCAAGTGCTACAGAGGAAATAAGCAGGAAAGAAAACTGAATGGCCTGTGAGTTTTCTTTATAAGATTAAAGGAAGAAAAAAAAAGAATTAAAGGGAGATGTATTCCTTTCACACTCCTCAACTTCAGATAATTTTTGCCGTTCACCACTTATCTGTATGACATTAATAGAAGTACTGACAAATGAAATATTTGTAAAATGAAAGGACATATTTAATAAATCAGTGCTGTAAAATGTATATATACCAATGAGAAATTGAGCTGTTTAAGTATTTCAGTGTTTGTAAACAGTATCCTTCTTTGTAATCCTGGTAGTTCCAACTAAAGAGCTGAAACTGATTCATGTTTTGTCATGTTTATATGAATTGTCTATATTTGCTTTCAAAAACACCAGCATGATATTTCAACATTCCTCAAACAGTAACTGAGTGTTCGTTATATGCTGGACATATGCTAGAGCAAAATGAGTAATATGAAAAATAATAGGGCACAGAACTTTTAGAGGAGTTCCCTGTGGCAGGGAGACAAGGAGATGTACATATAGAACAGGCAAGTGCTATAATAAAAGTATATACAACTGAGGCAGGAAGATCATTGTAATTGACTAGGTTATTGAACCACAGCATAGTTCTAAGAGTGGATTTACTAGGTAGGTGAGGATTCCTTAAGCCAAAGTACCCATCAGAGGATTTAGTCTTGCCAGAATGGATCTTCCCTAATATCACTGCTGAGCTCAGGCACTGCCTAGGAATAACCCTTGGTTTTGCAGGTATTTAGCTTGTTTGGTCAGCTCAGCTGTCCTTGTATATCGTAAGTAAGTGCTCTACCACTAAGCTACACTGCCAGCCCTGCTTTAATCCTTGGGAAGTGCAGCTTTCATGTGAACAGGGTGAAATATTCAGGAGACAATAGTCAATTATGCTCTCCATAGCAAGAAATCTGAGTGACATATTTCCTAGCCACCATAGTAGGCCAAGAAACAGCAACAGTCCAAAGAATTATGGCACAATTAGTGTCCAGAGCTTTGCTGCTAAATAACAACTTTCCTATGAAAGTAACCAGGTCTCCTCAGAGAAACACCTGATACCACATCTGGGATGAGGAAAAGGGTTGTGTTTTAAAATAAACAAATAAATGAAAGTATTTACATTTTTTGAAAGATAAACATGTTTCAAGTATAAGGTTTTACTATTTAAATCCAGAGAAGAGTCTGGAATGCTTTATTGTGACAGAGTAAGAAAGGGCCCAAGGTATGATCGGAACACGTCTAAAGGATGTAGAAGCCAGCTCGAAGGGACTTCCGCTGGCAAACTCAGGAACAAATTCAGGGTCAAAATTAAAAACAAGAGCGATGATTAGTGCTTGTTAAATAAAATATAGAATTATGAGTCTAAATAAATTAATATATCAAAAGTTGTATGAGAGATGTGATATTTACATGGTTTTCAAGTGGAAAAGAGGATGTTTATAGTGGAGATATCTGGTAGACATCACTCTAATCAAATGGATAGAAGTGGACATAACCAGGAGTGAGGCAAAATGAATTCATGCCCTGCCTGATAGGATACAATGAGAAGAAAACAATACCACCTTTATAATCCCTCCTCAGTATAACCTGAAACTATTCATAAGGAAGCACTCATAAAACACAAATTAAGAGACCAGCTACAAAACAACTGTCCTGTTTTCTTCAAGAGTATTAAGGAAACACTGGGAAATTGTACCAGGTTGCAGAAGACTGATAGACATGACAATTCAATGTAGTGTATGGTTGTGAGTGGGATTGTGTTACTAAAAAACATTTTATTGAGATACTTGACAAAACTTGACTGAACTCTGAGAATTAGATGGTTATCATGTATTGGTGTTATTTTCTTACTTTGCTGGTTCTGTTATGCTTATATAGGAGAAAGCCCTTATTTACAGGAAATAATACTAAAAAATTTTGAGGGGGTTATGGAACATGAAGTCCTTACCCTTAAGTGATTGAGGACAAAAAGTTCTTTGTACTGTACTTAATTAAAAAAAACTTTTTGAAATAAAATAAATAAAAGTACTTACGCTATTTGAAAGATAAACATGTATACGCAGAAGGTTTTATTATTAAAATCCAGAGAGCTCTTCAACATTTTTTAACTTGGTGAGTAACTGCCCTGTTTCTTTTCTCTCCATCCAAGATTGCTGCAATTCATTCACAAGACTGACTGGCTCCTCAACATCTCAAAACTTAATCTCTTTTTTCATCTTTGGCAGTGATGAGCTGGATTTCCCCACTCGTGTGAGTCACCTGATAACAAATTTCCCAGCTTAAATAGTTTTAAAGTTGCACTGTTAGTAAAACAACATTGTGAATTGTGTCTCAGATTCAAGGCTTTATTCTAACAATGTGTTCTTTCTCAATATATACATTTTTCTTTTGTGCTGTAAAGTTTTTCTTGTTTTTTTCAATTTTTATTTTTTTTTAGTTTATACATTCCTCGTGTGGAGTTGGTACATGTACGTAACACATCTTGATTCTTTTTCCATCCCTTCCCTTTCCTTATCCCCTCATCTCTTGATCGCTTTCCCTTTTGCAGAAGATCTCCTTGTTGCTGTGAAGTTTTTCTGATATTGAAGTTTTCATGTAGTTACACCTTGACTAAGTCCCTTGTCTGCTTCTCCCAGAAAAATCACACTGCTTGATGTGTTTTTAACGTTTGTCTGAAATGTAAAACACTGCATTCTTTCAGTTTTCCCACAAAGTGCAATGAAAGCCTAAGTCATGTTTATTTAGAAGCATATGTCTAAATAAATAAAACACAGTCCTACACACTATTGCCCCAACCACTCTTCTCCCAGCCCTTCTTTACCTAATCAATTCTGAGAGTGAAGATGAAGAAGAATATTGCAGCCAGGAAAGAAAAAAATTTTTTTTTTCATTTTCCATTCTCAAAATCGATTCTACTTGGAAGCCTATTGTTGTAGTCAGGGGTTGTGCAGAGAACAATTAGAATCAGGACATGAAGTTTATAATATTTTTATGATGGTCACCCAGGGTTAACACAAGAAAATGCAGATCAATCTACAACGCTAAAAACAGAATAGCTCACCAAGGGCCTGAATCCCACATCAATGTCCTACATGAGTCCAGATGAAGACCCAGAGCTCATGACAATGCCTCCCATAAATCCAACTGGAGGTCTAGAGCCCACAAAAAGGACTCACACCAGTTTCTTTTATTGATCCGTGCTGGGAAGGCCCAAAGGTCAGTGGTAGAAACTAAAATATCTGTGCCAGCAGGGTGAAAGAGCTGTGTTGATAGGTTGAGGGTTCTGCACTGGAGCTGAGATGTCACACTCACAACAAAGACCAGGGCTATTCTGGAAAGCAGCACAGCCATCGTCAGTAACACGGAGGCCCTAAGCTCCTCCAACGATAAGCAAAGTCGAGTACATGCTAGGAAGCCAGCGTGACGAGTTCATCCTGGAGACCAAGTGACGCATGTCTTTCTGTCTGGAGCCAGGAAGCAATGCTTGATGTGAGGATGAGAGCTTCTCTAGGAGAACCAACAGCTCAAACAGCAACATGTAGGAAAACCCACAATGCCTCAACGCACTAACACCTTAACGTACTAATGTGATAGCTTCTCTCTCCACGTCTCTATTTATGCTGGCAACTTTCCTCAGGTGGAACATCTACGCTCAGTGCCCTGCTGCATTAATTCAGCTGGCATTAAGCTGACCACCAGTTTTTATGGTTGACCACCATAACACCGATGAACCCAACTTTTGCTTTGGTGATAAACTGGGGGGAAAAGATCCCATCAAAATTTAATAAAGTTGAGTAGTTCTCCACAGAAAAGTGCCTCTCAGTGGTTAGGAAAGGGATGAGAGGTCATTAGTGTTGATGCTTTTTGTTTTGTTTGTTTTGTCTTTTTGAGACAGGTTCTCAATATGCAGTTCAGGCTGACCTTGAGTTCACTTTGTAGCCCAGGCAGGTCTCAATTTACAGCAATCCTGCATCAGTCTCCCAAGTGCTGATATTATAGGCGTATACCACCTTGCCTGGCTGATAAGGCTTTGTACTTAGGATAGAACCCAGGGTCTTCACACGCAGCTACATCCCTAGCCCTTTTTCACTTTTTATTTTGAAACAAGGTATCCCCAACTTGCTAAATTTCCCAGAATGGACTCAGATTTGTAATCCTCCTGCTTCAGCCTCCTAGAGTGCTAAGATTATAGGTGTGTGCCATCACGCCTGACTAGTGGGAATTTTACACACACATACATGCACGTGCGCATGCATGCACCTTGTCCTGATATTTGGCAATGTCCAGAGGCATTTTAGATTGTCAAAATCAGAGACTTGGAGGTGATACTGGCAACTTGAGGGTAGAAGGCACGGATGCTGTTAAACATCCTACAACATGCCGAACATACTGACCCCCATAACCTTAATTCTTAGTGCTGAGACTGAGAAACCCTGTGTAAGAGGCACACAGAGAAGAAACTAGACCTCAAGAAATACAAACTCAAAGTATACTTTTTTAAAAAATTAATACACAATTAGACAGGCACAGTGGCACATGTCTATAATCCCAGCACTCAGGAGACTGAGGATGAACTCAAGGCCAGCCTAACTACATAGTGAAACCTTTCTTAAAAAATAAAATAAAGCTGGGGATTTAGCTCAGTGGCTTAAGCACCTGCCTGGCAAGCAAGAGTCATGAGTTCAATCCCTGGTACCAAAATAAATAAATAAATAAATTTTAAAAAGTAAGTTAGTAAACAACTAATTCCACAGAGAGTTACAAAGATACGGATTTTTCAGGATTACTGTTCCTATTTTGTGATCTTGTAAAATGTGAGCTTTGTTCCTGTTTTTGTTTAGTTTAGTTTTTTAAATGCTGGAGAGGGTCCCCAGGGCCTGGTGTGTGCTAGGCAAGTACTCTCTTACTGAGCTATATCCCAGCCTGGAGATTTTTTTTTTTTTTTTAATATACTAGGGTTGAACCAAGAGTTCTACACCGAGCTGTATCTCCAGCCCATTTTTATTTTTTATTCTTGTGACAATCTCACTAAATTTCTGTTACACCAGCTGGGTTCAAACTTGGAATCTTCCTTCCTGTCTCAGATTCCCAGAATGCTAGAATGAATTTAATCAATTTGTTCACCATATGCTTTTTTTTTTTTTTTTTACCATACACTTATTGACCATGTACTGTGTGTCAACACTGAGGACACAGAGATGGACAAATCTGTCTCTTCCCTGAAGGAGCTAAGGGTTTTCATAGGTCAAAATACATATAAATGAAGAATTATAATACACAGATCAAAAAGTAAAAGTGATTTAGGCCTGATGCCTCAGGCCAGTAATCCCAGCACTCTGGGAAACTGAGGCAGGAGTATCATAAATTTGAGCCCAGCCCAAGCAACCTAATGATTTAGTAACATCCTCTCTCAAATTAAACATAAAAAACACTAAATGGGCTGGGATATAGATCAGTGTGAAGGTCCTTGACCCCAGGACTGCAAGCAACAACTGATTTACTTCTCAGAATGACAAACAACAACAAAAATAAGCGAAAGGACAAGAAAGGGATTCATTATGCACTTCCTCTAAGCCAATCACTTCTGCTTATCTCTAGTAATCCTCATATCAGCTCTGTCCAGCAAGTAATGAAGAGGAAATTGTGAGTTTAATAACAAAAGCCTGTGAATATGTATTAGACTCTACTCTCAGTGGTTTTACACAGAAACACATACATACACATGAATATGCTGTGAAGTAGACATGAACACCATTATCCTCATTTTACATATGTAGGTGCTTCTTCACACTAACCAGCTTTGGTAAATTGTCAAAGGTTCCACAGCAAGGCCATCTGGCCCCAGAAGCTATGCTGTTCATAGTTCGCACCAGTGTCTCTCTTATGTCTTACCCAAGAAAGACAATGGCAACTCTGGGCTTAAATTATAATCAGAAACCCAGTGCTCTGATCTAATACATAATACTGTGTGCTCTCCCTGCTCCTAGAACAGAGCCCAAGGTGCTATTATTGCTTACAGATTGTCTGACTGTGCCTGAGGAAACCAAAGTAGGCTTCGTGTAGGAAGTAGCACCTGAGCTCAACACTTGAAATCTAAGGAGGTCTACTCCAGGAGAGTTGGGGAAAGGGACAGCGTGGATCAGGAGTGTCAGAATAGAACAAGACACATCCCTTGGCACAGTGAGCAATTTGTGTTGGTTGGAATCTAAGCCACACAGGGAGAAAGGACCAACACAATCCCGGAGAAGTAAGTAGGAGCCTGATCAAGAAGAATGGGCTTTGTCCTCTAGGCAAAAGAGACTTGAAAGGACCATAAGCAGGAGATGATGTAACTTGAAACAATTAGAACTATACTTTTGGGGTCTAGATTTTTCTGTCCCTCTACTCCCTCTTGATTTTTGTTTTGTTGTTGTTTTTTTGTAATACAGTGTCTTGCTATGCTGCCCAGTTTGGCTCAAGCATTTGGGATTACAGGGTCATGACAATGTACAGTGGTACCTCAGTTCAGGACTTAATTTTTTTTCTTCAATTTTGAAAAGATGGCCACATTTGTGTTTGAGTGGGAAAGAGGCTGCTTCCAGGTTTGTCACCCAATGTAGAGTTTTCAAACAAAGAAAATTTTGTTCACCAAATGCTTCTGTTTGTAAACCAAATTGTTTGCAAACAAAAGTGTTCCTGAACCAAGGTACCACCGTACCTAGCTCTGTTATTCTTTTTAATCCCACTTTACCCGGTTTGCATTTTATGGTGTGGGAGGAGAAAGGGGAGACTCTTGATTGCCTTTTCCCTGGCAATCCTCCCAAACAGCTCTCAACCCTATTCAAGCCGGCTGACACCCAGGAGTTACTAATGATGATGTAGTGCTGTTGAAAAGCAGGAAGCAATGTGATGCAATTACAGCCAAGATTGCACTTTCTAGATTGATGTGGTCGGACACATTTTGAATGCAACAGTGGGCCTATTAGGCCTATTAGTAATACTTACATGGTGCTTTATGGTCTACCAAGCTTTCTCACATGCACTCTACCATTTGATCATCAAAACAAACCAGGGAGGTAGGTATTATCCCATTTCATAGATGTGGAAGCTGAAGCCTATAGAGCTGTGTAAGTGAAAAGGATAAACACAAGGCTGCAGACCTCACGTCTCATCCTCTCTGCTGCCTTTCTGTCCTGATTTTTCTCTCTTTAACAATGTTTATTTATATTTTTATTTCCCCCCATGTACAGGACAGAAAAGGCAGGAGACTTGATTTTGGTTTGTATAGATTGTGACTTCTCTGGTCCTTATGCTTGATAATGCGCCCAGGCAACATTTTTTCCTTTCACGGCTCTAAACTCCTGATGGATCAAGAATATGATTCTTGGGTCAGGCACAGTGGCATATGTACTCAGTACTCAGAAAGCTGAGGCAGGAAGATTATCGTGAATTCAAATTCAGCCAAGACCACATAGTGAGCTCAAGGCTAGCCTGAATTACAATTGTGAGACCCTGTCTCAAAAAACAAACAGAATTCAATTCTTTTCATGGCATATATGATCTTCCACATCATGATTTCTAACCTACTATGACCAACCATCCTTGTTTTCTGAGAACTGCAGGACAGGGGACTTTTGATGCTAAACCTAGGAGAATTGTGGACAAAGCAGGATGGTTGTTATCTTCATCTTTTTTAGCTACTAATCTGCCACTCTTAATTTCCTACTTCTGAGCATCTACATGTCCTAGAAATTGCTGTCTTGTCTCAGCCTTCCTGACTTTGCTTACGTTAATGCTTGGTTGGAAGCACATATCTCTAACTTCTTTCTGTCAGCTGCTTCCTACTTGTTCTTTGAAACTGTGTTTTAAAGTGTATATACCAATTTCTCCAGGAGACGTTTCTTGACTTAAGTGTCCCAAAGCAAAGATAAAGAGCCTAAATCATACTATCCATAGAATAAGTTAGCACGTTTGCTGACTCCTATCACAGAAAAACAGTTTTCAGGACTAGTTAGTAAGAGGCATGGGAAGGGTTTTATTAGTCAGAAATTAAAAGGTATACACTCAAAGAAAAAGTGGCTCGCTCTCAAAAGAGAAAGAAGAGCTTATTTTCTAGAACTGGGATCATTTATGTATCAGTTGAGGGAATGGAAGTCCGAGGACAAGGTGGCCAGGCCCCAGAAGATTACTACCCTATTTTATAGAAATGGGACCAATTTTTTTTTAGCTTTTTAAAAAAATATGAGTAATTTAAACATTCTTTGGATTTTCTCAACTTTATCTTAGTATCAGTTTCCTGTTTCCTACTTTCTCAATCAAGCCAATTAATGGGCTTTCAGTATTCCTGACGAATTCCCGATGTGAAGGTCTTAGAAGGGGATGCAGATATGGACCACCTGAGGTAAATTTTTGGGCCTCAGAAGTTGCAGTCTTCTTAGTACAATTTTTAGTTATGATTTCCTTGTCTCCTTTCTATCTATCTTTTATTTCTTCTATTCTGCCTTATCCTGCACTCCCAGCTTTTGATTCTTCATTCTTGAGGGGGTGCAGAAGGCCCAACAGTCCATCTTCTTATAAGTGCTTCAGGCTGAGGAAGGGCATTGATGTTGCCTATCCAGGGATCAAAAATTTTAGCCTGATTGATCCAAAGGAAACAAAGGAAGATGGGTTTTATTGTTTGATAAACGATCAACTTTTCACAGTCAGAAAAGAAAGGACATTAGCAAGTCATCAGTAGTTATGCTTCATCTTATAACCTTGTTAAATAAGCCATGGCCAGAAATTAAAAGCAGAATATTGGTGAATGATGGCTCCAAAAAAAGAAAATGATAGAAGTCTGTAGCATTTGGCATAAGTCTTTATCTTTAATATTAACCTCTGTTTATTTTGAGTTGTTTACCCAATACAACAAGTGGAGTTTAAGAGCATACAGATTTATTTGCTTTGTCAATAATAAATGTAATGTCATCTTATTTTAATTATAACAATGATGAATTGATACACTAAATAAAGATATTGGCTCTATCATTGGACTGTTAACATTTTTACTATGGTGCTCTATTTTGTAGACTCACAGATCTTTTGTGATGACTGGTTCCAGGTAATATAAACACATAAAGTCTGAAGGAAGTTTATACAACAAAATCAATAATGATTAGTAGCTGGAATGTTTATATTGGCATATTTATTTTATAGGCATACCTATTCACGAAGCTAAATCTTTAGTGGAGAGGTATTTGAAAGATTGAAGCCTCGTAATCCTTGGAGTTGGAGAAGAGAAGGGACAAAAATGGAACTGAGGTTTTATTGGGAAAGAAAGAAAGAAAAAAGGAAAAAAATCAGTGGTTTTCTTCTTAGTTTGAGTCCATAGACCTTACCAGATCCTAAAAGTACCATCAGTTATCACCGGAAGGAGCACTTGACTCTGCACAGTTTAAAGCACAGTCCCAGCCACCTAGAAGGGAGCCACAGGCAGGTCAAGCTAAGCCTTTTGGTTTTGAGATTAAGATGGTGGGGAGGTGGGGTGGGGTGTTAAAAAAACAGTTTAGAGGATCTTCTTTTATCTAAAGCGTTTTGGACTCAAAGATGTACATAATTTAAGGAGATTTTTCCTTGGCTGTCACCTCAAGGCTAGTTTTCTCCACAGTGTTTCAGGACTAGGTTCCCATACCAACTGTATGAGAAAGCTTGCTCAAGACACTGAGTGTGTCCATCCTTAGATGTGTGTCTCCCTGGTGAGAAAATCCTCATTCATCTGACCGTGGAATGGAGTATATTGACCTGAGAGAGTACCTGATGAGGCTGCTACATGATAGCAAAACTTTTAGAGACAAAATTGCAATCCTAAACTCACTTATTTATTGGAAAGTACCAAAATTGTGATTAAATTTAAATGCTCAGCTGCTAGAGTGACTTGTCTTGCATGCTGACAGAGTGGGCTCAGGGTATTCTCTGTAGTACAGGTGCCACAGGTTTGCCATAGAGGTGCCAAAGAGAACACCTCTCAACATTTCTTTCCATTTCTGGTTACAGGGAGCTCATGACTCTGATTGTTGACGCTGTTATATGTAAGCAATCATTTTCTAAGGACTTGGGAGCCTCTAACCACTGAAAAGGGAAAAACCTAAGGCTAAAGAGGTTTGCAGACAAGGAGAAAGGAAAATGAAGGAAATAAAAAAGAAAGATGCTACATTTCAGAAGGCAAGAGATTGGGGAAAGGGGAAGAAAAAAAAATGAAAAGCCTTTGGCTGGACTTTCCAAAGTCATGGTCCAGATATCCCTTTTACATCCTGCAGCTGGCTTACCAAGAGAAGTGTCTCTCGAGGAGGTTCCTGAAACTAAGATAAGGAACCTAACCCACCCTATCTGTAGAATTGAATTACAAGCTTACTAACTCTGTCACAGAAAAAGAATTTTCAGGACTGCTGTAAGAGGCATAAGTAGGATTTTATTAGGCAGAAATTAAAGGGTACACACCCAAAAGAATAGAGTGGGGGCCCTCAAGAGAGAGGAATAGGAGCTTATTTTCTGAAACTGGGGTCATTTATGCTTTTCTCGAGAGAATGGAAACTCCGAGAAAAAATTGGCCCACCTCCAAAAGGGTGCTAGCCCATTTTACAGGTAGGGGCAACCAGCTCCTTTATTTTAGGATCCGATTCTTGTTCTTTGCTTACTCAATCAAACCAATTCATGGACTTTTATTGTTCCTGAGGGATTTTGGGTTTAATGGTTCTGGAAGGAAATGAACCTAAATTTAGTCAAGGGAATGCTGGTATGTGTTGTCTCAGGTAACGTTGGTCTCCAGAAGTTGTAGTCTTTGCTACAGTATAAGTTTTAAATATGATTTCCTTCTCTCCTTTCTACTTACCTTTTATTTCTTCTATCCTATCTGGCTCCTGTCTTGTCTTGTACAGATCTTTTTCCTACCAAGGAACTTCATTGCACTTAAATAATTTTTTGCTGTATTATAAACTAAATGTGATCTGTAAAATTCTATGTTGAAATACTAAAACCCAGTGTCATGGTATTAGGAAATGGGACTTTTAGGTGGCAATTAGGTCATTAGAAGTAGAGACCTTTTGAAAAAAATTAGTAGTCTCATAAGAAGAAACATGTTTTTTTTCTCCACTATGTGAGGATACCCCAAGAAGACGGCCGTCTGCAAACCAGGAAACCTCCTTTAACCAGACACTAGACCTTCTGGTTCCTTGATCTTGGATTTCCCAGTCTCCAGAACCTCCCAAAATTCATGGTGGTTGTTTGAGCCACCCAATCTATGGTATTGTGTTATAAAAGTGCAAACTAAGACAGTCTCTTCCAGTATGTTATGCTTCATTGTAAGACATCTCTGCATTGCAGTCACTAGTGGAACTCCTGGCTTATGGTAGGCAAGACATAAAGGGTTTTGAGCAGGTCAAATGGTGCTAGGACTCTGTAAGTACTGTTCTCAATTCCATTCCATAGACTTCTCACCAGAGAGATGAGGTTTCTCTTAGAGCACAATGTAAGGAAAATGTGTTTCTCAGGAGTCTACCTAAACAAAAAGGAAAAACAGTCTTTCAATCTTTTCTAGCTACTTCCTAAAGTAACAAAAATAGTATCCACCACCACTCTCTACATAGTGTACACCCAGACTATACAATATCTTGGGTATTGGTGGGTTTCAAAATGATTGTTTAAAAAAAACATTAGGCTTTGAGATTTTTTTTTAAAAAAATGATTGTATGAAAAGCAAAGCAATTGCAATTTTGGGGGGGGGATACTGGGGATCAAACTCATGACCTCGCACTTGCTAAGCAGGAGCTTGTGCCGCTGAGCTAAATCCCTGGCACAGCAATTGAGTTTTTTAGAAAATATTCAGAGCAGTGTGTAGATACCAGATGATGCATTAGGAAGAAAAATGCCTGGCTAAAATACATGAGCTTCTTACCACCCAAAGTGTGGCTTTTGGATCAACAGCACAACACGGGCACCCACTTGGAGTCTGATAGAAATGCATGTTCTCAGTCCTCACTCCAGATTTACAAAATTAGAATGTACATTTAAACAAAACTTCCAGGTGACTCATATGCACATTAACATTTCAGAAGATTCACTCAAAATAAATAAATAAGGGTTTATTATTTCACATAGAAAGAAATCCAAAGATAGCTAATTCTGCAATTATTGCAAAATGATGTCAATCTAAGTGCTTTCCAACTTTTCACTTTGGCATACTCAATCCTTTTGTCCACAGATGTAATATTTTGTTGTAACAAAGTGGCTGTCACAGATCCAAGAGTCATATCTTTACCAAAACTCTTTTCAATGTCAGGAAAGGTAATCTATCCTTGTGCTTTCTCTACTTTCCCTCCATGAAACTGCAGTCTATTGATTAGCTTCCTAGGGTCACCCCCTGGTCCTCCAACAGCATTAAGAATCAACTCAGTGGTCCCTAGGGTGGAGAACCCTGTGAAGCCCTCTTTAGAGGTGATCTCCAACGTGTCCCCATGCCCAACCCCTGTCCCTCCCTCCATAGCCTTCTCTTCCCAGAGACAGGGCACATATCTGGGTCCCACACACTTTACTATAGTGGGCAGGCTCAGTGATGGATGCTCACAGGTGCTGAGGCTGCAGGTGTGCTTACAAAGGAGTACTTCCTAAAAGCACCTGGGTAGACCTCTCTTTATGTCTCATTGGCCAGAACAATGTCACAAACTGTCTTCAAACTAATAATTGGTCACAGTAAGCGTGATTATTATGTCTGCTTAAACTATTCATGGTTCATCCTCTGGAGTAGGAAAGAGCCAAAGGGTACCTGAATCAAACTGGGGGTTTGGGGTGGGGGTCCTAGCAGCATGGACCCTAATCTCTATTGAACTTTTCTTGCGAATACTGAGAATGAATGGAAACCAGTGTCACTTGACATATTTGACAAATAACAAGTGTATCTAGTGATCATACAGTGGCCTGTAGTTTTATGAAGAGTAAACTGGTAGATAGGGGATGAAAGAAAGCTTTCAGCAGCTTAGAGAAATAGTCAATGGAAATAATTTGAAATTTTGCCAGAGAAAAGGAGAATAGAATGAGGGTTAAAGAGTAGCTCTAACAAGGGAAGACTTTTTTTTTGTTCTTCCCTTGCCCACCTCACCCTTCATCACAGCACAAACCTAAAAATGTCAAGAGAATCAGTGAATAAAGAATGAGAGGTTTCACCAACAAGGGAAGAGAGATGTCTTGAATCATGGGGGTCATTGACTATCTCAGTGAAAGGATAGGCAAGTTATCTGTGGAGGAGAGAGAGGTGGAATGGGGTTTGTGTTGGTGGCCCTCGAAGTATTATTTCCAGAGTAGCAACGGCACCTGCAACCTTGTCAGAAGCACACATTTTAAGGCTCCACCTCAAGCCTATGGAATCAGAAGCCCTGGGAATGGGACATAGCTATCTGAGTTAAGCACTACAGGTGATTCTAATATGTGATCAAGTTGGAGAACAACCAAGCCAGAAAATTGTCTATATAGTACCTACCGGTATGTGCGCTTCTGTAGTTTAACTATATTGAATTTGTCAGGTCTAGTAATGTTTTGTACTTTGTTCTGTATTTCCCACTCCAGATAGGTACACTTGTGAGTTCAGATCAATTCAAATAGTGAGGCCATCCCATCCCTGTACAAGTGTAGGGAATTTCAGAAAGACAAGAGCCATTCATAGGAGCATTTTTGTTTTCTATCCTTGCTGGGCTGGCTACTTAACTTTCTTTTTTTCCTTATTCAGGGTCTTCCTGAATTCATAGACAAAGGGCCACTGACTATGTTCTTTTTTGTCCATTAGTGTCTCTGCATTGCTCAAATATGAAAGTCTGTACCTGTTAGCATGGAAGCTCAAGCCTTGTACCATCTCTGCTTGGCTCTTTCTATTTCATGTAAAGAAACTTACATTTTCCTTGGCTTTTTTCACTTCTGTGGAGATATAAATAGCATGCATTTTTTTATTTTGTGCCAATTTCCCTTAGGATGTCTGCAAATGTTAACAGATACTTCAAAGTTCAAAGGGGAACCTCAGCTTTTTCACACTGGAGTGGGTGGAGGATAGAAGGCCCTAAATCCCTTTTAACAACTCAGTTGGTTATTGGGATTGTTGTTTTCTCTGCCAAGATTTTTTTTCAAAATGAGAATATTATTTACTTTAATGGAAATTTTATATCTATGCTAAACTCATAGGCATTCATTCCTTCACTATCAAAATATATACTTGTCTGAACTCAAACAGGCAACGTAACATGATACATTTGACCTAAGAATAAATTGAACTGATGAAAATCTGAAAATTATTTACAGCTGTGGAAAGGATTTTAGTCCATCAGATTGTATGTTATTACCAATTCTTGATCACTGATGTTATTGCAATAAAGTCATTTATTGCTTCTTTAAAAATATCAGTTGAGCATCTCTCTATTCATAGCACTTCAGCAACAAAAGTAAATAAGGTAGTGGCACATACCTATAATCCCAGCACTGTGGGCAGCTAAGGAAGGAAGATTGCAGGTCCAAACCCAGCCTGGGCAATTTAGCAACTTAGAACCTATCTCATAATAAAAAATAAGAGATGGAAATGGAACTTAGGGCAAAGGTCTTGAGTTCAATCCCTAGTACTTTAAAAAAAAGAAAAGAAAAGAAAAGCTAATAATGAAAAACATCTATACAAGTGATTTTGAGAAGCAGAATGCAAAAATAAGTATTGGTAGTTCACAAGCAATAGCTCTTTCAGCAGGTCAAATGACCTCATGAAGTAAGATATCCTCATAGGAAGGTGGGAAAGGGAGAGAAGCTCAGATAATCAAAGCATGAAAAAAGTAGCAAAATAGAAGGGAGAAGAATATCCCATTCTTATGGTTTGGATTGAAAATGTTCCCCCCAAAGTCTTGTGCTCAAAGGAAGACCTTTTGGATGGTGTTTGTGACACAGAGACTACCAAAGGGAAGGAGGACAGACTCCAGAGCCTTCACCTCGTGCGCATTAAAACCATGATTTGTGATTCCTTCTGAGGCAGCCAGAAACTTAAAAGTGGTTTTTGCTAAAAACAGTGATTCTTCATTTGAACCTATAACTGCCTGAAAGGTAACTAAAAGTAGAACAGTGCTTGAATATCTGGTACCTTAAAACTTTGGGTCAGATCCTTGTTCATTTCTGTACTTAAGGCATGTTAATCATTTGGGCAGTGTCTGTCTAAAAGCTGGCAAAACAATGTCATTTCGTTCTATATTTACATAACCTCTCCTTTCCCCTTTTAAGACTAGGGACACAAAGATTAGAGATTTATGGGGACATTCAACTAAAAATGAGCACCCAGAAGTCTCCAGTCATTGTCCTAAACTTAAACCACCTTGAATTCCAGAAGAGCCTCTATAAGACTGAGACTGCCCCAGGCAGAAATAATCATCTCAGGGAGATAAAATTGCCCCTGAAGCAATAAGGCCTCCTGGAGTCACCTTGCAAAACCTGAATTGAGATAATGATCAACCAGACTCTAGTCACCCTAGCAAATCCATAAAAAATGGTCTGGTTCTTGAATTTAACACACCAGTCTGATCATCTGCACCAAAGCTGTGCCACCTTGAACACTTCAAACTGAAGTCCCTTCCTGGTTTTCTCTTGTTTTCTAACTCTGCCTATGCTTCTGACTGACATGTCCTGAAATTCTTTTTCTGTGGTGATGAGTTAAGTAGCTCAGCAGCACAGTGCCTGCCTGGCAAGTGCAAGGCTATGAGTTCAATTCCCAGTACAAACAAAACAAAACAACTCTACTCCAGGGGTGAGTTGAGGTCCCCATCTCCTGTCTGGGAGAACTCCTTGGACCCCATCTAGTGATAACTGGATGATGAGGGCTCCAACTTCCTCAGTGGATTCACCCATTGATGGATCATAATTTGATGGCATTATTGGGAAGTAATGGAAACTTGCAAGGCAGAGCCTAGTTGAAAAGAGTGGGTCATGGGGGTGTGACATTGGGAAATACTGTATAACTGTCCTTTGTCCCTTGTTCTCTGGCTCTTGCTCTGTCTGCTTTTCGCTACCATAAGTTGGACACCTTTCCTCTTCTCTTCCCTTCCACTATGATGTTGCTGGCACAGGCCTAAAAGCAATGAAATCAGCAGAGCATGGGTTGAAACACTGCATACTTCAAGCCAAAATAAACCTTTCCTTCTCTAGCATGTTTGTGGATCAGTGAATAAAGCAGAAGTTAAAGATGTTGAAAAGTAAGGAAATCACATTTTAGTAAGGGTACAAATTCTGAGGTTTCATCAAGTTCTCTGAAAGAGACAGAGATTTAGGGTAGTTTATCAATGTCTAGTAAAACTGTAAATGCCTATACATAGCCTTGTCAGTCCCTTCACAGGAAATATAATGCATTGTCATTCTGGATAATTGAGGACAAGTCAATAAAATGACTATTTACAAAAATATGGAGAAGGTTAATGGACTCTTTATTTGCATCCTGGGCTTGAATCTGGTGCATGCTAGGCTTTACCTGATGCATGCCAGTGCTTTACCACTGAATTACATAACCCCTTAATGGACACTTAAGGAACAAGAGTAGCTACAGCAGGGGGACCTGAGGACAAGAAGAAGGAGGGGCCATCAGAACCCCAGAATCCAAAGTGAGTAGTTGTGGAAGGAATCAAACCACTTGACAAGAGGCATAGCCTTAGGTGCAGGAATGTTGCCAACACACAACGACCCAGGACAAAAGCCAGGAGAAGAAATGCCCAATCTCAGTGTCCTACCCTATGCTTTCTCATCAGCATCTCGCACCAGTCAAATCCAACCAGAAGCTAGAGGGAAAGGTTTATCCAAAATACCACATGACTCACAGCTCTACAATTACACCCTCTAGGAACTCTTCCGCCTGTGTATAAAAGACAGTCACAAATAATGTCTTGCAACATTGTTTTTAGTAGTCATAAATTGGGACAGGGTGGGAAGAATCTGAAAGTTTTATCAGTAAAGACCAGATATATTGAGGTATATTCATTTGTTAGAATGTAATGCAGTCATTAAAATGATGGTACTGGATGTGTGTGTGTGTGTGTGTGTGTGTGTGTGTGTGTGTGTTACAGAAGTACATGCAGTATGGGACATACAAAATAAAAATACTTAACACAAATAGAAAAGGTAATTGCTGTAATTATTTGCAACTCATGGACATATATATGATAGAAATATAAAAACATGAATGGTGAATGGATCAAATCAGAGAAACCAAAATTGTGGTAGTGGCTTCCTGTGGTGAAGGAGGAAAGGGGAATGATATTAGGGAAGATGGAAAAAGAGCTGTATTATTCAGGCCTCTCTACAGAGATAGAACCAACAAGACGGATAAACATATACAGTGTGATGAAAAAATATAGTGAATTATTAAATAAAAATTTTAAAGTATGTTACAATAAAAGACACATTGCCATTAATCCACCTCAAAGTACTTAAAACACACTTATTTTACCATTTCTACCACTTTCTGTTTTTTCGCTTTTGGTTTTGCTTTGCCTTGTTTTGTGGCAGGGTCTCAATTATGTAGTCTAGGTTGGCCTTGAACTCATTATGTAGCTCAGGCTAGCCTCAACTTTGTAACGATCCTCCTGTCTCAGCCTCCTTCGTGATGGGATTACAGTCCTGCGCCACCACGCCTGGTGGTCTGCCACTTTCTGAATCAATTTTGAAAGTCTCCTTTCATGTTTTTTCATGGTTGCCTCAATGTCTTAAGTCAACTTGAAATTTTCAATTCTGTCAAAAACATTATGGTGTATCCTCTTCACCTACTCACAGGATCCAGCACCATGGAACTTCTGACTCTTTCCCAAAATCACAACTACAGGGGAGGACTGGGTATATAGCTCAGTGGCATGGTGCCTGCCTGGCAAATGTGAGGTCCTAAGTTCAAGTGCTGGTTCAAAAAAAAAAAAATACAATGAAAGGTAAATATGTTTTGAATCAGTTCAGGACATTGAGACAACCACACGATGCAACCAAAGATTCCCATGAAAGAGGACTTCCAGAACTGTTTCAGAAAGTGTCAAAAGCAAGGCAATAAGTGTGTTAGAAGTGAGGAAGACAAATGACCAGGGGTTTTATTAGGGGAATTGGCTCACATAATTATAGAGGCTGAGAAGTCCTACAGCAAGATGTTTGCAAGCTACAGACCCTGGGATATCAGTAGCAGGGCTGATTCCAAACCCAAAAGCCTCAGAGCCAGGAAAGCTGATGGCAGAATTATCAGTTAGAGGCTATAGGCCTGAGACTCTGTGTGTAGGAGGTGAGTTCATCTCTTGAGATCCAAGGTTAGAACTAATGTCCAAGGATAAGAAAAATAAGTATGTTTCTCCAAAGACAGAATAAACTTGTTTCTCCTCCACTTTTTTATTTTAACTACCCCCAGCCATGCGGATGGGGTCTACTCAGGGCACTACTTTTGGATCTTTCTGCTACCATAACTTAGCCACTACCCAAATCAATACACTAGGTAACAGGGTGAGTTGATGGAATTAATCCAATCAGGACCCACCTCTGGGGGTTAAGGTCCATTTTCCCTGAAGCACATGCGTTTTACAGAATATAGTGAACATTTAAATTTCCAAAGAAGGGTGGTTTTCCAAAGAAGAAGGGGAAAAGAGCTTGGAACAACCAAAACCAGAAAATATCCACTACCCTATAAAACAGGGCTTCTCGACTTGAGTACCATTGTCATTTGGGAACGCATAGCTCTTTATTCAGCACATTTTAGAATGTCAGCAGTATTCTTATTCTCTACCCTCTGTATCTCTCCCTGTCATGACAATCAAAAATGTCTGCAGACATTACCAAATATCCCTGGGGTAGACAGCTTTCCTATGTTAAGAAGCATTGCTCCAGAAAGAGCCTTGGAGTTGCCTTTCATGCCTGTGACTGCTAGCCTTTTTTTCAAACAACTGGTTGATTTAATTTGGTAAGAAAACTATGCCATGCTAGGAAATAAGGACTTTGTTTTGAGTGCTCATACATAAAAATTAAGCTCTCAAGCAAGGCTTCCAAAACCTTTTACACACACACACACACACACACACACACACACACATGGCTGTGCCAGTCCATTTTTTTTGCTTCTATAAGAATATAATGTAAGAGAAATTTTCTCTTATTAACAGTGCATGGTCTCCACTGCTGCATGCTGCTCATCTCCCCCCAATATTCCGGGAATTGAGCCTTTATAGTTAAAACTGCCTAGGTTAAATTCAGACAGAGATTAAGCTGACTACAAAACCTGGGTTGCGAGGTAGAAACAGCCCCCTCCCATGCTTAAGGAATTTATGGAATGTACCTTCCCTGGGCATCTGCTGCCCATATTAGGGAGCACCCTCCGCTGCCCAACTCTAGACCACCCTATAGTCGCCCCCTCCAATGAATGTAGAAAGCCATTTAAACTAACCAATGTCTTCTGCTTCTGTAACCGCGCTTGCCAAAGTCCTGCCTTCCTTTGTTCGGTAGTTTAAAAGCCATGCTCCGGCACACCTCGTGGCTCTCTGTTCCTGCGTGTTCAGTGGGCCCCACGCATGCTTGGACAATAAAACCCCTTGCCTATTGCATGAGAAGGCGTCTGTTGACTTCTTCCTACACGCGGCGGGCGTCTCGACCCTCACAATAACATAGACTGGGGAATTCATAATGAACAGGAATTTATTTTGCTTATGGTTCTAGAGGCCGATGAGTACTACAAAGTGCTACATCTTGCTGAGGATCTTCTAGTTGAGTCACAGCACAGTAGAAGGAGCATCACATGGTGAAAATGCAAGAAAAAAACCAATCTCACTTTTATAACAAATCCACTCTCATGACAAGGGACTTATCCAAAGATAACAATATTAACCCATTAATGTCACTGTTATCCTAATCTCTTGGAAGTCTTCATCTCTCCGTACTATTGCACTAGAGATTAAGTTTCCAACAGATGGACTTTTGGGGTATACACTCAAACCATAGCAACTACTGTACCTGTCTTACCTACAGTCCTTTCCCCACATAGCCATCCTCTAACAACTTTGGATTTCTCACTGATCTAAAAGTTTTTTATGCTTTTTTTCACTTATATGGTTTTTGTCACTGTTTTTTTTCCTGCCAAGTACACTTCTTTATTTCTGTCCTAGCAAAATTCCTGTAGACTCTTTCAGACTCAAGTGTGACTACCTATGTTAAAAAAAAAATACATAGTCCTAAATTTCCTAAGAAAACTGTTTTTCTCCTTACTACTTTGTTTATATCCATCAGCCAAGCTTGGCACAATTTGCTATAATTATTTGCAACAAATAATTTTGTGTAGTGATTGCTTTTGAATTCCCAATCCCTAACAAAGTGCCTGACAGAGAAGTTGTTTCATAAATGCTTGTTGTGTAAATAAATGAAATGAAGAAACCGTTAGAGCAGTACCTTCAGATTTCACCAACAAAAACTGTAGCTTAGCTAGAGATTATTTGTTTTTATTAGCTTAGATAGAGTTTGCAGCAGGTGCCTCTGTCACTGAGCTGGGAAACAGATGGAAGACTAACTTCAGGGCACCAAACTGAATATTTGCAGCATTGCACCTTCATTGTCCTTGGATCACTGGGCATAAAGTGTTTAAGCAGTAATTTCCAGCTTTCCCTGCCAGGCAGATATTGAATGCTATTTCACTTTATAGTTTATTTTTCATGAACTTCTGTGCCTGACATGGTTAGTATCCTATGGCATGGACTCAATTTTCTTAAACAAAATCTTTTTCCTGTCTTTATAGAGTTTAAGAATTTAAAATGTATTTTGGAGATAACAGATATATTTAACATATGACCCACATGAACTCTATGTAAGTATCTGAAGCAGAATTCCGATATCCAGACAGCACAAAAGGTAGAAAAGTATGCCTGTTTGCCAAATTGACAAGATTCATTTTCTTCTGACTAGGTCACATAGCTGTCCCCACTTTAGAGTGCATTATCAGAATATTTCCATGGTGTGAACCCTGGAAACAGTCTCCAAGCTGTCTTTGCTGTTTCTCACTACTATCTTCTCATATTGCTAGCAGAATTATCTTCCTGGTCATTTGAATATGCCATGCTTGTGAAAGTCTTTTGCTATAGTTTGGATAAGCATCCCTCTACCACAAAGACCACATTTTAAAGTGTTGGTTTCCCAACAGTGGTGTTATTAGGAGATGGTGGAACTATTAAAGGGGGAGGGGCAGTGGGAGGTTTCCTGTTCATTTGAAGGGATGAACACACAAACTCTATCTCTACACTAGAACCAATATAATGACTTGGCCCAAATTAAATCAGAATCCCAAATATGTCAGCTACTGCTCCAATATCCAAGTATGTATCCAGAGTCTGAACAATCTTCTATTTCATAAATGGAGAGCCCAGCTCTATTCTAGGTAAGCAGAACCTGATAATAGTTCTACCATGAATCTATGGAGGCCAGGGAGGGATTTTTTTCCCTATCTCTCCCCTTCTAGCCTGTACACCCCAAATAGAACAGTGTTACCAGAAGACAGGGGAGGGATACCAGGCACGAAAAATTGAAAAGCAAGTATAGTACAATGTTGGTATAATTGTGACTAATTTTAAGGTTCACATATGGCATCTGAACAACAATTACTAGCTGCTTAAACCTTATTTTAGGCCAGAACCTGGGTGGGGTGGAGCTTGAACCTATAAGTAAACAGTGCTGGGAAACTCACGATTCAGTACAGGTGGCAAAAAAAGATGTGGGCATATTTTCTTAGCTTTGAGTGAAGGGGATAAAAATCAGGAGGAAAATCCCCATTTTTTTTCTCCATTGACATTGATATGTTCTAATGTTGGGAATTTGAAGGTAAATGTGTAATTATAAGCCTCACCCTTCCCTAAAATGTTTAGGC
Source organism: Hydrochoerus hydrochaeris (assembly GCA_004027455.1). Taxonomy (NCBI): domain Eukaryota; kingdom Metazoa; phylum Chordata; class Mammalia; order Rodentia; family Hydrochaeridae; genus Hydrochoerus; species Hydrochoerus hydrochaeris. The sequence goes on along the minus strand of PVLA01003557.1, from coordinate 56,837 downwards.
TGTATTACATAATGTATACTCAGTTGAACTAAGACATGATTCATAATCTATGTGTAATTCTGTCTCTTATTCATAAAACATGTGATATTTGTCAAAGTTATTATGATGTTAAGGCTTAAGAGAAGAAAGTAAATTCAGTGTCAGCTCCTTGCTTACTGCATCAGGGACAAAGCAATAGAGAGAATAAAGTCTTGTGTTTATAGGCTGCATGTGACAGGACTGTGTGGTGCAGAGAAGTGGCTGCTCCAGGAAGAAAAGTTTTGCCTCGAGTTTTGACCTTGTAGCTCTTGCAGGTCTGAAGGGAGCATATATCCTGGAATGTTCATTACTGGAGAATAAGAATTCTTCTACTTAAACAGAATGTTCCTAAGGAACATTTATCTTTATCTACATACACCCAACTCCCCATTTTATGAGTTGAGAAAGCAATAATGATGATAAATAGTAACTTTCTATGCTGTAGGCTCTATACCAAATGTTCTGTGTGCTGTAGTTTAGTCCCCACAATCACTCTGTGAGGTAGAAATTAGCATCATGTCAGGTGACTGAATTGAATACATCTGACTGGCTTTTTTTTTTTTTTTTGTCTTTTTGAGACAGGGTCCCACTATGCAGTTCAAGCTGGCCTTGAGCTCACTTTGTAGCCCAGGCTGGTCTAAAACTCGCAACAATCCTCCTGCCTCAGCCTCCCGAGTGCTGGGATTACAAGCGTGAGCCACCATGCCCGGCTCTGACTGGGTATTTTTTTTTTAAAGTGTTTCTCTATATCATTTTTTTGTCACTGCAACAAAATATTTGAGGATAAGCAACTTAAAGGGAAAAAGACTTATTGTGATTCATGATTTTAGTCCATGGTCAGCTAGTTCCATTGTTTTCTGGCCTGTGGTGAGAGAGTCCATCATGGTGGGAGGATGTGGTAGAGGCAATCTTTTTATGTTATGGCTGCTCGAAGGAAATAGAGAAGAGAGGAAAGAGAGTAGAGGGGAGAGAAGGAAAGGAGACTGGGTCCTTCAAAACCTGCCCACCAGTGACCTACTTTTTCTACTAGGCTCCACCTTCTAAAGTGTCCACCACCTCTCAGTGGTACCACATGCTGGCAACCAAGCTGTTAGCAAATGTCCTTTGGAGGACACTGAAAATGCAAACCATAACAGTCCCTTATACTCAGGTTTTCCCACTTTCTCCACTTGACTTGAAGGACTGTACACTCTGGTTCTTTAAGTGCCTTGGGTTACACACAAATCCTGACACTTGGGATTGCAGCCTGTGGCTCAGCTGCCAGATCTTCCTCTTGGCAATGACCTCTTTTGCCTTCTTCTAATCATGTGCCAGTTGCCTGACCCTCCTGCTTGAACTGACCCTCAGCTGCTACTGTGACATTGCTTCTTAGAAGTGGTGTCCAACTGTCTTTTCCCTTTAGGCTCATCTTTTAGCCTTGCCATTTTCTTCAAGATTTATGCCAAAGAAAATAGACTTAATTATATTTCAACATCTAGGCTGGTGCCTGCTGCCTATTTACACCAGGACACCTGGTTCCTGGCCTATCCTGGTTGTAGTTAGGCTTCTGAGTTTGTAAAAGTGAAGACTTCTCAGCTCAGACATAGGATTGGATATGTAAACACTGGCCTTATAAGTGTTTATACTTACAAATGCTGTAGTGGACACTTCTAAAAGAAATGCCAGTTGTGGCTCCTTGTCCTCTTGAGGGACTGAAAGGTGCTATATTTAAAATGTAAGTGTAAGCCAGGTGTGGAAGGAAATGCTTCTCATTCCAGAACTATTGTAGGCTATAGCCTACAGGATGATGGCAACTTTGAGCCCCAGCTGGGCAGCTCAGTGACTTAGGGAGACCCTGTCTCAAAATAAAAATGTTTCTTTGTTTCTGTTTCTGGATTTTGTTGTGTTGTGTTGTGTTGTGTTTTGTTTTGTTTTTGAGACAGGGTCTCACAATGCAGTTCAAGCTGACCTTGAACTTACCATGTAGCCCAGGATGGCCTTTGAACTTCAGCAAATCTCCCACCTCGACCCTGAGGGCTGGAATTACTAGTGTGTGCAACCACACCCACTCGAAGTGTTTCTTTAAATAACTTTTGTGTTTCTCTTTAATTATAAAAATGACATCTGAGGTAGGAATTGTCTTTTTTTGTACTGGAGATTGAAACCTGGGTCTTTACACTAGGCTATATCCTAGCCCATTTTTTATTTTGAGATAGGGTCTTACTAAATCACTAAACTGCCCAGGCTGGGCTCAAACTTGCAGTCCTGCCTCATCCTACCAGAGTGGTAGAATTACAGGCATGTGTCACCACACCAGACTAGATATTTGAGGTGTTTTTTCTTCTTTTTTTTGGTACTGGAAATCAAACTCATGACCTTGCACTTACCAGACAGGCGCTGGGCCACTGAGCTATATCCCCAGCCCTTGAATTTTTATAGATAAATAAATACAGAAAAAATATAAAGAAACAAATCACCCCAAATCCAATTATCCAAAAATGGTGAACAGCTTGGTATATTCAGTATATTTTCTTAAGTTTTTACACACAAAAAACCACAAAACTGGGATCATACTCAATATGGTCTTATATACTGCCATTTAATTTACTATTACTCTGCTAACATTCTCCCATATCATTAAAATTTTTTGAAAATGTGGTTAGTAACTATGTAATATTTTATGAATGTACTGTGGATTAGTTAACTAATCCTATTCACAGGCTTATGTTGATTCAAAGAATAAATGTGCTGGCATGAACATATTTTGCATTGACCTATGTGCAGTTCTATGTTTTTAAACAGAACCTCAGTTGTATAATTATTGAGGAAAGGATTACATTATATAAAGCAGTGGTTAGTTTTTAGCCTCAGGACTCCTTTGCAATTTTAACTATTTTTAAAGACCCAAAGAGATTCTGTTTGTATTGGTGATACCTATCAATATCAAACACATTAGATGTTAAAATGAGGAATACATTTTGAGTGGGTAGGAGAGACCCAGTAGCATTGGGCTGCACCTTTAGCTCTTCTTATTTTCAGATAGGGTCTCAGTAAGTTTCCTGGGCTGAGCAGGAATTCACTATCTTCCTGCCTCAGCCTCCTGAGTAGGGGTTACAGGCATGCACTCACCACACCCAGGAAGAATGAGAAATTTTAAAAATATTTAATGCTACATGCTGAAATAACAGGAAGAAATCCATTACTGTTAAATAAATGAATGGATTCGTGTGAACTGGAAGTCAAGTGTGGAGGTTTCTTGCTGAGACACAAAGAGATTCTGAGTTTCTAATGGTCTCATTCACTGAGGATGAGGATGGAGGGGCAGAGAGAGGTGTGGGAAGGCAGTGGCCTTGGAGGTAGAAATAGGAAAGTTGGCAAGTCTAAGAGTCAGGCAGTCTCCCCATGGGACACGCAGAAGTGTTCAAGACTCCAGTCCACTAAGATAGAACTTCAAAGCCTATGGTCACATTCATCCTTATCATACCTCTAAAGTATCTGCTTTATGGGGTTCAAATTACAGCCATGTAGGACCCAAAGAGGGGATGTGGCTTGTCTCAGATCTCTCTTCCTCCTTACCCCTTGTGTAATAGAGCCCAGTCTGGAGCACAGTTGTCTTGGTTGCTACCCTAACGATGTGCCCATTGATTCAGTAGAGTGAACATTGGTTAAACAGTTTATCTTCTAAATTTTCACCTTCTATAAGTGTCTAAATGGCATAAAAAAATATGGTTACCCCCTAGGCTATGAGGCAGGTGCCTGGTTGTCTACAGGGGTGGTCAAGCCACTCTCACCATTAATTTTCCACTCAGAGTCTGAATATGGAGACAGTGAACAAAGACCAGACTATATACGGCCATAGAACGCTGACCTCTGGATTAACCAGCTAGGGAAGCCAAACCAGTTGGCTTCCGACTCATGATCCCTGCCTGCTTTCCGACTCAGCACCAGCCAGAGAAAACCAGATATGCTCCCCAAACAATTACTTAAACCCCACTTCTAAGTAGCCAGTGTCCACCTTCCCAGTGCCAGTGTCTCCAATCCTGGCCTAGCCCAAGACTTCCCTTTGTTCCCCTAAAAGCCGCCCACTCCCTTCCCTGCCTGGAGTCTCTGCCAAATCCAAGTGACGGCAGCTGACTCCCTTATTTTAGAAACTCTGAATAAATAGCCTGGTACTCCTTTGAGCTGTGTTATTCCTACAGAACTGAATCAATTAATAATAATAAAGCAAAGTTATGAAAAGAACATCAGTAACTAAACATTTGTAAAGTGCTTTACAATCATTTTAATATGTCTCATAAACACCTCTGAAACCCTGATATCCCCATTTTAGAGTTGAGAAAATTGAGAAGGAATCATGAGATAGAGTGGTGTGCCCAGAACTAGGACTGGAACATCAAGTTTGAGGTCTGTTTTTATCCACTGAGCCCAGGCCACTCTTTGGAATCATTACCATTTTAAAGTATTTGACTCTGGATTGAGTGAATATTAAGGAATAGATCACATTTCAGCCTGGCAGACATGAACGTATTGTTTTTAGTTTGTTTTTCTAAGTTTTAGTAAAAGACATATGGGCTCCATTAGCTTTACTATGCAGCACAATTTTGAAGATAGTTTCTTTTCCAAAAAAATTTTCACCACCATTTAACATTTTAAAGTTCAACACACACCATCAAATCTTGATGCTGGTTTTTCTCAGGGTTGTTGCTTCTTCTGTGCTGCTGGCAGAGGTGAGAAGTCATACCCCCAGACCTGGGTGCATACTGTGGTTGTGGCTGGGGGCGGTTTCTGAAATCATGTGTAGCTGGGGTGACAGACAGTCCTTCTCATGCAGAGCTTTCCAACTTCTAAAGATGAGCAGCTTTCTGATTCCTTCCTCCAAGTTTTAAGGTTGTGGATGATGTTGTTTTGATTTTTTTTTTTCTTTTGGTACCAGGGATCGAACTCATGACCTCACGCATGCCAGGCAGGCACTTAAGCCACTGAGCTAAATCCCCAGCCCCCATGATGTTGTTTTGAAAGGACACAAGGAAAACTGAGATTTTTGTAGCACCTGACTGGAAGCCGAGAACATCTGTCTGGGGAGCAGGACAGGTGGGAAAGGATGGCTATTTGTACCTCCTTCCTGACTTAACACTACAACTCTCCTTGTCTCCCTCTATTATGGGGCAGTCAGAGAGACTACGTGGCAGCACCATTTGGCCTGGGGGCCACCAAACTTTGTCAGCCCGGTGTGGACTGTCTCCCGCTGGTTTACTAGATGACACTAACTTAGGCTAATAAATTTAACACTATCTGTATTTTTTTTTTAATCGGTACCGGAGATTGAACTCACGACTGCGTGCTTGTAAGGCAGGCGCTTATGCCACTGAGCTATATCCCCAGCCCCCACTGTCTGTAATTTTATAAAATATGGAACATTGGCTTGCTAGTGTATATCAGCTTAGTCACTGGAATCATCTCATTTACCTTTTCCATCTTTACTCTCTTAAACACTAATTCCAAATTCTATTCCTTCTATACTATCTTTTCCAATTTCTTTGGTTTTCTCTCTCTCTTTTTCTTTTCTCTTTTTAACTTATCAGGTACAAACCTGCATAAAAAACCTGCAAATATTTGTGATCATGTAGATGTTATATTAGCCAGTAAATGTTTCTGTTTTTCCTTTGATGGTGGGAGCGAAGCAGGCTTTTTGGGCTTGTGAGAACAGGTGAAGTCTAAAAGACAGGTAAGCCGAGCCTGTCCATTCCAGACATCTCCTCATTTCCTAAAGGCAGAGGGTGCTCTGGAGGGCAGTGCCACATGCTGGGCCTGGGAAGTTAAAGGTGGTATTAGAAAATAAGGAAAATAAGTAGGATGAAAGGTGGCCTAGGGTTGACCTATGAAAGATTCCAGCACTCCTAACTTTTTTTTTTTTTTTTTTGGTACTGGGGATTGAACTGATGACCTTGCGCTTGCCAGGCAGGCACTTAAGCCACTGAGATAAATCCCCAGCCCAACACTCCTAACTTTTATAATTCTTGTCTGGCTGCAAGTGGATTTTATTTCATGCTGTGAAAAGACAGCTCACAAACTTAGAGTGCTAGGAGTCTATGTTAATACTAGTCGATGTATATTGATCATCTATTGAATGCACATGGCAGCAAGACATGTCACAGCAGAACAACAAAAATAGAGAGAGAAGTAGCCTGGACAAGCCCTCTATCTCTCTGAGGTGCAGTTTTCTTATGCCTTCAAGCATTATAATTAGGACTAGATGAAAAAAAAATGGGTATGAGGTTTAGCCACAGGTGGCAAACAACAATGACTCTAACAGATAAAAATATGAGAAGGTACCAGAAAGGCAAACTATCCATAATAAAAGGTGAAAAACAATCTCAGCATGCTATTGTATGCCACTTCTCCCAGTTACTTGGGAGGCTGAGTCAGGTAGATCACTTGAGCTCAGGAATTGCAGATCAGCCTAGGGACTTCGTTTTAAGAAATGAACAAAAGAGTGAAAATAAATAGTTGCAGAGATCCAATCAATTCTGATAAAGACAATATCTGCATATAATTATCAACATTATAGAATTTAGTCTTCAACAACCCTATTTGCTGATTAATCTTAAATGTCAATTTCAGTGGATTCAGAGACTGTTGGAGAGGTGACGGGATCACGAGGGCGCTATACTCAGCAGTGGATTGATCCACTGATGTTCCCAGATGAATGTGCTGTTAGCAGGTAGGACCCAGTTGTGGGTCACAGGGTCGGTCTTGCTTTTGGAGTGTATGTCTCTCAGTGGCACTCTTCCCTGTGCTCTGCTTCCTGGACACCATGAAGTGAGCAGCTTTGTTCCACTGTTCAGCCACAATGTTCCTACTTTGGGGCCAGCTGACCATGGACTAAAACTTCTGAAACTGTAAGCCAAATTAAACTTTTCTTCCTTTAAATTGCAGATGTTGGGTATTTTGTCCCAGCAATGATCAAACTGACATATATGTGCCTATATATATATATATATATATATAGGCATATATATACATTTTCTTTTTCTTTCTTTTCTATATTGGTATATATTTACATTTTTTGAGGAATTGGTATACATATGTGTGTGTGTATGTGTGTGTGTGTGGCAGTCTCTCTAGAGACTGAGACTGCCAAGTGAAGTATACACATTTCAGAAAAAAGAAAAATAGTATAACAATTTTTCAGTGCATGGTGTTACCCTCATATGGGGAACCCTAGAGAATGTCATATATCACAGAAAACCCACCACACTGCTGGCCCTTAGAGAAGAAATTGAAATGCATGTCCAGCACTCTCAATGATCAAGTTTACCCAAGCAGCAGTTTGCCATACTAATAAATGTCTACAAGTTAATGGCCACCACTTTGAGCACCTCTTGTAATTGTAGAGGCTAAAGGTAACTTGCATTAATCTTATGATGTCTCAATAAATTTAGTAATAAAATATTTATGCAAGTTTTTCCTTTCCTGAAGTGTGTATACATTTTTGGATATATATATATATATATATATATATATATATATAAATGATATAAAAATGATCAGGAATATAGATATATATATATATTCCTGATCATTTTTGGTCACTTTTCTCATCTTCAAAGAGATTGCCTCCCTGTTTTTTCCCATCTTACCTTTATTTATACTTTGGGTATATTTTTTAAGAGACATCATGCAATATCTAACTTTCTATGTTTTACTTATTATGGTCTCAAGATGTACCTATTTTCCTACAAATGAATTCACTCTTTAGAGCTGAATAAAATTCTAGTGTGTTATATACAGCACATTTTCTTTATTCATTCATTTATTGGTGGGTATCAGGGCTGTTTACGGAGCTTGGCTATTGCCAGTTGTGCTGCTACACACATGGGCATGCATGCATCACTATAATGTGACTTCAACTCTTTCAGAAATATACCCAGAAGAGGTACAGTCTTCCCCTGTATCCTCTCTTCTATCTGTGCTAGAGATTGTATCCATGGTCTCGCATATGCTAGGGAACAACTTTACCACTGAACTGTACCCCAATTCCCCTTTTAATTTTTTTTTTTGGGGGGGACTGGGAATCAAATTCAGGACCTTGTGCTTGCTGGGAAAGCACTGTGTCACTGAGCTATATTCCATGGCCCTTCTCCTTTTAAATTTTATTTTGAGTTAGGGTCTAAATTGCCCAAGCTGATCTCTAAAGTGTGATCTTCCCTCAGCTTGCCGAATAGTTGGGATTACAGGGGTGAGTCACCACACCTGGCCTCATTTTCTTTTATTTAAATACAAGTGGAGGCTTCTTATTGAGAATGGAGGAAAATAAATGTTTACTAAATGATAAATTATCATATATAATGGATTGAAACTCAAAATCGGACTCTCCTTGTCCCAATGCCTGGGTATACGTGATATCAGATGTACTATTTTCATAGAGCTACACCCTTGCTCACAGTAATACAGAGTGGTGGAAGAATGCTGAATGGGAGAGCTGGAGTGCTGGGTTTTATTTTGGAATCTCTTGTTGTCTAGCATAGTTTAGGGACAAATTCAAGTTTTGAGCATTATTTTAGCAATGGAAGTGCTATAAGGGTTACTTTAGTTAAAAATTAATCAAAAATACAAGAGCATAACAAGAGCTCATTCTTTTGGACCATTCTTTCTAGACTAATTGCTCTACTATCTAAACCCTATGGAAAGAAATGCACAAAATCAAATGCACATCTACTGATCCCAAAGCACATGGTCTCAGCACAGAAGTATACACTCCCATTACTGTGCACCTGGATTCTGTCCCATTCTCCTAAAACATGCACGTAAGTGAAGTCATGACTTTTCTCCTTACGATATGGAAGCTGTTGCACACACAGCCAAATCATATTACTGCCTATTGCCGAAAGGAATGACCTCCAACAAACAGGCTTTCAAATTCACTTACAATCATTTATGGAGTGTCTACTATGTCCAGACACAGTTTTAAGCCTGGGAACATGAGGGAGACTTTGCTTTTTGCCATATCAGTTCCGCGGTGTAATACATAAACTGATATGCTAGTAGACACCAAGAAGTATTTTGCTCATGGTATAAATTAAGAGCTGTGTCAGGAATCCAAGAGGAGTAATCTATCCCCTGGGAGAGTCTGGGAAGACCAGAGCGGAGGTGATACTTGACCTTAGTCTTGAAAGATGAGAGGAAAATTGCCAGAAGAAGGGAAAGGGCATGTTTAAGTAGAGGGAAGAGGAAGGCTCATCAAAGTGCCTGGCACAGTTGAGAAATGTTGAAAAGGGTTGTGTAGCTACAGCCCAAGTTTTGTGAAAGAGGAGGCAGAAGGGAGATTGGTTAGAGTGGGGCTAGGTAATGAGAAGGCTTGCTAATACTATGCCACATTCAATTGGTAATCACACCTACAGGCAGTAAGGGGCTGCAGAATATAATGCATGCAATTACAGGTACTTTCAAGTCAACTTCAAGTCATGTGAGATATGGGATGTAAGAGCAAATTAAGAAGGAAAAAAAAAGGAGACTGTCTTGATTCATTTTGAGCTGCTATACAGCAGAATAGCTGAACCTAGGTCATTTATACTAAGTAGAGATTTATTTCTTACAGTTCTGGAGATTAGAAAGTTCCTCTGATCAAGGTCTTTTGGCTATATCACTCCTTAGTGGGAAGCAGAAGTTCCAGGGAGCAGCACATGCATGTGTACATGACAAAGGGAGAGGGAATGAGAGACACAGAGAGGGGAAAGGAACTCACTCCCTCAATAACTGACCCACTCCCTGGATGCTGTATTAGTCCATTCATGAGAGCAGAGCCCTATGGCCTATTCATATTTTTTCTTCAGCGTCAGGGTTTTGAACCTAGGGCCTCACACATACTAGATAAGGGCTCTCCCACTGAGCAATACCCCAAGCCCAGCATGTTCACCACTTGAAGGCCCCATCTCCCAAAACTGTTGCATTGGGAATTAAGCTTCTAACACATGAACTTTGAGGAATGTGGTTAAACCACAGCAAAGACCAAACAGAAGGTAGCAGTGGGAGCAGCTGACTTTGAAAAGCATCCTTGAAAGAAAATGAATAATACATGGTAAACATAAGATGTGAAGGCTAAAGCATAAGGGAAAACAGCATATGACTTTGAAGTTGCTCCGTGTAGGAGAGATAGGGTGGCAGGTGTACTATTCACTGAGATGAGACCCTAGGACAAGGATGGTTCTATAATCCAATTGGCCCTGGTTAAAAAGTGATTCTTAGCTTTGTCATGTGACCAGTGACTAAACAAGACAACAGGCTCCATGGCTGAGAAAGTTGAGGAAGCTATCTCATAAGGAGACCTCTGATCTCTTCATCTCCATGCTTTTGGCTCAGTCAACATCATTTAAAAGCTATTATGTAGAATATATATTATCTATTGCAAATCTCTTTCTGGTTACACTGGGTATAATCCCAGTTACTAGAATGTAAGGACTGGGAATACTAGAACCAGTCTACCTGGGCAACTGACCCCAGGAGAGTGCCTCAGTTTCCTCATCTCCAAAATAAGGTTAAGAATTATTCTAAAACTTGTAGGAATGAAATGAGTTTATATATGTGGTGTGTGCTTTGTACATAGTGTAAGTACCTTATAAGTCTTTGCTACTATTATTAATAAGAAATCAGTCTTGGTTACTTTCTCACTTCTGAGATGCAATTTTCAACACCTAAAATTTAAAGGATAAGAGGTTTATTTTGGTTTACTATTTGTAGAGGTTTCAGTTCATAGTCAGCTGGTTCCACAGCAAGCAGAATGGAAGAGGGGCATAGCAGAAGAGGTTTTCTTATGGCACAGCAGTGAGAAAGCAGAGAGTGTCATCAAGGGGTGGGGAGACAGATCCTTGCAGGCCACATCCCCCACCTCCTCCAACCAGGCTTCATCTCTCCAATCATAATTAACTATAAACTTATCACCTAACCCACTGAAAAGTATCACTCCCCTGAGAACCAATTATCTCTCCAAAGCCCCACCTATGAGCGCATAAAATTTTAGGGAGACACCTAGACATAAACCATAACATTCTACCCTGTCCCCCCGACAAGAAATGTGCCCATTCTTTATGCAAAATGCACTTAGCCCATCTCTAAGTGTTGCCAAAATCCTAACAATTTCAGCATTGCTGAAAAGTCCTAATCCAGAGTCTTCTCTGAGATTTAGGATAACTCTTAGCTGCAAGCCCTTGTAAAAACTGAAAGATACACACTAACATACAAAGGCATAGGATAAACATTCCCATTCCACAAAGGAGACAGAGGAGGAAAAGAAAGGAATGGTGCCATAGCAAGTTCTAAATCCAGCAAGGCAGGCATTGAATCCTATAGATCAGTGGTGGTGAACCTATGACATATATGACAGAGTAGCCTGTTAATTGTCATTAAAAGTTCAAAAAGGTTCACCATCACTACCATAGATCCATGCCTAGTGTCTGGCATAATTTGTGGTGAGATGTGAACTCCAAAAAGCTTGGGTGACCCTGCCTCTATGGCACTGCCAGTGGTTGCAGCCCCATGGCCTCTCTTGGTTGGGCTTTGCTCACTTTTTGTAGCTTTCCTCAGATGTTCCATGTACCTGGCTTTTCCAACATCTTTGGGTCTCCCCCTACCTTTGGCTTCACACTCACAGCTTCACACACTGTCCCCTTGGGTATACAGCCTGTCCTCCCAGGTCTTCTGTTGAGATCTGGGTGGAAGCTTCCATGACCCCACAATTTTTGTATTCTGCATGCACCTACGGCAGCACTATGTAGATGATGCCAAGGTCTGCCACCCATTGGAGGTGGTCAGTCTTGCTGGTGGTTGCAGAGGCCTCTGAGTGGCTGGATGGTTATGCACAATGAAATGAATGCCAGAGAATGAAGTTCCATTCTCTAAGCTGGTGCAATTCTGGAGCATGGTGCCCTGGGGTTCTCTTCTCAGTCTTTTACCTTTGCAATTTTGAGCCTGGACTTGCTTGTTTCTCACATTCCCTCAAGGCATTTCTCCTATTGTCCTGTTCCAAAACATTTGGTTTATTGTTAATGTTAATCTTTTCAGCAACTAAGTTTTCTCCGCTCCATCTTTAAGGCCCCTAGATTTATTACAGCCTCCTTTCTGGCCAAACTCAAAGCTTTTTAAATCATTCTGCTGGGCTGTTTGCTCTTGATTTGCAATGTTGAGCTGGCTAAAAGCTGCCTATCAGTACCCAAGCCACAGTCTGAATATTTGGCTGTTTTGAAACTTCCCCTGCCAGATTAGTCACTCATCCTTAATCTCAGTCTCCCACAAAATCTCTGGATACGAGCAAAATGCAGCCAAATTTTCTGCCAGAGCATAGCACATATGGTCTGGAGTCCAACTGCCAATGCAGATCTTCCCAACTAAAATCTCTTGAGCCTGTTCTTTTCTGGTTGCATTACTGTCAACATTCTTGTCTTCTCAGCTCTGACCAGAATCTCCCATCAAGCTTGGCTTACAGAATTCTAGGGCAGCTTCTCTAGCTAACATCTCCATACCTTTTCATACTCCTCCCACAAGCCAGTTCAAAAGGCTCCTGAACCATATGGTCAGTAGTATCACAGAAATAGACACAATCCTGACCCCACAGTCTGTCTTAGTTACTTTCTTATTGTTGGGACACAATATTCAACAACTATAACTTGAAAGAAGACAGATTATTTTGGCTCAGTTTGTAGAGTTTTCAGTTCATAGTCAGCTGGCCCAAGGCAGAAAAGAATGGCAGAGGGGCATGGCAGAGGCAGCTTTCTTCTGATGCAGCAGTCAGGAAACAGAGAGTGTTATCAGGGGAAGAAAGAAGGTGATAGATCAATCTAGGTCACACCCCCAGTGACTCCAACCTGGCTTCACCTCCCAAATCATATTTAGTTATAAGATCATTGAAGGACTAATTCACTGATAAGTATCGTGCTCCTATGATCCAATTATCTTTCAGAAGCCCTGCCTATGAGCACACGAGGCTTTGGAGGGGACATCCACATATAAACCATAACAAAGAAATACTTTGAACAAAAGTGCTGCAAATGTTGGAGATACAGTCTCACAGAAGAAGGGTGAAATTGCCAATTCCAGTATTAGTCCTGTTGCTTTAGCCAAAGTTTCTGGGGTCAGACTATCTCCATATCTCAGCATGTTAGTGATTCCTGCCCTCACTGAGGCAGAAAGGCTGCAATAGGTGTATCATGTCTTCACATGGCCAGTATCCCAAGCAGAAAACAGAGAAATGGGAGCAAAAACCTTTCTTCCTTATAGAGTATACTAACAAGTAGGAAAATCTATCCTACCAGGCCCCAGGAGGTTTCCACTCATTTGAAACTGGATCACAGGTTTAATTCTCATGGCAAGAAGGGTTGGCAGATAATCTGACATTTCTAACTTGTAACAATGGCAAAAACACAGCTGGGTGTGGCTCTTGGGTGGGAAACTAGTAGTGCCCACCACAGTCTGCAAACCAACAAGTTTCAAGGTCACAGATTATTGAGAAATAAGATGTAGCAGTATTCATCTGGAGTGAATATTCCATAGACTTCATCCCTTATTCATTAGTTTATTAAGTTTTTTATTTTGTGTCTGAGTAAGTTTTAACTCACTCAAATGTAAGTATCCTGCTATTGACAAAGAGAATTTTTTTTTTTTTTTTTGAGACAAGGACTCATTATGTTGCCCAGGCTGGCCCTAAATTCCTGAGCTCAAGAGATGCCCCTGCTTTAGCTTTCCAAGTAGCTGGAACTATTGCCTCCTTGTGTCCAGCCAAAGGACGGATTTTTCTTTTTTGGAGTACTGGGTAATGATCTAGGACCTTTGTACTATGCTACACCCCTAGTCTTTTTTAGTTTTTGAGATAAGGTCTTGTTAAATCACAATTTGCCCAGGCTGGGCTCCAATTTTGATCCTCTTTCCTCAACCTGCCAGAGTGCTACCACACACTCATCTGAGAAACAGGTTACTTCTGAGTAGGGAGACCTGTCTAGTTTTCTCATTTACTCTAGATTGCTATGTTCCCTATCCATTAAACCAAAGGTCTGGGGGGCTCTCGATTCAGTGTACTTTGTCTGAAAGGTTGGCTAGGCCAGTCACTATTAAAGCCATCTAAAAGTGAGCAGCTGACCACAATAATATATCCGTGGAGTCCCAGCACTGGGGAGGCAAAGGCAGGAGGATTACTCGAGTTCAGTTCAAGTAAGCAAGCACAGGCATCTTCTCCCTTGCTTGCTCTTTGCAGCAGCCGTATGCCCTGTGACTGGGCAATACAGTGCGTGACTCCTTAAAAGTCTGTTTTAAGTAAGGACGCTCCCCTACTGCACACTTCGCTGCGGCTGCTGCGGGCAGTGGTATTACCTCTCATCTAGACTTCTGACTACTACAGCCCTCTGCCTGGTCTCTCTTATCAAGAAGGCGCTTGGTCCCCTGAAAGGCTGCAGCCAGATAGGTAGAGAACTACAGAAGAACCAGAGGAAAGCTTTTTAAACACTTACACAGAAAGCCTTACTTTCACTCTCTAAGTCCATTAACGAAGGAGGTATTTTAAAATTCCAAGGCACTTGTTTAATAATCTGATTCTGGTCTACATGTAAATATTCAATAAATACTTGTGAAATTAAATCGACTCAAGGTCTTATTCAACCTACTTAAAGTTCATATAAAGCCCTTGGAGACTTGTATCAAACTGTTAAATAGTATATGTTAAATAGTATATGTAAATAAAGCATACTATTTTCATACACACACACACACACACATATGAAAATAGTATTTTCAGTAGACCAGTTTTTCTCTTAATGTACTTTATAAGTATAACCATAAACCAAGGGGAAGAGGGAAGGGCACCAGGAGAGTAGAGGGGAAGAGAAAGGCAAAGAGGAAGGTGGAGGTGAGAGAGAAAAATTCTGTTTCCCCGTAATTTTCTACATTTGCTTCATTCTTATATGTACTTATTAACCATCTACTGCCCTCTAGTGCTCAGTGCATAAACCTGTCATCTAAAATCCACTGTACTATGTTCCCAGTTCTTCAAGCAGCCCATCCTCTTGTCTTACCCTTCAGAGTACTGGCATTACAGATATCTACCATCAACACTCAGCTGTGAACGTCCATTTTTTAAATTTAAAACCAAGCTTAGGGCTGGGGATTTGGCTCAGCGGCATAAGTGCCTGCCTGACAAGCCTGAGGTGGTGAGTTCAATTTCCAGTACTACAAAAAAAGAAAAGAAAGAAAGAAAGAAAGAAAGAAGAGAGAGAGAGAGAGAGAGAGAGAGAGAGAGAGAGAGAGAGAGAGAGAGAGAGAGAGAGAGAGAGAGAG